>QXTE01000053.1:4939309-5094321 GCA_003942145.1 Platysternon megacephalum
TTGGACTAGATGACCTCCTGAGGTCCTTTCCAACCCTGATAGTCTATGATTCTATGAATGTACCTCTGTGGTGCACTGAATCAGAAGGAAAGTCCATGAGGCCTTTACAGTCAACCATAGGTCTAACCTATTGCAGTCTAGCTTTGAGGTGTCCAAAGGATGCATCACAATGGTCCATTTCTGAAAGGAAAAGGCACAGACTTCTGGTTAGTTAAAGAGGAGACAAGTTATTTCTCGCTATTTACTGCCATTTGGGTGTTTTAAAACAGCAATTGGTGACAAAGCCCAAGGAAGAGTTGTCCAGTGAGATCCTGACACAATGCTTCACCTTGAGAATTAGATGCACCTTGAGAATTAGATGCACTCTCTAGCCAGTTCCTTATAGGGCTTTCCTTCCCCACCAGCATCACCCATCTTGCCCAAGTTGAATGTGAGCCCACTGCTTTTCAGCTATTTCTTTTAGGCACTGGAGACCAGCTTTTTTCATTGTTTTACTTTCCTGGTGACTTTATTGATTTATTACTATTTTTAATTTTTACTGATGTAATAAAAACAGAAAAGAAAAGTGTATCTGGCTGATTAGATATTGCTTGGTACCCTAGGGGACATCCCACACCATACCAGTGCATCCTATTGGTTTTATAGGTTATTTTAAAATCAGGCTCACAGCTCCTTTGGAGCCATTATATTTTAAAGTGTAGCCATGTAATTACAACATTACTTATTTAAATGTTACAGATAGGTAATCTTGAATATATCTGTAAAAACAAAACAAAAGAACCCAAAAACCTAGTCAGGCCCTGATGAAACAAAGCATCCCTGTTCAGTAAAACATTTAAGAACATGCGTTAGGTGTTAAGTCTCACTAAATACATTAAGATGATGAGATGTTCCCATACTATGATAATGGGTGAGGCATATAAGTACTTTAGATGAGCAGAGAGAGAGCTTAAAATCAATGAAAAAAGCATGGACTTAAATGGACTCACTTTTTTTCCTGAGTATGTTTTGGAAAAATGCCCCAAACAATTAATTCATACTGGGTTGATTGAAAATAAAAATTGTCAAGGCCCCCTTCTATAAAGAGGTGACTTGCTATAAATACTTGTGCTATTACTTTTGAATCTTAAGTGAAAATGATTAAGAAAGGATGAGGAGGGAAGGAATGGAGAAGAAATCATCTCTTTCCTTTCTTCTCCACCAAACTGTCATCTGCACCGTGCCCAAGAGACGCATCAAGAAGAGACTGGATCATTTCTCAAAGGCAGAGAGCAGCCTCATGCTCTGAGAGACATTGCTCTAAGGTGCTTTTACTACATGGTTGTGACTTTCTGGATTGTCTTAGTCAGCAAATATCCTGGACCAACATCAGAACCAAACGGCTGAGATTTTCAAAGGCTTAACAGGTGCCCAGACCCTACTGAAAGTCAATGAAATTCGGGTGGCTAAGGCCCTTTTGTGCCTTGAAAAATCTCTCCCACAAACAACAGTTACTTACTGAAGTGTAAGTTGGCATTAAATGGGAGAGGCGGGGATAATGATCTTGACTTTCCTCTGCAAAACACTTTGAGATCTATGGCTAGAGAAGCTTTTCATCCATAACTCTCAGAGCACTGTAGAGACACTATAGGGCTCCGGACTCTCAGTCCACTCAATTGCACTGTCCACCCAGTTTCTTTTACAGATAGTTTTTTTTTTTTAAGATCCCCAGTGTAAGAGTTCATGAGTTTGTAATCAAGTCACCACTCAATCTTTTTGATAATATAAACAGATTGAGCTCTTTAAGGCTCTCACTATGAGGCATTGTATCCAGCCCTCAAATAATTTTTTGTGGGTCTCCTGTGGACCCTCTCCAATTTTTCAACATCCATTTAAAATGATGGGCATCAGAACCGTATACAGTTATTCTAGTATCAGTCTCACCAATGCTTTATACAAAGTTAAAATCACCTCCCTAGTTCCTACTCCAACTCACTACTTCCCAACTCACATACATCCAAGGGCAGAGTGGGGAAGAAGAAAAAAAATGAATTTTGCCACATTCCCTTTTAAAAATATCTATATCAGGGAGGACAATTTTTATTTATTTATTTTATCTTATGTTATGGAATGACCGGCAGACACCATTAGAGAAACTCAGAGCCACTGTGGAAGGATCCCAAATATAGCCCAAGAGAAGCAAGTCCTTTTAAAAGCAGTATACGGTTGTGATATGTCTGATCACAGAAATATCCAGTGAGGTTCCATCTGGGTAGTTTTCTTCCCTGTGAGTTTGTAGCACTTGGGACAATATAAAAATTCTGCTTCCACTAAGCCTTCTCATTGCATTCTTCTTTATGTGCAACATGAGAGCTGTTTTTAGCAGCATTAGTCAGTATGTGCACTTGTCAAATTAATGTCAAAAAAAGACTTCTAATTGGCTAAAGAAAGTCTTTCCTTCCAACAGCAAACTCTAGTTAGAACACACATGCTCTGAACTAGTCACACATGCCTTCTGACTAGCAGTTGCCAAGGCTTCGGATGTTCTGCTTGGATGATGCACAATTCACTGCTTTTTATCAACTTGGCATCAGAGCTGCAGCTGCCTTTCCCTTTTAGCAAAGCCATTCCAGTACATTTGCAAACATGCCTCCACACTGGAAGCAAAATCAACCAGCAACAGATCTTGAGGTTTAGACAATGATACTATTATTTTCACTTGCAATTACCATAGGTGGGGAGTTAGAAAGCAATAACTTTCATGAGACTAAAAAGGAAAATTAAAGCATATGCGTTCTTATCATAGAGATGAACAGGAACATGGATGAAAGTGTATGAAACATTGGATGAAACACTCATGGATGAAACATTTGATAAAACTGGCAGCACTTACATATTCCAGGACACTATGGAATGGTATAAAATGTGAGTTTCTGAATAGGAACGAAATATTCAAAGGAAACCAGTACACATATTGACTTCTTTAGATACGGTCTCCCACAGTATTCTTGCCAGCAAGTTAAAGAAGGATGGGCTGGATGAATGGACTATAAGATGGATAGAAAGCTGGCTAGATCATCGGGCTCAATGGGTAGTGATCAATGGTTCCATGTCTAGTTGGCAGCAGAGTGCCCCAAGGGTCAGTCTTGGGGCCGGTTTTGTTCAATATCTTCATTAATGATCTGGAGGATGGCGTGGATTGCACCCTTAGCAAGTTTGCGGATGACACTAAACTGGGAGGAGTGGTAGATATGCTGGAGGGTAGGGATAGGATACAGAGGGACCTAGACAAATTAGAGGATTGGGCCAAAAGAAATCTGGTGAGGTTCAACAAGGACAAGTGCAGAGTCCTGCATTTAGGATGGAAGAATCCCATGCACTGCTACAGACTAGGGACCGAGTGGCTAGGCAGCAGTTCTGCAGAAAAGGACGTAGGGGTTACAGTGGACGAGAAGCTGGATATGAGTCAACAGTGTGCCCTTGTTGCCAAGAAGGCTAACATGATTTATGAGGAGAGGCTGAGGGAACTGGGATTATTTAGTCTGCAGAAGAGAAGAATGAGGAGGGATTTGATAGCTGCTTTCAACTACCTGAAAGGGTGTTCCAAAAAGGATGGATCTAGACTGTTCTCAGTGGTAGCAGATGACAGAACAAGGAGTAATGGTCTCAAGTTACAGTGGGGGAGGTTTAGGTTGGATATTAGGAAAAACTTTTTCACTAGAAGGGTGGTGAGCACTGGAATGGGTTACCTAGGGAGGTGGTGGAATCTCCTTCCTTAGAGGTTTTTAAGGCTCAGCTTGACAAAGCCCTGGCTGGAATGATTTAGTTGGGGATTGGTCCTGCTTTGAGCAGGGGGTTGGACTAGATGACCTCCTGAGGTCCCTTCCAACCCTGATATACTATGATTCTATGATTCAGGGATGAATTTGGCTCAAGGCAGTTACACAGGGATAACTCTGCCCCTATGAAACTAGAAAGGCAAGTATGGTTTATTGCTAAACAGTGCTTCTTAATCTTTCACCATTCAGATCCCTCCAATCTGTCCAGGATCTAGGCAAGATCCCTCTCCAGCAATATGGTTGTGGGGGTTGGGTGCAACCCCCAGGTTAAGAACCCATGGTTTAGAACACAGTACTATGAACCAAGACTTATGGGTTCCATCCCCAGCTCCTCCACTCATTCATTACCTGATTGTGGACAAGTCAATTAACCTGGCTTGTTTGTAAAAAAATAAAAAGAGAGGGAAGGGGAACTATTTCCTCATCTCGCTGGCTTAATCAATTAATGTATGAGCAAGTGCTTCAATATCATTGGGTATATGGTGTGCACTCTTTGCTCTACAAGTACTCAAGGAGGTACAGAGAATTCTCTCTCAGATGCTTGACTGGTGGGTCATGCTCACACACTCTGAGTCAAACTGTCATTTAAGGGGAGTCAGGAAGGAATTTTTCCTCAAGTCAGATTGTCAGGTACTTTACGGGGGGGTTTCTGCCTCCCTCTGCAGCACGGGGCATGTGTCACTTGCTAGGTTCATCTGGGCATATCTCACCAAGTCAATTTTCTGCCATTGCCAGGACCTCCAGCACTGGTGCAATCTGGGTCTCTCCTATTGTCTGCCTGTGGCACACAATAGTTTAGCCTCCTGAGGGCTGCAATACTTTAGCCTAATCCAGGTTATTGGTCTCAACATTTTTAGCTCAAACTATTTTTTTTTCCGATGCAAAAATGGCCTTTTCTAAAAAAAAGTGTTTTTTGTTTACAAAACTATTTTTCCCCTGACAAAATGATTTGCTTTTCAGTTTTCATTGCTGCTTCCCCCATTGTCCAAAAATCTGAAATATTCACCAGAGATAAAAAACAAAATAAGTCATTCCTGTTCAAAACTTGTGCAATGAAAACTAAGCATTTCCCATAAAAAATAGCAGCATTCTTCAAGCTGTGTAATGATCTACATAATGGCTAAGAGGTGGTACTATCCTGTTGTAAAAACACTGTAGCTGGGTTTTGATAGATAGGGAAAGATCAGATGCTTTCAGTTCTGGCATTCTGACTAGCTATGTATTGGTTAACCACAACTGGTAATGACTAGTTGCTCAGCAAAACCCGGGAAACCCCTCTAATGTCAAATAAATAAATAAATGAAAACAACTGGCTTCTCTCTCTCACTAATCTGAACTCTGTTTGAAAGGAGGAGAAAAACAAAGTAGCACAAAAGAAAAATTCAGCTCCTCTTATGTCCCCAACATAAAGCTGTATTTCAAAGTACTTTTCAAGCTGTTTGGATACACATCGACTTTTGAGGTGAACAGGAAAGAAAAAAGACACGGAAAGAAACTCACCAGCTTTTAAGCCCTGAGCACTAATGAATTATTTTTCTCTGTGTTGCTTTACAAGCCTGCTCTCTCTTTTCTATCCACTTTTCTTAACATGGCAAAGTATTAACTCAGCGGTAAGCTAACAGCCTCATGGAGCTATGGGAGGATGCATTTGACTTTTCTGCTGAAAAACAATATTCTTTATGAGGCAACAGATAATGCAGTGGAAATCATAATGATTCTTGGAAGACTCAATGTTTCAGGAGTGTGGGTTGTACAATGGGGCCGTTCAACTATTTTACCATCACTTCAAATGGAGTGTAGCTTAGTAGTCACCTGAAACTTGTACCCCAGCTTGATTATCTGGAGCTAAAAACCTCCCCTGGTGAATAGGGGCTTCCCCCATCTGGCAGCTTTGGAAGTTGTAAAGGGGGCACAGTAGATGGGCTTCTGCCCTGGATTCAGGGATGATGAGAGGCACTTCTGAAAATGCCATCTGGGCTCCTATCTGGCTCCCTGGTAGTGATTAAACTGCTGGCCCTAGAAGATCCTCTTGATCTCTAGAAGAGACCCCAAGTGGCTATGGGCCTGAGTTTCCCCATTGGGATAATGAACATTCACCTACCTACTGGGGGGTTGCAAGTCTTAATGTTTGCAAAGATGGGACATGGGGGGTCAGGCTGGTAGCATCAAAAGATGAAGGGAAACCGTTCCTTATAACTACAACTGCAGAGAAGTCTCCGGCATCAGTGGAAGTGAGACTGTATGAAAGGGACAGAGAGGAGGCTGATGCTAAATGAGTGGAGGGAAAGGCCTGGGAATAGAGACCATGGCCTTTGATTCCCTACTGCAGTCATCACACTCACTGAGAGTAAATTCAAACTGGTTAGAAAATGCCAAGCAATTGTGATGGTTGCAATCGGCACAGATGTGAATGTGCAAGGGAGAATCAGGTCCAAGATCTGTGATGGCAGTTGGAAAAAGTCAAAAGAGAGGACTTTAGAACTGAGGGCAATTTTGAAATGGACCCAGAAGTGAATGTGGAGCCAGCGGCACTGTTTGTATATGGGGTGGTGGTGTGATCCTGCACTGTTTTAGATACCACATCACTGGTTCACAGTGTAAAGTACATCTCATTCCCTTCTAGTGGCTAGTCCACACAGGTGATAATAGACTACCAGTGATGCTAGTTAATGAGCAATAGCTCTGGTGGTGGAGCTGTAACCTTGGGGTCGAAGTTCCTGAGTTCAAACAGTCTGCTTCATGTCCTTAGCATTTCACAAACCTCCCAGTGATCTGGGAGGATATCTGCTACATGAATGGACATTTTCAGCGTGACATGCACATAGGGGTTCATTTTGTGATGATTTGGGGAGAGTCACAATAATATAGTTCCCCTAAACTTTGCTGAAAACTCAGCCTACTCTCCAGTGTCTTCCTCAAGGCTTCCAAACCACCACAGCAACATTTATGTTTACAGGTCTGTCGCATCTTAGGCGCATTTAACATGTGCGATTTCAGCTTTATGCGGTCGTCGGAAAAAAAAAAAAAAAAAAAAAGAGAAAAATAACAATTTAAATACTGTTTCTGTAGGGCGGGCGATTCTGCCCGCCATTACACTCAATGTAATTTTGACTATGCGCGGTTTTCGCTTTAGGCGCTGACCGCGGAACGTAACCCCAGCGTAAGATGAGACAGACCTGTACACAATTTCCTTTCATCCCCTGCACTTCTTTCTCCAGCCTTGTTATAATTTCATTTATACAAAAGCTGCTTGGCAGCAGCAGCAAATGGATTTGAAAGAAGGTTGTTGAAATGGGGAGGGAGAGGAGCTGAATGGGTTTAATACTATTCTGGCATCTCGTGACACCTTTCGCTGTGACACCTCTCAGGAAAGGCCATGCTTTAGCCTGTGGCAGAATGTCTCCTTAACACCCAGGCTGTGTCCTCTGTTTGAAAAACAGCTGGAGAGCAGGATGAGAAAGCAGTTGAAAGCAGGCACGGCGGAGGTGGCAGCAAGCAGATTCAATTTCTCCAAGAGTGCTCAAATTCCTAGTTATAATAGAGCTAAATATCATCTGTTGTAGTGTCCTGATGTGTATATTGACTTGTTTTCCTTTGTGTCAAGAACTTTCATGTTGTCTTTATCAGCAGCACTTGCAGAACAGGGCAACACATTTTTGCAACTCCACCTGCAGTCTATGAGTTTGTCAAGTAACCACTACCGGAGGGCAATATTAATTATACAGTATTGTTATTCATTCGTCAAGCAACATTGGTGTACCGGACATTATACAAGGTACACAGCCACCACATTTATTTATTATTTGTATTATTGTAGGACCTATGAGCCCTGGTCATGGCCCAGGACTGTGACAGGCCCTGTACAAACACAGAACAAAACAGACAGTCCCTGCCCCAGGGAACTCACAAACTAAGACATGCCAACAGATGGATACACTAAGACCAAACAGGGGAGTACAAGGAAACAATATGGCCAGCATGATCTCAGCACACCAGCAGCTTAGCCATTGTTAATGTTTTTGTAGGCCTCACAGTCAAGAAGAGTTTTAAGGAAGGTTTTGAAGAAGGATAGTGAGTTTAGTTTGCAGACAGTGATGGGCATGATAGAAGAATCTGAATGGAAGACGTATGGTGCGATTCTCCCTTTTTTACTTATTATTCTATTGCGGTAGCATGCAGGAGCTCCAGTCCTAGCTAGGTGCTGTACAAACACATAACAAAAAGATGGTCCCTGCCCCAAAGAGCGCACAATCCGATTTACAGCCGTTTTACACTGACGCAACTCCATGGGGGGTCAGTGGAATTACTCCCCATTTACACTGCTGTAAGGGAGAGGAGAGTCGGGCCCAACAACAAAGACAGGGTAAAACTTTCAAAAGCACCAAAGTCATTTAGGTTTCTATGGGCTGGTCCACACTAGGGGCGGGGATCGAAATAAGATACGCGACTTCAGCTACGAGAATAGCGTAGCTGAAGTCGAAGTATCCTATTTCGAATTAGGCGCGCTTACCTCGCGTCCTCGCAGCGCGGGATCGACGTCTGCGGCTCCCCCGTCGACTCCGCGAACTCCGCTCGCCCTGCTGGAGTTCCGGAGTTGATGTGAGCGCGTTCGGGGATCGATGTATCGCGTCCAGACGAGACGCGATAGATCGATCCCCGCTACATCGATGGCTACCCGCCGATCCGGGCGGGTAGTGTGGACCTAGCCTAAGTGATATAGGTGCTTTTGTAAATGAGACTTTGGCTTCTAAGTAGTCCATTGAGAGTCAGGATGTACTCCTGCTAGCTCTCATCAAGCTATCATGCTAAAAATAGTAGTGTGGCCGTGTTGGCATGGGCTTGACATCTTGAGTATGTACGCACATGATCTGAGAGGGTTTGTAGCCCACGCCACCACTCGCCACTACTGTGGATGCACTATGTTTTAATCATGCTAGCTTGATAAGAATTAGCACAAGTATGTCCATTCGAGTTGGGAATCACAGCCCTAGCTCCAAGTGTAGATGTAGGCTAAAAGTCATTGGGATTTTGGTTTCTAAATCACGTCTGTGCTTTACCCACCATTCACGCCTGGAGGCCCTTGTGATTCAAGGCCCAATGCTACAATGAGGCTTGAGTAGATGCCAACACTCTCATAGAGCCCCAGTGGTCGCAATTTCAATTGAATTTGTAAGCTCTCCTTGTCCAGAGTTGTGGACGTTGTACTGTAGACAGGTGCTGTCAAAATGCTCACTGCATCCCTGTACTGAGTGAAGTTTCCTCCAGGAGGCCCAATCCTGCAACCCTTAGGCTGTATTTAACCTACAAAGCCTACGCCAGCATAGTTTTGTTAGCATAGCCCCCCCAGTGTAGACGTTCCTGTGCCAGTATAGCAACACCACCTCCCTGAACAATATTAGTTAAGCTGACAGAAGCACTCTTCTGTTGGCTTAGTGGTATCTACACTGGAGTTCTGCCAACATAGCTAGCTGCTTTGGAGGTGTGAATTTTTCATACTTCTAGCTGACATCGCTACAGAACTTTGTAGTACAGACCAGGTTTTGTTTATGTGAGTAATCGTTATTTGTGTAAGTGGGATTACTCATGTGAGCCAGGGCGCCAGTGTCACCTTTGGGTGGGCTAGAGTTTACTTCACTGCCCTTCTCTTAGTTCCTAAAAACAACTCCCATAGAAAAGCAGAGGGAGATCCAGAATTCACTCACTGAGGGCTTTCAGCAAGGATTGCATAAGGTCAGCCTCCCCACAACCAAGTCCAAAAAGAACAAAAGAAATGAACTTAATTCTTAAGTACCGACTTTACAAAATCTTATGATAAAGAAACATTATCATCAACATCACATGACTACTTTATAAGCCACATACATTATCTTCAGAGGTATACATAAGCACAAATAAAGAAAATGAATTACACCTAAACATGTCAATCCTCACAGAAACATAGTAAAAGAAGAAACCCAGAGTTCCCAAAAGCTTAGGTTGAGTTCACCGGAGGCTCAGTCTGATCACCAGAATCTATACAGGCTGCTGAATCAAAAGCACTGGCAACAAAATCTTCCCTCCACTTGCTTTTAGCAATATGTAGCTGGAATCCATGCAGACTCTCTCTCCTCCTCTGCTGCAATCACTCACTTATAGCTAGTCAGCTAAGCAATTAACCAACCACTCCCTTAAGTACAGAGATTTAAAAACACCCCATTGCAAGAAAAATACAAAACTGAGAACAGCAAAATATAAATGGCTCTTTCCTCATCCTCATATTTAAATAAGAGAAGAATTGGTGAATCATAGTGGTTGAGATGATTTAACTAAAACAGTTTGGTTAAAATCAAACAACATTCCAAGTATACAATTAAAATAAAAAACTATTTTCCCTCCCAATTTCTCCTTTCTATAATTAACACTGCCAGGTCTTCCCTGTTGGAGGGTTAACAATGTAACTAACCTGCTGCAAAATGCCTCAGAGTTAGGGAAAAAGAAGCCTACTCTCTGGTCCTGGGACTCAGCTTCTCCCAACCGACACAGGGCACATGGCCTTTGTAAAGCAGCTGCCCTGGTTACTTGTCCTCATGGAGCTACAACTACAGGGAACCTATTGAGCATTCCCAAAATGGCCACACCCAATTCTAGAAACTTCTGAGTGTGGTGAGCTAATTGTACATCTGCCTGACACACCTCATTCCTTCCTGCCCCCTCCCCATAGATCTCTTAAAGAGATATCTCCCTATTAGGCCTGTCGGTTACACAAGCTCAGGTTCTTTGGCTTGTCGGCCAGTTTGCTGTATTTGTAAAGCATCCTGTGATAGAAAAGGCACTAGATAACTATAAGTAATTACCATAATTGCCCCTCTGCTATGTACATCGGCCATTCTGGACAATCTCTAAGGAAAAGGATAAATGGACACAAATCAGATATTAGGAATGGCAATATACAAAAACCTGTAGGAGAACACTTCAACCTCCCTGGCCACACAATAGCAGATCTTAAGGTGGCCATCCTACAGCAAAAAAACTTCAGGACCAGACTTCAAAGAGAAACTGCTGAGCTTCAGTTCATCTGCAAATTTGACACCATCAGCTCAGGATTAAACAAAGACTGTGAATGGCTTGCCAACTACAGAACCAGTTTCTCCTCCCTTGGTTTTCACACCTCTACTGCTAGAACAGGGCCTCATCCTCCCTGATTGAACTAACCTCGTTATCTCTAGCTTGCTTCTTGCTTGCATATATATACCTGCCCCTGGAGATTTCCACTACTTGCATCCGAAGAAGTGGGTATTCACCCACGAAAGCTCATGCTGCAAAACGTCTGTTAGTCTATAAGGTGCCACAGGATTCTTTGCTGCTTTTACAGATCCAGACTAACACGGCTACCCCTCTGATACTTGATACCATAATAGAAGAAATCTGGGTTCTTGGTGAATGGTCCATGAAGGGTTAAATCAATTTTAAAATTAAATTTCTTCTGTGGTATCTATATATTACCAGAAGGAGCTGATGGGTTTGGGGCTTTCTAGGTTTGGGACAGGAGGTGGTCCTTTCACAGTGACTTATGCTCCTCAAGCGTGGAAACCTATCACCAATAATGTCTTATTGTTTCCTTGTACTCCCCGCATCTGACTGTATTCATCAGTTGTCTCTTATACTGCTCCTTGGGGCAAGGACTGTCCTTCTGTTCTGTGTTTGTTCAGCACCTAACAAACTGGAGTCCTGAAACAGGACTAGGGTGCCTAGGCACTATGATAATACAAATAGTCAAAAAACAACAGCAGCAGCAAAGATGGTCACTGTCTTCCATGGAGTCTTAGATTTTAAGCCCAGAACAGACCACTATAGCCATCTAGTCTGATTTCCTGCTTAACACAAGCCACAGAATTAGAGCTAGTAATTCCACAGATTGAACAGTGATAACTTGGCTCTTTCAGAAAGTTGTAATTTTATTCTTTCCTAAAAAAGGACGAGACTGTGTAGTTTCTCCAACATTTGAGATTTCCCCCCACCTGTCATTGTTAAATCTTATCTGCCCTTCTTTGTCTCCTCCATTCTTTTTAAAGAATCATAATTGGTACGATTATCTTTGCTATGAGAATAATTAGCCATAGCTTTTTGACATGTTAAATGGGGAATGCTGCATTTTAAGCGGCAGGCGCTGAACCGCTAAACAATACCGCTTTGAATAGGAGCACATAGGTGAAAAAACAACTGCTAATTTTAGCAACTTGAACTTTATATCTTTATAGAAAGAAAAATAATACCACAATAGTTTTTGGCTGAAAAACAGAAGTAGCTCATTGCTCTCATTTTAAAATAGGCCTTTCAATATTCTCGGGGAGGAGAGATGGTTGCACAATGATACACACATCAGCGCCTCCAGCTGATCCTTGAGCTTACCTCAAAGCCATATGTTTTCCACCTTCCGTCTATGACTGGGGAAAGCTAGCATCCTGAGCAACAAATATTTTAATAGAGCAATAGGTATAGCTTGAATGGCAAATATCATAGCAGAGAATTGGGAGGAGGTTATGTTTTTAAATGTGAAAGGTTACTGCCGATCAAGTGCTCTTGTATTGAAAAGGGTGCCCCATGCTTAGCAAAATCAACTGCAAATACCTGCAAAATATTCTTGATATCTGAGAGAAGCCATGTCAGACTTGTTAGCTGCAGAAAGATACTGCTCCCACTGAACTGGGCGGGAATGTTGCAGATGACTTTGACAAGACTAAGCCCTAAAAGTGACAGGTTGTAATTCAGCTCTCCATCTTTAAAACCTCACAAAAATGCATCTGTAACAACTGCCATCATGGGTCGTCAGGGGGGACTGAACCTCAGCCTTCCAATGCTATAAGCATGAGTTTCTGCCACCTGAAGAAGCAGAGTAGCTCCCATAACTGCTAGCAGTAGTAGACTTCTGTGCTCTGTGGATACAGCCAGCGAAGCAGAAGGCATAACACTGGATAATGGGTTACACTTTGTCATATGAGCGATTGGAGTTTAGGTTCCACACTCCCAGGCCAGCAGAAGCTGTGGGCACTGTACTCAGCCCTTTCTAAAAATGAGGGTGTAGGAGTGAAAAATCATTCTCCAGTGAGCCCTCAGGCAAAAGCATAAAGCTATAGAGAGAGTTGCCCATCTAAATAATCACTGTATCTTTAAAAGAAGTTAGAGGGAAGTGACAATAATAGGGAAATAGGGAACAGTGGTCTTACGTTTAAGACATTGGACTGGGACTCAGGAACTATGTGTTCAATTTCTGGCATTGCCACACTGTGTGTGAACTTGGGCAAGTCATTTTGTGCCTCAGTTTTCCTTCTGTAAAATGGGAATAATATTTATTTTTGCCCATCCTTTGTTTGTTGTACCTATTTAGATTGTAAACTCTTTGGTGAAGGGACTAACTCTTACTGTGTATTTGTGTTTTTTACAATGGGCCCTGATCTTAGTTGCTATCACAATCAAATAACAATCAAATCCTCAGTGTTCTGGATCTCCCAGGAAAGAATAGTAAATCAGCAAGAACTCTTGATTGCTGAATCTACTGTAGGATGTATTCTGCTAGAATATTTGATACTTTCATATAGAGATCAATAACAATAAGAATATCAGATTTGGAATATTGCAAGATATTGCCCAGGAAATAAGCTACTTTCATTTTGCTTAAATTACATAGTTAGTAATGAACATTTTGTATTATACCTGCTTATTTTGTGCATAAAGAAATGTTTCGGTTATGCAAGGTTGTGTGCAAAACTAACTGCCTTTTAAAATTAGACATCACGGAATCAGTGCCATATCTTTAAGAAGACACTATTTTAAAATAGGTCTGAAACCTTGCCTTGTTTTTTTTTTCCAGAGTGTGTGTTTAGGGTCCTCCCTTGTTGAAGCTGCTTCTCACCTTCTGTCACTATTTTGACATTTTGATACATCACCTGGGAATGCTGAAATAGTTGGTCTGACACCGGTATCACAGCTTTCCATCTTTACATGAAAGCATCTATTACAATACTTCAACAGCTAACCCATGATCTAGACACTCATGACAGACTATAATAGGTGTGCTAGCCCAAGCGAAGAGGAGAGATTTTTTTTTTTCCTCAGCTCACTGGCAGATCATCTTAACTCAAGGCTAACACAATCATGACACAGGCACTGATACTTATGGTTTGCATAGAGTCTCTTAGAACTCATCAGTCCATGCTGGATGGCAGGGCCCAACCAGCATGGTAGCAAGACTGAAACTGATGGATACTTTGCAGGAAGTAAACAAAGGCTGTAAGAAATGTTATTAAGAGAGATGGGGCTGACCCACTGGCTCTGGATCCCCAGGTGTGTCCAAAATGTGTCATGATGGATAGGAGCAATCAGGGATACTAAGATCCATATCTGAGTTCTCTCTGTCTCTGTCTCTCTGTTGGGGGGGATGTAATTCAAATGTGGGGGTTTGGCTGAGGCCCCATTGCTAATAAAACTAGATAGTACCATTTACAAAATTAACGAGACATGAGCTACACCTCACCCATATGCAGCTCCCATTGCTTTCAATGTGTTTAGCCAAGGGCAGAATTTGACTATGGAGTTTGCACTGAGAACAAGACTCTCTCTTGCCTATATGCCCATGAAGTGGAGCAAGGCCATGTATGACATCCCCTGCATGGCTGGTTGCTGCACAGAGGAGGGGAGAGAAACCTCTACAGAGCTATTACGCCCCATCATCTGCAGGTGCGTGGAAAGGAATGGGGACTTGGGAATTGGGTGGAGCCTTGGCTTCACTTCCAACCCCTACCCCAAAAGCACCAGCTGAGCTGAGCTGACATGGATGTGGAAAAATCTGCTACTGAACTGCATTCCTCCTGGGGCAAGGTGGTAACATGGAACAGTTATGACGCTGATGTGTCTGCTCTTAAGGTAGCACAGCTACATGACACCCCTTTCTGAGGGCAGGTTATGTCACAATCTAACCCTGGCAGTGGGTGGATTTCATAGAACCACTTCAATGTGTAATACAGCCATATGTGAACCTACTACTATGCTCACATTTGGTGCAATGTCCTGAACAGTTTTGCAGTGTTCACTTAAATAACTCCCCAAAATGATAAGACATATTGGCAATATAATACAATATCCTACAAAGTACCATTTTACAACTCCTAAGAATTCACTTAGGCCCTGTATAAACTTAGAAAATATGTGGTGCTTTAAAACATGTTAGCTGACGTGTGTTAACTAACGTTTTTAAACCCCACTTAGCACCACATGTAAACAGGGTTGAACACCTTAAGAATTGCTTAGCTAGTTGAGGGAGCAGTTTTATTCATCGTCTTTGTCTACACTAAGTGCTAAGTAATGTTTAAAATATGTTCATTAGCACGTTAGCTAACACATTTTAAGACACGATTCCTTTTCCCAGTCTAGACTAGCCCCTAAGGCTGCCTATAACATTTAAGCACTCTTCCAAATAGGACATGTCTACACTACAGAGCCTATGCCGATATATCCTCCAGTGTAGACGCAGTGTATGCTGATAGGAATTTTCCTGCTGGTGTAGGAACACCACCTCCCTGAACTACATTACCTATGCTAACAGAAGCTCTCTTGTGTTGGCATAGCTGTGTCTACGCTGAGGGTTTTGTGGCCATAGCTACGTTGCTGGGACTGTGGTTTTTTTCACACCCCTCGCTGACATAGCTATGCCAGTATACATTTTAAATGTAGATCGGACCACTGAGGCAAGAATATAGAAAGAAAATCAGAGGAAAGATGTTAGTAGCTGTGAAGCAAAGCTGTAGCCAGACCAGGGCTGCTCATTCAGTTGCCATGACTCACCCTTCCAACAGAGCCTGAAATGACTTGGCCCTCAGGCATGGTGCAGCAGCCCATCCCAGGGCTGGGCCCTGGTCAGATGACCCCAAAGCAAAGGTATTTCACTGACTCCGCCGGAGCTGTAACTTAGTCTGTGCAGCAGCACTACTCAGCCAGGAACCCTCCTACTGCCGTGTGGTGTTACAGACTTCCTTGGCTTCCAGCCTGTCCTTGATCTGCTTCCGGTTCCTGACCCAGCCTCGTGTGAGTCTACTTCCAACCTGTTGTCACCTTGTCCATGTCCTACTCCAACCTTGCTCCAAACCTGCATCCGCCTACTGACCGCCAAAATCTCAGACTGATTCCAACTTGGCATCAATCTGTATCTGGGCCCCAACCAGGAGCGCCGCCAGCATTTCTGGCGCCCTAGGTGGCGGAAGGTCCCGCCCCCGAAATGCCGCCCCCAACAGCGGCGGCGGAAGGTCCCGCCCCCAAATTTCAACGGACGGACGGGGCACCGGCGCCCCGCAAATAGTAGCGCCCTAGGCGACCGCCTAGGTCGCCTAATGGGTTGCGCCGGCCCTGGCCCCGACTACAATTCTGATTTGGCTTGTTCTGACCCATGGCCTGTCCCCAGAACCTGGTTTCAGTGCTGCCCTTGGTCCGCTCCTGACTCTACTGCTGGCTCCAACCACCATGCCTGACTATCTAGAACCCAGAGCCTGACAGTGGGTGACGGGCAATAAAATGGCAGATGAAATTCAATGGTGATAAATGCAAAGTAACGCACACTGGAAAACATAATCCCAACTATACATATAAAATGATGGGGGTCTAAATTAGCTGTTACCACTCAAGAAAGAGATCTTGGAGTCTTTGTGGATAGGTCTCTGAAAACATCCATTCGATGTGTAGCGGCAGTCAAAAAAGCAAACAGAATGTTGGGAATCATTAAGAAAGGGATAGATAAGACAGAAAATATCATATTGCCTCTATATAAATTCATGGTATGCCCACATCTTGACTACTGCATGCAGATGTGGTCACCCCATCTCAAAAAAGATTTATTGGAATTCAGAAAAGGGCAGCAAAAATGATTAGGGGTATGGAACAGCTTCCATATGAGGAGAGATTAATAAGACTGGGACTTTTCAGCTTGGAAAAGAGACGGGGGGGGGGGGGGGAGAGATATGATAGAGGTCTATAAAATTGACTGGTGTGGAGAAAGTAAATAAGGAAGTGTTATTTACTCCTTCTCATAACAAAAGAACGAGGGATCACCAAATGAAATTAATAGGCAGCAGGTTTAAAATGAACAATATGAAGTATTTTTTCACACAATGCACAATGGAACTCCTTGCCAGAGGATGTTGTGAAGGCAAAGACTATAACAAGGTTAAAAAAAGAATTAGATAAATTCATAGAGGATAGGTCCATCAATGACCATTAGCCAGGATGGGCAGGGATGGTGTCTGTAGCCTCTGTTTGTCAGAAGCCGGGAATGAGCGACAGGGAATGGATCACTTGATGATTACCTGTTCTATTCATTCCCTCTGGGGCATCTGGCATTGGCCACTGTCAGAAGACAGAATACTGGGCTAGGTGGAACCAGGGCCAGCTCCAGGCACCAGCTCAGCAAGCAGGTGCTTGGAGCGGCCAACAGAGTGGGGCGGCATGTCTGGCTCTTTGGCGGCAATTCAGCGGCGGGTCCCTCACTCCCTTTCGGAGTGAAGGACCTGCCGCCGAATTGCCGCCGAAGAATGAAGCTGCGGCAGTAGAGCTGCCACAGATCATGATCACAGCTTTTTTTTTTTGTTTTTGCGCTGCTTGGGGCAGCAAAAACCCTGGAGCCGGCCCTGGGTGGAACTTTGGTCTGACCCAATATGTCCCGTTCTCATGTGTCTTCCCCACACCCCACCACTCAGAGGATAATCAATGTTTGGAATTTTCAGCAGCAGGTGGTATTGATAGAATCCACAGTGAGGGGATTCAAGTGAAAAATGGAGGATTATTTGGCCACCCATTCAACTTCAAAGTGTATCAATACTGTGGATACTTAACTAGAGTGATCCTTGCTCCAATGCCCAAGATTGCAGTTATTGCCACTTTTTGGACTGAGAAATCATTTCCCTCATGTTATGATGGCAGGGCTCTTAGGCTTTCTCTTGGTGCATCAGTTAGGATCCTGGAACATGATCAGTTTCCTGACACTTCAGAGACAGGGCATTGGTCCCTTTCATCTCCTAATTCCACATTTTTCTGTGAATAGTGCCTAATTATAAAGGAAGAAATCAACTGTGCCCTTTTAGTTTTATTATGGTATGTTGTTTAAAACAGTGGTCAGTATTAAACAGAAATGGTTAATTCATTTCTTGCTGTGTATTTCAATAGCTACTGGCCATTAAAATCCTCCTAGTAAAAATTTCCTTTGACATATTGGCTAAAACATTTGTCAGGCTGACAGATATGGATATAATCTATAGATTTCCAAAGGAAGCAAACAAGGAACATGCATAAATATAGATCTCCACAGGAAGAGGCAAGTACATGACCCAATGAGTGGATACACTTTGATATACTCCTGCAAGGTTCCGATGTCTTCTTTGCCACATTTATTTGACAAAGGTTTTTAGCTTTTATAACTAATGTTCTTCAATGACTGTGAAAACCAACAGCAGCTTGGAAAAGGCACGGAAAGTGATAAACAGCATCTGTTCTACTGAGCAGGCTGATGGAGTCAAACTTTTTCAAAAATGTAGAAGAATGAACTAGAAATGTACCCATTTAAAAAAAAGAGTGCAAAGATGATTAATCACAGAAGTCTGTTCCACTAGCACTCGTACTCCAGCAGGGAAAGATTTCATATTGACTTTTGACAAAGTTAATTATAGTAACTGATAATTGATGGATCCACTTTTCTAGTCTAATCTGGTGTCTGACTCTCCTGAGCTCATCTAGCTTAACAAAATATGTTTGCTTGATTTTGCCTGAAAACTCAGTTATAGACAATAAAGATATTTGCTCTCATTAAGTGTTTGGGTGGGGTTTTTTTTTGTTTTTTTTTAAGTCCGATGCTCACCATGTCCTTTTGCTGTGTATACAAATGCAAAAGGATCTGAGATGAGCAACTCTCTCAAGGTTCAGATAAGCCTCCCGAAACTCAGCGGATGATTGAAAACACTTGTGTTCTAAATTAGTTGGAAGGCTCACGATGAAGCTTTGCTGCATTTAAGATGCAGTGTGGCCTAGCGGACTGTGTACCAGAGCAAGACTTAAGAGACTTGGGTTCTGTCCTCAGCTCTACCACTTATCTGCTGTGTGGACTTAGGCATGTCACTTTACCTCTCTGTTTCAACTGCAAGCACTCTGGCAGCAAGGACTGTCTCTTCCTATGCCTGTGGCATAATGGAGTCCTGATCTCACTTTGGGCACTAGTGTGATACAAATGCAAACCAGCCACTGCTGGAAGATGTCCAGATCCACAGGACTATACCAGGCTGTGATGAGAACACCCATAAAATATGGATATTACTACTAATATTATGAATAATAATGGCTTATAAATCTGAACCCACACAAATAACAGAAGGTGTTTGCTATGCTGCACAGTAGAGAAGTTCTCATGTTTAAGAAACAGTCATCCTACTAGCCTCAAACTGGAGCTGTTAGAAAACACAGAAAAAAAATGTGTGGGAAAAATCCACTTTTCAAATATTTTTACCGGAAAATGTTGGGGTTTCCACAGGAATTTTAATTTAGAAATGAAAATAGTTTTTATTTTAACTCAAAATGACCTTTCTGAAATGAAAAGCATTGTTTTATTGTGACTTAAAATATTGTTTCATTTTAGTTATTGGAAACTGAATAATTTCCATCCCCCTCATCCTCCTCTTTTAAAAAAAAAAAATTATTTAACCCTCGAAAAAAGTGTTTTTTGGGGTGGAAGTGGGATAACACTTTTCACACTTTCTTCCCACAAAGTTGGTTTTTCTTTACTTTTACAATTCTTGTTTTACTGCTTTCTAACTTTTTCCCATAGAGAAAGGTGGGGAGGAACCCAAAATTCAAAAACTGAAAATGAAAAACTGTCATTTTTAAAACCTGTAACTTAATGATATTTTTAAGTCTAAATGAAATTTAAAATTAATTTTGAAATGATTTTTTAAAAAATGTTTCCAAGTGGGAAATAGATTTTTTTTTAAATGAAACCACATTTTCTGATAGAATTTTTTTTGAACATGCAATTTGTGTTATAAATAGCCCTACCTCAAACAGATGGTAGATTTGTGAAAGAAGAACAATTTATTATTTTCCTTTGTATAATCTGGTCTATGGTGAAGTATAGAATGATGCTTTGAAGTTATCAGTTTATTTTATTATTGCTAAGAGACTGAGGAAATTAATCAAAACCTTTTTATAGGAAATAAGACATAAAGAAAATGATTGGTTAAATTTGAGATACTGCATAGAAAAGAGACCCATTGAATGATGAGTGTGATTTTACAAGCAAGTTCTGTTGCTAGGAGACCATTACCAAATTGTGTCATTGTAATATGGGTTCTCGTTTTAAATAAAAAAAAGTTAATTAGGGAGCATGTTTAACAGATAAAGAACACAGGTCTCTGAGTTTATATCAAACTTAATATATACATTGAAAAGCCAGTGTGAAGTTAGAGTCTTTAAGGTAAAGTCCACACAAGTGTGTCCTAAGGAATGTGCTGACATTTGATTAAAATGTACTTTTGTGATTCCAGCATGTAAGTCAAATATGAATAAATAACAGCTCTAGATACAGACTCTAAAGCCTACTTAGAGAACGATGCTGAGACAGTTGGAGAAGAGATATCTACACTGAGTTATATTGCTGTATAATTGGCTGGTTTTCAATACAAGTTTATATACTGTGCTGTCATCGTAGCATCACCAAAGAGCATAAAGACTTCAGACGAGATCCTCATGTGGTGGACCTTGGCATAGCTTTGGGGAGCATATCCCAGGATTCTTAACACCCTTGCTAGCTTGGTTCATGGTGTATTGTGGGAGGACATTTCTGTGCATCCTGTTGCACTTGACTGGAAGGGCTCTGAGCCTGCCAACACATCCAACCTAGTCATTTTGGGGTCTGCATGCTCCCTGCAACTGGAGCCAGCAACAAGAATCCAGCACCAACAGAAGAACTTCTCCTGCTCACGCTTTCAGTCTATTTTGGGAATCAGTCAAAGCATCTGTGAGACGCTGGTGGACATTTCGGTGGTGGTATTTTTCAGGCAGTTTGATTTTAATCGAGCCAATTTAAATCATGATTTAAGTCACCAAGCAGAAAGCCTCAATTTAAATCATCAATTTTAATCAACTTTTCTATTGTACTTCAGTTATTTTCTAAAGAACGGTGCACTCTCATTGGTTGGTATAACCATTAAAACATGTTGATTTACAACTAAATAGAGCCTTTTCACTAGATTTGGTACATCTTTTTGCTACCTAGAAGAGTATACTATAACTATATACATTTATTAAAAAATTAGCTTATTTTCATATTCGTATTAATTGTAAATTTCTAATATGTTAGAAAATTATGAATGAAATATAGCTTATTCACTAGATAATTAACTTTTTGCTCATGATTTGTGTCACGCTTCATTAGGATAGTAACTGAAATTTAAGTGAACACACAAAACAGCATATAAAATTATTTTGATTAAAACAACCTTAGTATTTTGGATACATAAGCTTTTCTCATCAAAACATGTTAAACTTCTACAACTAAATGATTTATTAAAGGAACAAAAGGGATTAACAGTTGTTGGTGAATTAAAATGATTATGTCAGGTCAGCCTGGGAAATTTTCCAAATATGCCTAAGTGAAAACTTCTGGAGCTTAAGGTCCTAGTCACCTAAGTCTCTTGAAAATGAGACAACAGTCTCCTAAGTTACTTAGGCTGTCCTTCAAACTTTTCAAACTAGTATATCTCATCCCCTCTGTGATGGGTTGGATCACAGAAACCCCCTTGGGAACTGCCAACTGATGTGCCAAGACTACTTCTGCCCCTGCTTTCCCTGCCAGTTTGGGACTCCAGCACCCTGTCTTGTTGAGCCAGACACGCCCGTCTGCTCCAACATAGACCCAGGGTCTGAACCACGTGCCCCAAAGCTGCAGACTTAACTGAAAGCCACTTAAGAAGTGTTCCTGTCTTTAACACTCAGATGCCCAACTCCCAATGGGGTCCAAACCCCAAATAAATCTGTTTTACCCTGTATAAAGCTTATACAGGGTAAACTCATAAATTGTTCACCCTCTATAACACTGATAGAGAGATATGCACAGCTGTTTGGCCCCCCCCCCCCCCGAGGTATTAATACATACTCTGGGTTAATTAATAAGTAAAAAGTGATTGTATTAAATACAGAAAGTAGGATTTAAGTTGTTCCAAGTAGTAACAGACAGAACAAAGTGAATTACCAAGTAAAATAAAATAAAACACACAAATCTAAGCCTAATACAATAATAAAACTGAATACAGATAAAATCTCACCCTCAGAGATGTTTCAATAAGTTTCTTTCACAGACTGGATGCCTTCCTAGTCTGGGCACAGTCCTTTCTCCTGGTACAGCCCTTGTTCCAGCTCAGGTGGTAACTAGGAGATTTCTCATGATGGCTCTCCCCTTTGTTCTGTTCCACTCCCTTATATAGCTTTTGCATAAGGTGGGAATCCTTTGTCCCTCTCTGGGTTCCCACCCCCTCCTTCTCAATGGAAAAGCACCAGGTTAAAGATGGATTCCAGTTCAGGTGACATGATCACATGTCACTGTAAGACTTCATTACCCACTTGCCAGCACACATGTTTACAGGGAGACTCACAAGTGAAACAGAGCCATCTGCAGTCAATTGTCCTGGTTGATGGGAGCCATCAAGATTCCAAACCACCATTAATGGCCCACACTTTGCATAATTACAATAGGCCCTCAGAGTTATATTTCATATTTCTACTTTCAGATACAAGAGTGATACATTTATACAAATACGATGACCAGCCTCAGTAGATTATAAGCTTTGTAATGATACCTTACAAGAGACCTTTTGCATGAAGCATATTTCAGTAACATTATATTCAAACTCATTAGCATATTTTCATAAAATCATATAGAGTGCAACGCCACACCCTCCCTCCTCATTTAAGTCACAGACTAGGAGAAAAGTTTTCTTGCTTTTTCAACTCCCAGTTAGACTCATAATTTCTTAGTTTTCAATTAATTCATCTAAATGAAGAAAATATTCCTCTCTGTGCCTGAAGAAGAAACTACTGCTGTTAAAAGCTGGTCTAGCACTTCAACAAACTCTGGTTCCAGGTGCTTAACTAATGACTTCAACCAGTTCAGTTGTGTGACTTTCTTTAAAACCTCACCAGCAAACATGTCCTGCTTGAATGGTTTACCTCCACTCCTGAAGTTTATTATGGTTGGCATGATTGATGCATGATTATTACATGCTCATGTCATAGAAGCATCTTCTTCATCAGTTAGGCATCTATCCTGGTGCTTTGTGTTGAGAATATTGGCAAGAAAATGAGATGGAGAAAGTGCTTGATCCATCCGCTTCTTTAGTGCCTGCAATTTAACTTTGTTGTTGGGTATTTCTTTCTTCAACATCTCTTGAAATTCTTTTCAAATTTCAACTGCATCAGCAATACAGCAGCAGTCTTTCTGCACTTTGGCCAAGTCTATGGAAATAGGTGTCAGTATATTCAGCATATCTTCTTTCTACATTTCTCTTTAGTCCTATGTTGACTTTTGGCTGTGATAGTTCCATCCATTTTGTCATGATTTTCTTCACAAATCATCATCAGAATAGGCCACCTCTTAAAAAATAGCTCAAAACAGTCAACCACTGAATTCCATCGTATATCTTGGGGGAGAGCTTGGACCTTCCTGCTCTCTTCAGTGAAGCTGAAGTAAAGTAGCTGTTATTGAAGAATTTTGCAATTTCAAAAACATTTCCTTTATACCTGGAGTTGTACTTAAGTCTTTGGCTAAAAGATTAATCAAATGAGCATTGTACCTGTATGCTATCCCTTCATTATCTTCTTTTAGATGTCTTCTCATCTTTGCTACATTTGCAACATTGTCTGTGACAAAGCTATGCACTTGACACTTGAATTTTTGTTCAGTCTGTAATCACTTTTACTATCTCTTTTATAATGACAGGTTTCAGAGTAGCAGCCGTGTTAGTCTGTATCAGCAAAAAGAACAGGAGTACTTGTGGCACCTTAGAGACATTTGTTAGTCTCTAAGGTGCCACAAGTACTCCTGTTCTTTTATCTCTTTTAAGTATTCTGCTGTATGGGCATTTCCCAATGTATCAGTTGTTTCTGTAAGATAGACAACCCCATCTTCTGTTGTGTCACAAGGACATATTAGTGGATCAGTGTGTACATTGCTCCACTCATCAAGACTCAGATTAACAAATGTCCCGTCAATGTTTTCTGCACACTGTTCAATCTCCTTCTCATACACTGAATCCAGCACCCTTCCAGCAATGTCAGCTCTGCTGTGTAGCCTTCTCATAACACTTGAACCATGTCAATGAAATGTTTGCTCTGAACAAGATGAAAGGGAGAATTTCTTGCACAAATTAACTGAGCCATCTTGTCATCTATGGCAGGGGTGGCTAAACTTACTGACCCACTGAGACACATATGACAAACTTCAGAAGTTTGAGAGACAGGGCATGCTTGCCGGGATGTGGGGCTTCAGCCATGCGGGAGGCACCTGCTGGGGCTCGGGGCTTTAACTCCACTCCTGATGAAGCCCCGAGCCTTGGCAGGTGCGCCCCCTGGGGCTGAAGCCCCGAGGCCTCCCTCCCCATGGGGCAGAAGCCCCTAGCCCCACCACCCCACCACAAGGCAGAAGTCCTAAGCTCCCCTCACCCGAGCCTGGTAGGCGGAGAATGGGGGGGGGTGGGCACGGGGGCTTTGTGAGCCACACTTTAATTGTAAAAGAGCCGCATGTGGCTCGCAAGCCATGGTTTGGGCACGCCTGATCTATAGCATCTTACTGGAATTTGCTGGGCCTGATTACAAACTCAGCCGTGGTTTTACTGGATGATGAAGTTAGGTTGTTTTTTTGTTTGTTTGTTTTTAATATAGGTGATTTGCTGGTGGTGCTAGCAGATGACTCTGAAACTGAGGACACTGCAAATTATAGCTGTTCCTAACCTCTCATGTCTAAACTGGCACTGAAACAAAATGTATTATTCAGTGCACTGCTTTTAAAAAAATGATATTGTAAATAAAAGACTCCTCCAACTGCAGCTGTTTGTACCACTGTTTAAATGATATAACTTATTCAAAACACAGTATTATAGGGAAAAGCATTAATAAATTATAAAGATTATTTAAACCTATTTAAACCCCTCTCTTTAGCCAGATACCAAACAGCTTGGGGAAAAAAAATTAAATTCATAAATGCCAATAGAACTTTACTTTTGAACAGCAAATCTTCACTGAGAATGTTTGATTATACTGAGCAATACAAAAAAAAAATTCATTTCAGAAGTCCAGCAGTGACAGTAAAACCGTAATTGATTTAAACACAAACATTTTGAATTCATAAGTAAGTAATCCAACCCAAACACAGAATTATGACAATAATCTAAGGTATCATTTACGAGCATAGTAAGACATGGTGGGACGCCCATAAGAATAGATGTTTACTAAGTAGTTGATCCAGATTGTTCAGACATATCCGCATCATCATCTTCAACATCATCCTCTGAGGAGCATCTTTCATAATGTTGTTTCATTCTGACAACCAGGCCTTACATCTTTTTGTTGAGTTGTTTATGTTTGGCACCTGTTCCTTTTTTACAACCTGCAGCCATGGCAGGTTCCCCCCCGCCCTCCCAGGCATTGAAATCAATCTGAAGGATGTTGTCCTTTCTTCCCACAGTGTCCTGCTTTGACCCCTGTGTTGCTCCTTTCTGGTTGAATGCTCTGCTCCTTTCCCCCTGTTACATAACTCCGCCGTCCTACCCCCAGAGAAACAAATGAACTAATAACACTCCAAGACTTCTACTCATGTAACCCACATGCCTTTTGCACTGCAGTATTTTATTTTTTAGAGACAGAGAGGGACACAGTTTAGAAATTAATGGATTTCTGTTTGTTTGTATTTCTGTCTGTGTACATATGCGAAGAGACAGAGCAAGGCCATTAACGTGAAGTGCCCAGAACCATCCAGAAGCAAGGGTTGGTAGTTATTGGGCAGATTAATATTTTTCCATGAGCTGGAGAGTAAGTTTCCATGGTGGGGGAGTCATAAATATTCATAATTTGAGAACTGAGCCAATCAGAGCTCAGGTAGGGAGAAGCTATAAAAGGGGATCTGAGACCACCCAGGTGAGCTCAGTGGATGATCCTGATGAGTTCCTTGATGGTGTTTTCTGGAATCAGAGGCTAGGGCCCAACACCTGTGATGACTTTGCCAGTCTCTTGCACCTAGTTGCAGTCTCCCAGTCCTCCACAGGATCAAGCCCATAATATAGTACATGACCATTTGTGCCATATTTACAAAGCTAGACCTCAAAAGTTAAAAGTTTCCCCCCTGATTTATTCTTTATATAGAAGAGCAACCTTTAACTCAAAGTTTGCTAGAGGCTCAGTCATGGATTCAGCATATTTATTTTTATTTATATTTTTAAATGTTTAAAGAGATTTTAATAAATATTTTGTATTAAATTCAGCTTTCATTTTAAACAGGTTTTATTTTTTAAAAGAAAATGTAGTATAATTTCCATAACAAAATAAAAAAAAAATCGATTCTTATCCCCCCGAGTTTTGTTGTTGTTGAAGGCATCAGAGGGGAGCACAGACATGGCTTCCAGGACCCAGCTGATGTTTCTCATGCCTGTTGCCATAACTGCAGATTCCCCATATGTAGACCAGTGCTTCTGGACCATGGCCAGGAGCACAGACTGGTGGGATCACATCATCGTGATGACCTGGGATGATCAGCTGTTGCTCCAGAACTTCCACTTGAAGACGCAGATGTTCCTGGCACTGTGTGAAGAGCTTGACCCCATCCTCCAGCATCAGGACACACGTAGCTGCCAGCCCAGAAGCAAGTTCCTATAGCCATCTGGAAGCTGGCTACCCCAGATTGCTACGGGCCCCTGGATGACCAGCTTAGTGTTAACAAGTCAGCTGTGGGGGTTGTGGTGGTGGAGGTTTATGAGGCAATCAGGACTCTAGTTTACCCAAAGGTGATTAGCATAAAAAATGCCTCTGAAATACTTGCCAGCTTTGAGAGGGCTCCTCAAACCGTGTTGGAGGCTATCGATGGGACTCATGCGTCCCTAATTTGCCCTTTGCATGGAGCACATGGAATCATACTCTCTGATGTAAACGTTCTCATCACTATGCAGGGCCATGGTTGACCACAGAGGTAGGTTCATGGAACCCCTGCCCCAGTGTGGATGTAATGTCAAGATGTGCAATGCCAGTGTTTTCCAGATATCGGGACTTGACCTTCATGGACAAGCTGAGTCATTATTCCCTCCAAATGACATTTTTTTATAAATGAAGTCCTTGTCCCCGCTGTTATTCTAGGGGACCTGGCATACCACCCCCCTCTGCCTGGACTGATGAAACTATATCCTGATCTCAGAGGTCCTGGCAAAAGAAGCTTCAACTACACACAGTAGCTGTAGGATGGTTTTGGAATGTGTGTTCGGCAGATTGAGATCCTGATGGCACGGCCTTCAGAACTGTTGGGATGCCAATGCCATCAGTGCAGCCCACATTACTGTGGCCTGCTGTGCACTGCACAATGTCTGCAATGCCAAACGTGAGCCATTTTGCCAGGAGTGGACTCAAGGCACGGCTGGATTGCTGGATCAGTACAAGCAACTAGAAATTGCACCTATCATTACTGGGACAGGATCCACATAATGAGTTTGCATGGTGACACAGATGAGTGGAAATGACAAAGCACACTTAGCCCATGAGTAAATTGTGCCATACTTGTCCCACAGTTTCTGGGGCCTCAGTACCCCTGAAAGATTATTTTTAAAGAAATTTTGTTATGCATTTTATAAAAAAAACTGCTCATGTACCTCAACCCACATTCTATGGATTACTGTGATGAAGTTCCATTTTATATACGTAATAAAACCCACTTATAAAACCTTGTCTGCACATTGAACACTTTATTTTCAGTATGCATGTAAACAATGTAAAAATCTGATCGGTAGGCTAACTGCCATCAAGACATAAAAAACAGTAAACAAAAACTGTCTATTCAGAAATCAAACCAACAAAAGTGCAAAAATAGTCAAACTATATATATTTCCACTATAGCAGCTTCACTGTTTCTGGAACTCTGTCCCCCCCGCCCCCCCCAAGTCCTACTTGGGCTTTCTGATTTGTTTAGCATGCATAAGCCGTGGTTGAACAGACTTGGAGGAATGACCAGGGTACATTTGATTGTTCTATGTAGTGCTCATTGCTTGAATCATGAACAAACCAACCCCAGAATAGTCCAAAGGCTGCAGGACATAGTAGTATGGAGGGGACTCAGTGCATAGAGCTGGAGTTGGGTCTAGGTGTGCATGTGGAGCTGGGGCTGGTGGTGGGAGCTGCAGCCTGGTGACCATCAGAGGGAGCAACCTCTTCAAAAACTCCTTCCACTGCACTCTGTCTTCTTCCGTCATAGCTCCAGGGACTGTGCTGCCAATCTCTCCTTGCATAGGGCATCCTCTCTCTCTTTTTCTAGCCCCCCTGTCTTCTTTCTCTCTGGGCAATTTGTCCAGCATGGTGTCATCCTTCTCTCTCTTCCTTCTTGTATGTTGGTTGAAAGTCCCTCTCTCAGGCGCCTGGTTCCTCGTCTCTGCACAGCAGTGGTGGAAAGGCCTGCCTTAGAAAAATGAAAGAACACATTGTCTGACCAAGAAAAAAAATTCTATCATTTTTCAGGGGCTGTGTCACTTCAAGGTCAAAGAATGATACTTTTTTATCATTTGATTTGATTTTATTCACACAAAGATCACTGCCCTGTTCAGAAGCTCCGGCAAGCTACACTTCAAGCCAATACACATCATAGTGAGATGCACATACCAAGAATCAATTAAAATCATTAATAAATCCCCACCATTTTTCCCCCAGGGAGGGGAAGTCCCTATGAAGGACCCTGTTACTAGCTATGTTTTTATAATCTTTTCAGGCAAGGCAATCTCTGGATGACATTGTTTTGTGGTGTCTGAATAGAAGTGTGAACATCTACTCCAGGCCAGAGCGGGAGAGCCATCCATCAATGCTAAGGAGATTTTTCAGCATTTGATTACCGAGCAACATCTACAAACGGAGGGGCTCATGATCTACAGAGGTGGCCCTGTCCCAGATTTTGACCGACTGTCCGGAGTTCCTGCTCCGTGAGAAGTTTGCATGCATCACCACCCAGTGAGATGGGGGAAAAAATTGTGGCATAAATCAAGATAATGATTTAGAAGAGAGAGAGAGAGGAATTACAGCTTCCTTACAAGCACCCTGCATTCCTACAGACACAACTGGCAACCCAGGACTATATACAGCCTCTGCTACTATTTGGAATCATAATACAGGCAGCAATGGAACTAAATACATCCTCTGTTATGATTTGGGCTGACAATACAGGCCACCTGGAACATTTCAGCTATGCCAGGAGGTTGGACCAGCCTGTCTGGTTTATAAGCTGTGCTCTACTTGCAGGAAAGGGAATGTAAGGTCCATAAGCCTAATACCCCAACCCATTTTTCTAACAATATGCATGTATCTAGTAAAAATGTCATGCTAACTGCTTACCCCTGCCCCATTTCTTGGTATACATTTTGAATCCCATATAGTGCTGGAGGGAAGGGAGGGCTAAGGAAATGGCATGGTTTCTGCCTGCATCAGAGGCACACTACAACCCGCTGCTTGCAAAAAATTTAATTGGGCATAACCCGGAAATCCCTCCCATTCTTACTATTAATAACAAAAAAAAATACAACAGCCAAAACAAACCAGGCTCCAGTGCTGGTGCAGTTTCTGCTGTCGGCTGCTCTACTGGGCTGTCCCCAAACAGGTCCTCCAAATATGGACTCAGGATGTGCTGTAGCTGCTCCAGCAGCCTAACCTGATCCAGGACCAGCATCAGCACCAGAGTTACTTTCAGTATTTGATCCAGCAGCTGCTGGCTCTCCTCCAGTGGTGCTTCTGATTACAGGGTTATAAGCATGCCAGGCCTATTCAACAAATTGCCGGAACAGTTCAAAGGGGTATGACAGAATCTTTGCAAAGATCACACACCCGCAGAAGTCAAAATGGGCAACTCCATGAAAAAGTTGGGAGTAGGTATTCATTAGTTGTTTATATCACTGAAATTTTAGAAGTGCAATTGGGCTGCCCCAAGACATTTGTACATGAACATTTAAGGAACTATCGTTCTGGGAACAAAACTCACAAATAATGGAATGCAGTAACAAATGTAAAACCACAAGGGACAACCAAAAACACCCACACAGGATGAGAGAGGGAGTGTCGTATCAAGTGGCGAGACACAATATATCCCTCCCGTTAGTAACAAATAGACTTATTCCCTGATTTTATCTGTAATTCCTTATTTAATATTAAATCATTAATGAAAATATTTAAATCTAATACTTCTGATGTGGAAGAATTCTCAACTCTGTATTGGTAGCTGGACAAGCAAGAATTCATGAGAAACTTAGTATGGGTAATTGATTAAAATTATTTGTGGTTTTTTTAATACCTTATTCGTTTATGGTCTCACAGGGATAGGTGATGGGAGAGAAGATGGAGGAAGATAAAGGGACCCCAACTGTCTAAACCCAGAGACATACACTAAATCACCAAAATTGCCACTGAACTCTTTCAAGAATTAAGTGCTCAGGGCGTGCTCAGGAACCCCATTTCTATAAGGGCAAGGTGCTGCACCTGGTCCTGATCCAGCATATCACTTGTGCATACTATCACTTTAAGCATCTGCATAATCCCACTGAAGTCAATGAGACTACACACTTGCTTAAAGTTAAACATGTGCTTATGTGATTTGCTGGATCAGGTCCATAGTGTTAATCACCTTTCAGGATTGAGCTTAAAATGAGGTCAATAATGGTGGGATAGTATCAGAGGGGTAGCCGTGTTAGTCTGGATCTGTAAAAGCAGCAAAGAATCCTGTGGCACCTTATAGACTAACAGATGTTTGCATCCGAAGAAGTGGGTATTCACCCACGAAAGCTCATGCTGCAAAACGTCTGTTAGTCTATAAGGTGCCACAGGATTCTTTGCTGCTTTTAATGGTGGGATAAGGGACAATGGCAGGATACCATTGGAGTAATTATGTAATGATCTCTGAGTTAGATGTTTGTGTCACAATCAGAAGTTTTTGATTTCTAATGGGTGCATTGTCCATCCTCGGAGAGAGGTATTAGTGATCTACAATGCTGAAGTAGAGATGAAAAGTTTGCCATCACGCAAAACTTCTGCACATTTTGTAATGGTGGCCAATTTTTTTTTCAAATTTCAATGATGTTTCAAAATTTGAAAAATTATTGGGAAAGGAATTTGACAAAATACATTCCCTGTTTTCGGCCAACTACAGAGAAGATTGAAATGTTTCAAATTTGACAAAATTTTGAATAAAAACAATAGGAAAAGTTTGCAGTCCCCACCCTCCCCCACACTTATTTCATCAGCTCTAATACATTGGCATTGAATTTATCTATCCAGAAGGGAATGAATGTGGGCTGCAACCCTGTGGACCATAGGGATGGATCCTCAGGTGGTGCAGATTGGCATAGCACATTGAAGTCAATTGAGTTTTGCTGATTTACACCAGCTGAGAATCTGGTTAGTAGTTCTTAAGAAGACCTTTAGGTGCACACAGGTAGAGGACGGGCTGATGCTAATAGTGTCCCCATTGGTCCTTTGAAAGGACACAATGGCTTGATTCCAAGTTCAATGCTGAACTTAACATGGGACAGAGAAATCTTAAGTGTAATGAATCAGCCTTTCACAGTTAAGTAAGGATATCTTGTCCTCTGAGCCTTGACTTTCCTTGCCAGATGCCTCTTTCCCTGAGTTATCTCCTGAAGTACAATCCCAGTATGGTCAGATGTAGCTCTCCCTGATACTTTCCTCATCCCTCCAGGGACTCTCCCCAGGAACACTGGAATGATTGTTTATTATTTGTGCTGCAGTATCACCTAGAAGCCCAAACTGAGGCCAAGGCCCATTTTTGTCCTCAAATCTTACCAGCTTAACAGATGAGATAGCCAAAGGGCGGAAGAAAAGCAGTCATAACTGAGTAAGTGTGCCTGCTTCTTGCAAGTCCACATCACAGGAGCCTCATCAGACTGCAAGTCACTTCTGTAAGCCCAGGTGGCAGCAATAGCCTGTGACGGGGTGCCACACTCACCGCTGGTCTGGCACCTCCTCCTGGTCACTCTGAGGATTAGCTCTTGAGGTCGACGCCCCCTGTCTGGGGTTTGCACACCATCGCTCTGTCTCTCTCACTGGTCTGCAGCTCCTCTCTTGTCCTGGAAACTGCAGCATCCTCTTCATGACTCAGCCCTCCAGCTGGGTCACTCAGTGTTCCTCCTTTCCATGGTAGGAAAGTCCCTTTTCCCTAACAGTTCTAGGCAGTCTTTCCTTCCACTGCCTTGGTGCCACTACCTCAGTGGCTGGTAGGGGAACCCAGGCCTGCCCTGTACTCCGGGTACTAGTCCAGGGAGCTCTGATCAGCAGTTTTGGGCTTTCCTCTCTTAGCCCTCACTGCTCCTTCCTTGGATTGCTTCCTACCACACCTGGTTCCCCTTCTCACTCTGGGTATACCAGCTCCCTCTTCCCAGAGAGTGACTGCTGCCTGCCTTCCTGCAACCTTTCCCAGCAGCCACCATCTGTTGCCAGCTACTTGGCTTTATATAGACCCTGCGTGTTCCTGCACAGCTGAACCTGCTTCCAATTAGTTCCCTGGATCTATATGCCCTGACCATCTGGAAACAAGCGAGTACTGAGTGCAGCTGTGTTATGCTACACAAGTGCTTTGAGAGTTGCACTGGCTACCGATAGGTTTCTAGGTCGAATTCAAGGTATTGGTTTTAATCAATAAAGTCCCCACAAAAAAAATCACATCCTATAAACCTATGCAAGGTGAAGAGGGCTAGAGGGCTCTTTAAGGTAGCGGGCAAAGCCCTAACGAGTGACAGTGGCTGGAAGATGAAATCAGACAATTTCAAACTGAAAATAAGATGCACATGTTTACTAATAAGGAAGGTAACTAACCACTGGAACAGATTACAATGGGATGTGGTGACTTCTCCATCACTTGGAGGTTTTAAATTGAGACCTAATGTCCTTTTAAAAGACATGCTGTAGCTCAGCCATGGAGTATTGTGTTCGGTGCAGGAATAACTGGGTGAAATTCTACCACCTATACTATGCAGGATAAGAGAATAGATGGCCAGAATTCTTTAAAATCCATAAATCACCCTCTGAAATGAACTATGAGAACTGAAGAATAATGGGACATTAATCATGTAGGCGTGCCCATTTCCCATTAGGGCAGAATTCATCGTTGTGCACGGGGCCATTCACTCCTATATTGACGCCTTAAGTGATGCATAGACCTCACGCTCATGGATGAATTACACAATATTCTGCCATTTTATTTTCAGACAATTTCAATATTTCCATGTTTACACACTCATTTCAGTGGCAAAAACGTGAATTGCAATTTGTAAATGTCTTCACATAAAATTACTTTGCACTTCACTCCTGATGTCAACCCCCACCTCCTTCTGAATATAAAATAAACTGTTCTTGGCAGGCAAATCTCAACAGGAATCGAGCAGTTTTTGTAAAAGAATTCCCAAATGTATAACATGGAAAACCACCATTTGTCTTTTTTAAATTAAAAAGACTTTTATCAAAGATGCTCAGTCCTAGTCCAAAATCCAAGCATACTGTAGGGCTTTAGAAAAAGCTCTCCTACTCTTTGAAAATCTGCATAAAAATTAATCGTGCAAACTAATGGAAGTTTGCAATATTTGTAACAAAGAATTCTGTCAAAAAAACACAGTTGGAAATAACATGCTGTTTGCTGTGTAATTGTTACTATTCACTAAAGCAGAAAAAGCAAATGCAGAGAACTAAAGAACTGACAGCCTAGTCATTTAAAACTACAGGTTGTCTCCTGGATGACAATAGTTTTCGAAGTACAGCTCAACCCATGCCGAGAAGTTGCATGCTGGAGATACAGGATAATATTTTAACACTTTAGTTGAACAAACCTCTCTTTTTTTTTTGCAGTAAGCACATAAGGAAATATTATTTAGAAAATCTGTGCATAAATTGTGTGAAATAAATTATTTGGATTACTGTTAGTTTATGCACAGATAGCTGAATTCTGGCCTAAAGAAAGAGGTTTATTTTAAATGTTCATGTTGAAGAATGAAGAACTGCAATTATGCTACAGGCATTTTAAGCTAGATTCTTGAATTTATAATGTAGAGGGAATAAAAGGTGTTTTATAAAATAGATGTGCACACACACGTGAATAAAAATGTGCAAGATACAAATATTTGCAAAGTGTAATAAAGAGGAAATGTAATCTAGAGATAAAGGCATTGGTCAGGAATTTAGGAGGTTTGGGTTTAATTCCTGATTTTGCCACTTTTTCTATACCTTGGGTATGTCACTTAATATTTCTGGGCCTCAGTCCCCCAACAGTAAAATGGAGATAATTTTCTGAACTGTCTACTTGTTACTTTCAGGGCAGGGACTGTCTCTTACTATGTCTTTGTACAGCACCTAGCGCAATGGGGCCCCAATCTCAGCTGGGGACTTTAGGTGTTTCCTTAATATGAATAACAAACATGCATGTACACCGCTACCTTGATATAACGCGACCCGATATAACACGAATTCGGATATAACGTGGTAAAGCAGTGCTCCGAGGAGGAGGGGGGGGGGCTGCGCACTCCGGTGGATCAAAGCCAGTTCAATATAATGCAGTTTCACCTATAACGCGGTAAGATTTTTTGGCTCCCGAAGACAGCATTATATGGAGGTAGAGGTGTACTTCATCTAAATGTAACCAGTCTCTATTTTCCATTTCCTAATCCTAAAAGTAACAATACTTTGTAAAACAAAATGCTCTCTACTGAAACTTTTGATTTCCTCTAGCTTTTCCCTGGCACAAATAGGATCTAATCCTTCAGTTGCCAGCAAATCCTCTCATCTGATTCGGGACCACATGACCTAAAATCATTTGGCACTTGACCTAGTTGGTCAGAACAGATGGAGTCAAAAAAACTTGTCATTGTGATCACCTAAAATAAAGAAAATACAAGGAGAAAGTGTCTGTGAAGCAGCGCAAAGAGACAATCTAAAGGGTTTAATAATATCTATATACAGTAGACTGGGGCTTTAAACTTAAAGGAAATTTTGTCTTGTGGGTTGTAATGAAGAAACACTTGATTGAATAGGGGATTTCTCTTGTTTTATATTAAAGTACATGGACCAAAATATTGTAGCCCTGGGTACTCTTTTTTCAAGCCTCTTTAACATACACTGCTTTCACGATACTCACAAGAACAGAGTCGATAGTTATTCTTTTTAATAGCACTTTGTACTGAATCAAGATGATCACATGTTTATAGAGTCATAGATTCTAAGGCCAGAAGGGAACATTGTGATCATCTAGTTTGACCTCCTCTATAGCAGAGGCCATAGAACTTCCCCAAAATTGTCTGTGATGGAGAATCCACTGCAACTCTTGTTAAATTGGGTTTTTTTTAGTTTAAGGTTAATTACTATCACAGTTAAAAATGTACGCCTTCTTTCCAGTCTGAATTTGTCTAGCTTCAACTTCCAGCATTGGATCATGTTATCCCTTTCTCTGCTAGACTGAAGAGCCCATTATTAAATATTTGTTCCTCATGTTGATACTTACAGTCTATAATTAAATCACCCTTTAACCTTCTCTTTGTTAAGCTAAATAGACTCAAAGAGCTCAATCTATCACTATAAGGCATGCTTTCTAATCCTTTAATCATTCTCATGGCTCTTCTCTGAACCCTCTCCAATTTATCAACATCCTTCTTGAATTGTGAACATGAGAACTGCACCAAGTATTCCAGCAGCGGTCACACCAGTGTCAAGTACAGAAGTAAAATAACCTCTCTACTTCAACTTGATAGTCCCTTGTTTATGTGTCGCAGGATCACATTAGCTATTTCTGCCACAGCATCACACTGGGAGCTCATATTCAGATGATTATCCACCACGACCCCCAAATCTTTCTCAGAGTCACTGCTTCCCAGGATAGAGTCCCCCATCCTGTAGGTAGGGGCTATGTTATTCGTTCCTAGGTGTATACATTTAACCATATTAAAACTCATATTGTTTGCTTGCACCCAGTTTACCAAGCGATCCAGATTACTCTGTATCAGTGACCTGTTATTTTCATTATTTACCACTCCCCCAATTTTTGTGTCATCTGCAAACTTGATCAGTGACGATTTTATGTTTTCTTCCAGGTCATTGATAAAGGTGTTAAACAGCACAGGGCCAAGATCTGATCCCTGAGGGACTCCACTGGAAACAGACCTGTTCGAAGTAGCCATGTAATCTTCTTGTTGAGCCCAGGCCTTTTCTATTCTCTTCCCCCCCACACTTACTTATTATATTAATGTAACCCTTCTGCCTATTTGAATTGGCAGCAATAAGGGCCGGGTTCAATATCTAGGGGTTCCTCTTCAACAATACAACACAAAACCAGCTCGAGCCCCCACCCAGTAACCTGGGACAATTGCATACCACCCACTGGGTGCCTCTGAGAGGCAATACTTCCCCACTCGCAAGCACAGAGTCTGAGTGGAGAAAAGACACTTAATAAAAGGAGGAAAGTCACCCGACATTAATTTGGGAAAACACTGCAAGCAGGATTCATAAACATAAAACCATGAGCAAAAGCCCCACCCCAGAGTACATTGGGCAGTGTCCATTTGCCTCAGATTCTTCAGTCCAGCAACCAAAAGTTCTTTTATCGTGCCCCTCCCTTCTCCACACCCCATTCAGGAATTGTCCTTGGACAGTGTAGGCCCAGAGTTCAGAGGTGTATCTGAAGAGTTCACCTCCCACCCTGGGTGGAGGGGGGATAAGAAGGCACCTTTCTCGCTCCACTGTCCAGGCACTTGCTAGCTGCTCCACTGTCCAGGCACTTGCTAGCTGCTCCTCTCCACCGGCTGCCCTCTCCTCTCTGCCAGCCACCCCTCTCCACTGGGATGTCTTCAGGTTGCACCACTTAACAAAGCTCTCAATGATTTCAGCTGTTAGTGGGGGAGCCTCACTGATAGTGCACACTGGGCAACATTAGAGACACTGTCCCAAAGCAGGTCTAATGCTTAGACCTGGTTATCAGTGATTTCAGCTCCAAGGTATATAACAAGACTCAATTGGTCTTAATCAGCTCTGTTACAACACAGTGGAGAAAGAAAGAATCAAATACTGTCTAGGGCCCGGCCCACCAGGTACAAGTGCTTGCCTCCATCCTTTCTCAATGCACTGAGCTTTGGAACCCATGACTCCTGCCTAGCGAGTGCCATTGAGTTGAGGGTGAGGCCCTCAATCAATGTATGCCAAGCACAGTTCTGCTGCCCTTGATTCACACAACAAGGATAACAACCCTTTATTACTCCTATCCCAATAACAAGGAGACTGGGTATCCAACACCAGCCAAAAGTGATCATTTGGGCAAGCAATCCCCTCATGCTGAGCACCTAGGCAGTGTGGGTGTGCTTATGCAAATGAGATCAGCTCCTGAAATCCTCTTCCACAGCTCATCACTAGATGTCAGGGGGAAGCTCATTCAGACCCTGTTTACATCAAAAAACTAGATCATAAGTTCTCCTTGATGTGGCCATATCTCACTGAATTGTACAGGAAGTGTCTGATCCTGGACCATTGAAACCAATTAGAGCTTTAGCATTGACATCAGTGGCAACAGGATTGAATTCTACAGCTCCTACTGCACTTTTGGTGACTATAAAATTAAGTAATTAATAGTAATAATGTAGGGTAATAGTTTTCCCATAATAAGCCTTATATATCATATGAGATATTTCAAAAATTACACAGGTGGAATCCTGTACCCATTGAAAACAATGAGAATTTTGCTATTGACTTTAAGGGAACCAGGATTTCATACCATGCATATTTTTTCACGCATTTGACTTATGTGCATGCAAATGTTATATATGTATGTGCATTCAGATTAGGGCTTGGACATGTGCACACCAGGCATGTACAAAGGGGTACTAGTGCTTTTGCAAATCTGGTGTTACACATAGACACAAATACAGATGATAATAACAGCAGTTATTATAACACGGTGCTACACGGATAATGCAAACTGGGCTCTGTTTGCCACTAAACTCTCAATGCACAAATATTTCTGTTTCAAAAGGATTTTATGGACCGTTAGTGACATACGGGATCTCATTATGACCAGACAATCACTGTATAACATTTTTTTTCTGTGAAGCATCAGCTCTTAAATCAAAATCAAAGTGATTGACATGGTTTCACTTACTGCAAGTGATCATACTTCTAGACAATTAATTTGGAAACTAAGGTTTGTATCTGTTATTAAAGAAAAGACATTTGTTCCGTGTTTTATTCTATATATTTCCTTGCCTTCAGCTAGTAATCCTTCTTTGAAATACCATGGAAACAAGCAAATATGCCTCATTAAACTTTCCTTGTGGGGAAGAAAAAAAATCCAGAGAATTTTAAATCGTAGAGTAGGAAGGAATAAAATAGAAAGGGTGATTAGATTGCTCTTGTTAATTCTTCTAGGTAAAGTAGGGTAATTTACTGGAAATAAAATCTTATCTTCTCATTTTCTTCTCTTCAGTTAGACTGTATTTTTAAGCTATATACTATATATCTGTCTAAGTTCTATAACAATGACCATCACTGTGGTATGAAAGTCACAGCTTACTTCAAGCTGTCCTTGAAAATATCTAAAAAAGAATAATAGAATATTAGGGTTGGAAGAGACCTCAGGAGGTCATCTAGTCCAATCCCCTGCTCAAAGCAGGACCAACACCAACTAATTAATAACTTTTTTCAGTGATATTATAATTTTCTAAGAGTTCAGTATTTGTTTAGATTTCTCATAAATATTGCATTTAATAACACCAGCCTGGTATCAATTCACATTTATAAACAGAACTTTATACACACGTGTTTTATGGGTACTTCGTTGCTATAGGTAAAATCATCATGGGCCAGAACCTAAATTGGTGTAAATTGGCAAAGATTCATTGACTTCAGTGGAGCTATGTTGATTTACACCAGCTGAGGATGTAGACCGTGAAAACGTATCAATGGAACATTCGTAAATAGATTCTTCATTAAAGGTCTTTAAGATGGCTTTGTAGTTAGAAGCAATTTCAGCTTTTGGTAATGCATCCAGCTATGCCTGATCTTAATACATTGGTTGTTGAAGATTCACACATCACAGTTAGTTAGAAACCATTTTCTATATTTACATCCTTAACTAAGGCAACATCTGTAAGGGACATGTCTGGAAACTGAACTCCATTCTTTCGACCAGCTGCATAATCTTAAAGACAAACTCGGTAGTGAAAGGGAAGATTGATTTGATTGAGTTAGTGTTTTGTACCCTGAAATCAACTTTCACAAATAGAAGGATCAATAAATGCCTTTCTTAAATCACTCTGTGTTGTAATTCATTGCCCTAGCGCTGACAGGGAAAAGCTTCTCAAAGCTTTGTTATGAGGAGACAACCCTGAGCCAAGGAGGGAAAATATCCCAGGCATCTTTGGGGTACGGGAAGCTCCCAGAGAAGCAAAATCTACACAACCACAGCAGATGAGTGTTCACTTCCTGGCAAAAAAGTACGTAAGTGAGAGGGAACAAACAGATTCTGTCTACCACTACTTGAACCCCTGAGCCTGGACCGTTTATAATTACGTGGCTGGGGAGCACAGGTACTGCGAATGGCTGATGCCACCAATGGCACTACCCTCCTCAGACGTGCAGAGAAGGGTGATCAGAACTGGTTGGGCTTAGTGGCGAGTGCATACTTTGTCTATGGCTTCCCTCACATCAGGATGTTAATATTAATAACTTAATAGGACCATAAGCTGGAAATCCCTCCCACACATGTATTAATAAAAACAAACATGGTGGCAGAAACGTACCAGGGTCCATCTCTGGTGCTGGCTCTGTTGTCAGATCTGCAGTGTTTTGCTCCTCAGGGACGGCCTTGAAAAGGTCCTCTGAGTACATGAGATATGAGTTCAAGCCAAAATCTAGACCCAGTTATACCAACTGCAGTACTAATCTGAACGGAATACAGAGGGAAAAGATGGAGAGAGAAAAAAGCAGGCTCTGCTTATCCTTAAAGAGAAAAGATTTTTTTTTTTAGAAAGAGCATAGGCCTACTAGCACAACCCAGTGCCAAAAAAAGGGATCACTCATAAGCAAAAGAAATAAGTAAAAAAAAATCATACTTTGAAAATCATTCTGTTCCATGGGTTTAGCTGTGCTTCATCGATGAAGTTAAACTATTAATGGGGTAAAAGATAATAATTGACCAATATCTGCAGTCAGGCCATAGCTTTTCTGCAGCCAGAAAATCAGAGATGGCAGTCTCCGGTAGCAGACTACCTACAATCAGATCCTCAGCTGGTGTAGACCAGTATAGCTCTGTTGATTTCAGTGGAGCCAATCCTATTTACAATCGTTAAATATTTGACCCAAATAGAGTATCTTAACTCAAAAATTATCCAATTACTACAATTATATTCTTATAGAGGAAAACATACAAAACTCTGGCCACAATCCAGCTTTGTACCTAGAAATTTACCTTCAACATTTACCAAAATCTTATTCTCATCAGTGTGTTCTCTATAAGGTGAAAGTGTTAATCATGGATTTTAAAACTAGAAGGTACTGTTGTGATCAAGTCTGACTTCCTTCATAACATGGGCCATAAAATTTCACACAGTAATTCCTGCATCAAGCCCAAAAAACGTGTGGCTGAACTACAGCATATCTTTTGGACACACATCCATCTTGATGTAAGTATTTCAAGTGATAGAGAATCCACCACATTTTTGTAATCTGTTCTAATTTCATCAACATTTATTGATTTCAGATTTTGTCAAACTAGCAGGCTGAAAAGCCTGAAATGTATTGATACAATTTACCTTATTTTCCCCCCTTGGAATATCAAAATTTTAATGAAGAATTGCGTCAGACACTTGAAATTTGGAAGATTTTGACCAATGAACTTTTTCAGGGTACTATGCTCAAAATAACTCTTGTGGAATAGCCAATTGAATGTATCATCTTTTCCATCTCCTCTATTAGTTTACTATGACTTTTCTTTCCACCTCCTCTTTTCTTATCATATTCCCTTTATTCCAGTTGCTGTTTTGGTAAGAAGTCTTAGCCTGTTATTCAGAGGTGCCGAGCAGGCACATCTCCTGCTGATATCACCCCCACAAATCAGGCCAATTTATGTGCTAACAATATTGAAGTAAGGAGCCAGTGTATTGCAAGCAGCAATTAAATGATTTTTGTTTTACTACAGAATCAATGGAAAGACCCTGTGTAAGCAGGATATCATTGTGGAGACATCACCAAGATACCATATCACCGATCATTGGAATTCCCATACTGGATCAGAGTGCCCTGGCTAGGTAATCTGGTATCCCATCTCCGACAGTGGACAGTACCAGCTGCTTCAGAGAAAGGTGCAAGAAACTGCAGTTATGGAATTGCCTGTCTACAGGGAAAGCTTCCTCCTAATCCTCATTTATTTGAGTGTGATTTATGCCCTAATGTATGAGGGTCTATTAGACCGAAGATGTTACCTATCAAGGCATAGTTACATCACCTTTGTGTGTCTATATATCCACTTCCCTCCTTTCTGTCTTTTCTTCTACAACAATTCTTATTTAACCTTCAGGTACTCACTTAAGTAACCCACCAAGAGCAATAATGAACAGCAGTTTGACACATAATCACCTTGTCTATTGCGCTGTCAGCTGTCTTTTGCATTTGTGCCCGACATTCTTTATCCTTGCAGTTTATTAAGAGTGAATTTGTGTTTGTTTGCTGTCATGTATTATTCCTGCACCTGTACTCAGTAATTTCTGAACAATGAAGTTTTTAAAAAAACAAAAAACCCAAGTTCAAATAAATTCTCTTTTCAAAACCAATAGAAATTCTAACAGAAGAATACAGCTGTGTGATCAATTATCAGAGCAGCGTCAAATTTGGAAGCCGGGGACTATGAGAAACTCACCTGATTTCAGATAACATTATAAACTCAGAATGCAGTCTGGGTTACTGAAAGGGACAGGAGTTATTGGAGCAGAACTGGGCCATTTACAAGGGACTCTGGATCTACTTACAAGTAAGGAGATAAGATTTTTTTTCTGTGTACGCCTCATAGCTGCTTATTTTATTATGGGTGGGAGTTTCAAAAGTGCTCAGTATTGGCCTAACTCTAGTTTTACTATAGACTTCAATGGGCGGAAAGCTAGGCCAACACTGAATGAAGTAGAGACTCCCACCCTATTTGTATTACAGTCACCCTTGGAGGATCCAAGCCAACACCAAGCACAATTGTGTCAGTACATACATACAATAAGAGTCAGCATCTTTCCTAAAGAGCTTGCAATCTAAGGATGGATTTTCAAAAGTGCTCAGGGTCGGCCTGATTCTGCTCCCATTGCAATCAGTAGTAAAACTCCCAGTTAGACAAAGGGTAGGAGGAAAGTGGTATTACAATCCTCATTTCATAGGTGGGGAATCAAGGTACAGAAAAAATTAATAGACATGCCCCAGGTCCTGAAGTCTCTTGCTGAACTAGGACTTGAACCCAGCTGTTTTGAGGCTCAATCCAGTGTCACAGCCACCAGATAATCTTTTTTCTGGCTCCCCAGCACTAGTCCAATACTAAAAATGATGACACTTGCAGAAGAAGACTAGAATGGTAAGTGCTTAAAATGCATAACTAGGAGTGTGGCTCTGCGGGATGCTTTCATACCTTGGGTGCATTTTGAGTTTAACAGGCTGAGGACCATCTCCTTGACATGACCCATAAAGGGATAACAGAACGGTACTTATTGATGTGAGTGGTCGCTTTACTAAAATATTGCAACAAATTCATGCCAGCTTGGACTTCACTGTTGTCACTATGCTTCATACCAAAGTCACTCATAAGTTCATGCCAGCAGCAGCAGCAAGGATGAAAGTCTCCTTTTGGATGTTAGCATGATAAAGCCCATGTCCCATGCTCGCGCAGCTCCGATCCCACCCTGTAGAGATTGTGAACAGACACATGCAGTGAGCAGTCCACTACAGCATTGCAACAATTAGTTTCTTATAGGCCAACAGCCTACAATATAAATAAGTATATGTCCCCCCTCTGTGCTTGATTTACAGGAGATACGAGTCTGCGGCAGTTCTCATTTAAGGGAAATAATCATTTAGCTTAAGATGGCTAGGCATTTGCTCTTAGCTCTGCAGGTTCTGGGTTCAATGGTGACAACCTAGACAAGGGTCGTTACATTCAGAACAATGGGGCTTGGTCGCCACTGCGGCATGTGATTGCTTCTGTAATACAAATAAATAGGAAACGTTCATCAGCTAAACCACACCCTCAGTCACTTTGCTGTAACTGCAAAAATTCTACTCAACGTGATCAAATAGTTGGTGGGTATTTTTTGTTTGGATGAAATGAAAAATATCTACATGACAGGGGCACTATGAAGTTGCCACTATATGTGGGGTTAACTCTTGCCTTTCCTTTCCCATCAACATCTGTACAAAAGAGAAAGGATAAGGGAATTATTACGTTCTGCCCCAGATTGCATGGAGAATATTCTCCATGGTCAAATCTGGGAGAATGTGCAACATTCCTAAACTCTGTGGCAAAGCTGTGAGAAGCTTCTAAGGCACCTCTCTGTGCTTGGAAATCCCCATTGGAATTTGTGCTGTAGGGGCAAATGAGATTCCAGAGCTAGTGCTCGTGAGGATGGTGTGTTTTAGTACAGTATCTATGGAAAGTCTCTCTGTAAGCAGGATATCATTGTGAAGAAATCACCAAAGTATCAAATCAATAAAAAAGGAATTGCTATTATGGATCAGAGCAATGCTTCTCAAATGCCTTACCATCTATGCAGTTTGGGATCAAAACTATTCCTTGTTCCGTGGGAAGCCTCCAGACTCCTCTCCTACAAATATTTCTACATGGGAGTGGTCTGGGAATTTTTGTTTGGAACAAGTTAATTGCCAAAATGCTCCTTTCTCCAAATTAAAATCCTATACCTGGAGGCAGGTTTCAAACTTTTTTTACTCGGTCAGATTTCTCTGACACAGATTTATCTTACGTCTGAGCTGCCTCTCCACAATTGATTGAAGATTCAGAAAATTTAAATAGAAAAAAAGAAGTAGAGAAAAACATCTAAGCTGGGAGGGCAAGAGAAAATATATACAGTTAAAATTCTCTTTGATTTTCGTCAAAGGGGAAACACTCACCAACTTTCAGCCTGATTCTCTACTCACTTATACCAGCTTTTCATGGTGTAACAGAAAGGAAAATTTAGCCCTTAGGTATATGCGTCTTTTTTTCTCTCTCTTTTCTTTTGTTGTTGTTGTTGCTTGTTAAGGTTGTTTTGTCTTAAGGCAGAAGAGACACGAGACTCAGAAAAGATCCATTTTGCTATCGATCACACAATTTTTAATCATTTTAAAAAGAATTCATAAAAAGGTTACAACTTTTTTTTTTCTAGACTGTTAAAATAGCCTGCAGACAAGCACAAAATATATCCTATCTGGGACCTTCAGAGACAGGGTAAGATTCCTTTAATTAAGATGGGGAGGAAAGAGGCAGAAATGAATTTCCCAGATTGTCCCTTTCATAAACACTAGTTTATTAGATTTTTTTTTTTGGGGGGGGGGGAATATCCACTTAGTTATAAATACCATTAAAGTTATATGCATTACAAAAACCACTGCCTCTCCAAACGATTGTACAATCACTGTGGTGTCAAGGCCCAGAATCTTAGCATAGCCCCACTGGAATTCACACCAGCTGAGAATCTGCTCCTTAATTTTTTAATCTCTAGGCAAAAAAAAGAACATCTGCCAGAAATATAAATCCAAATAGTAAAAGAGTAGGGACCAAGAACCTGACTCTGTCACCCTGAGTAATTCTTGAGCATGCATGTAGCCCCATTTAAGTCAATAGGTTACTTCAGTAAATGCTGGCTCCAGTAAGGGTCTGAAGGTTTGTGTCACAAGATTTTCAAATATTGAATTAGATTATTTTAATAAAACTATAGAATTTTTTTAAAAAGTCTTGCAATGTGGTTTTTGAGATGAAAAATTGCATTCTGCTCTCGGAACTCTACTGTGTCCTCTCCATGAAGAGCTTATGTTCTGTAGCTTTACATACAAAAATTATTATTTGTATTTTGATAACACCTAGAAGTCCCAGTCATGGGCCCTGACCCCATTAGGCTAGGTGCTGTACAAACACAGAACAAAAGAATGATCCCCTGAGTAGTGTCTGGCTGGTGGGTCTCACAAACAACCTCAGGGTCTAACTGATCGCCATATTTGAGGTCAAGAAGGAATTTTCCTCCTGGTCAGTTTGGCAGAGATCCTGGAGGATTTTTGCCTTCCTCTGCAGCACAGGGCATGGATCACTTGCTGGTCTGAACTAGAGTAAGTGGTGGATTGTCTGTAACTTGAAGACTTTAAATCATGATTTGAGGACTTCAGTAATTCAGTAGGAGATTAGGGATCTATTACAGGAGTGGGAAAATGAAGCTCCATGGCCTGTGGCATGCAGGAAGTCAGATTAGATGAGCACAATGGTCCTTTCTGGTCTTAAAGTCTATGAGTCTATGAGAGAATAGTCCCATGGGATCTAATGGTATGTCCTTGTGTGAGAAAAGACTGCTCATATGAGAAAGCCTTGCAGGACTGGAATTTAAATTCTTATACAATACCAAAGGAACATAGGAAATGCCATATTGGATCAGAACCTATGTCCATTTAGTTCAGTGACCACCTTCAATGACATCCACAGATGCTTAAGAGCACAGCAGTTATTCATATAAGTCTTTATGGCCCTGATTGAACAAAGCACCCATATACAGGAAATCACTTAAGCATATGCTTGACATTAACCACATGCTTAAGTGCCTTTAAAGTCAATGGGATTCAACTTCCGCTTAAACTTGAGCACGTGTTTATGTGCTTCCTGGATAGGGATGAAATTAAGCATGTGCATAATTGTGGTCTATGGGCCTGTTCCAAAGCCCACTAAAGTGAATGAAACTATTCCCATTGGCTTCAATGGGCTTTTAGATTAGGCTTTATGTGCTGAAAATAATTGTGCAAATATATTTTTAAGCATGTACAATGAAAGGCATCAGTGGATAAATACCTATGCACCAACTATCGGGAAAAAAATGTCATGAGCTGAAATACTGAAGCTGACGGGCTTCCACATACCATCACACCATCCTGCAGCTTAAAAGCATCACATGGACTAGCCCACCTGCAAGAGACCGTTGACAAGACACCCTTCTCATTTAACATTGTCTGGGGAAAGGAATGTGATCCTGGAGCCAAAGGAGCAGTGGACCCTTCTACATAACATTTTATGTCCAACATTTACAGGGCTCGATTTAATCCTTGTAATGAGACAATTTTATGTCCTTAATGCAGGCTGCTTTATTCAAAAAAAAATCTAGACAAAAACTCTTAATCATAGCTTAATGTTAAACCCCACGTAATGCTAGTTCTTCATCTGTAGATCCCAAAGTGCTTTACAGAGAAGATCAATATTGGGGTTTTTTTCAGAGAGAGAAACTGCAAGGGGAAGTGACTCACCTGAGTTCCCTCAGCAGGCTGGTAGCAGAAGGGGGAATAGAACCCAGGTCTCTCAAGTCTTACCATTAGTGTGCTCATCACTAGGCCATATGCCTCACCATTACAGTAAACACAGTGAAGTGTTTGGAACAGACATTTATATGAACAAGAACATCTAGAACTACAACAAACTCTAACCTCCCACCCAAAAGGAACCCCAAGAGCTCTGGAAGGGATATAAACCCTCATGCTTCAGGCCATAAGCCAACGTCTAATTAATGGGGTGGAGAGGCTAGGAAGAAACGTTCCTGGGGAGACTTTATTCCATTACCACCTGCTGTGGGGTTTCTCGAATCATCCTCTGAAGCAGCTCTTACTGGCCACTGTCAGACACAATCTCGGACTAGAAACCACTGGTCTGATCCAGAACTGCAGTTCCTATGTCAAAGGACATCAAATGCCAATACCCCTAACTATTCATATTGTTCATTTTCTAACCAAAATCTAGATATACAGGGAATTCATATCAGCTATTCTACTGACAATCTTAACTCTGACCTCTTGTTTTTGTTTGTTTGTTTTGTTTTGTGTGGTTGCTTAGTAATTTTTCTAATAACTATGATAAAGTGTAGGAAGTTAGCTGTGGAAGGATGATTCATGATGCAGATAGTGTTTTATTTTAGGTATAGTAGAAACTGTAATGAAAGAAGATATGTCTTGATTATATATAAATATGAGATACAGAGCAGTGTTCTTTGAGTAATGCCTACATAATCTGATAATTAAAATGTATTAGAGGTGTATGTGCAATAGACCTTGAAGGGTATCATTTGCATAGTATTCTGTAAGGCAATTTTAGTTACGCTTAATGTAGATATAGTTAAAAGAAATGGTTTAAGTCTTTTAAGTGTCTTTTATAGCTAAAAAATAGAATAATTCTGGAAGTCAGAGTTAAGGTCATTATAAGAATGTCTAATGTCAATTTTCACACATTTAGAATGATTAGATAATGTAAGAAGGGTATTGATATCCCAATCCGTATATCTATTATCTTATCATTTCTAAATTTTCTTATCAGTTTAAATTTTAGCAGTCCCTAATATTTATGTTATTTCTGTAGAAACTTTCAGTTTCAGTTAAACAAAGAAGTTTTTGTCTGTGAATAAACACACAAACATTTAATCACTGTTCTCTCCTTAAAAGACAGGGAGAGTTTTTTAATGTACTATAATATAAAATGCTGGTTTGAACTATAGATTATAAAAGCGCTGAGGAACATAACAATCTTGAAATCCCTTCAGCAGTTTCCAATATCCACATCAATCCTATATCATAAAAAAATATGACTGAATCAATATTGTGATGATAAGCTGTAAGAAATTGTTTTTGGCTGGATTCAGCAGAAATCACAAGTGGTCTGATGCAGTCTGGGAACATTGGAACTAGCTTCTGAAACCAGATGGGCTGTTCAAAAAGAAACATAAAAACATCCCTTCTAGTCTCTTGCCATTAGCAGAATGGGACTTCCTCTACTTAATTAAGTCAATCCTACCTACTCAGTGTATTTAATTTTTGTAACCTGAGATACCACAGTTATCCTCTATACCAGGGGTCGGCAACCTTTCAGAAGTGGTGTGCCGAGTCTTCATTTATTCACTAATTTAAGGTTTCGCGTGCCGGTAATACATTTTAACGTTTTTAGAAGGTCTCTTTCCATAAGTCTATAATATATAACTAAACTAAAGTAAATAAGGTTTTTAAAATGTTTAAGAAGCTTAATTTAAAACTAAATTAAAATGCAGAGCTCCCCGGACCGGTGGCCAGGACCCGGGCAGTGTGAGTACCACTGAAAATCAGCTCGCATTGCCGCTTTTGGCACACGTGCCATAGGTTGCCTACCCCTGCTCTATACCTACAATAGGAAATAACAGTGGTTAATGTGTAGTACCCATTGGCAAATAATAACTTTTTAGTGGCAGCGACTACCTGTACACAAGAGAGGGAAGCCAATTTCTGTTGCACATTTGTGGTGCTTGAATGTGGACTAATCTTTTTATGTGTTGAGGAAGTGATGCTCAAGTACACATTCATAGCAAGATCTTAACACAAGAACTGGAGGTCACTGAATGAAATTAATAGGCAGCAAGTTTAAAACAAACAAAATGAAGTATTTCTTCACACAATGCACAGTCAGCCTGTGGAACTCTTTGCCAGTGGATGTTGTGAAGGCCAAGACTACAACAGGGTTCAAAAAAGAACTAGATACGTTTATGGATGATAGGCCCATCAATGGCTACTAGCCAAGATGGGCAGTGATGGTGTCCCTAGCCTCTGTTTGCCAGAGGCTGGGAGTGGGCGGCGGGGGATGGATCACTTGGTGATTGCCTGTTCTGTTCATTCCTGTTGGGGCACCTGGCATTGGCCGCTGTCAGAAGACAGGATACTGGGCTATATGGAACTTTGGTCTGACCCAGTATGGCCATTCTTATGTTCTTATTTATGAGCATCATCCAGGAAAACATAACTTCAGCTTTAATTTTTCATTTATGACACCCGCAAGTTCACTAGGTGTGACGGAGAGAAAACAGAATCATAGAATTGTAGGACTGGAAGGGACCTTGAGAGATCATCTAGTCCAGTCCCCTGGACTCATGGCAGGACTAGGTATTATCTAGCCCATCCCTGACAGGTGTTTGTCTAACCTGCTCTTAAAAATTCCCAATGATGGAGATTCCACAACCTCCTTAAGCAATTTATTCCAGTGCTTAACCACCCTGACAGTTAGGAAGTTTTTCCTGATATCCAAGCTAAACCTCCATTGCTGCAATTTAAGCCCACTGCTTCTTGTTGTATACTCAGAGGTTAAGGAGAACAATTTTTCTGCCTCCTCTTTGTAAGAACTGTTTATGTACTTGAAAACTGCTATTATGTCCCCGCTCAGTCTTCTCTTCTCCAGACTAAACAAACCCATTTTTTTCAATCTTCTCTCATAGGTCATGTTTTCTAGACCTTTAATCAATTTTGTTGCTCTTCTTTAGACTTTCTCCATTTGTCCACATCTTTCCTGAAATGTGGCACTCAGAACTGGACACAATACTCCAGTTGAGGCCTAATCAGTGCAGAGTACAGCAGAAGAATTACTTCTCGGGTCTTGCTTACAACACTCCTGCTAATACATCCCAGGATGATATTTGCTTTTTTTGCAACAGTGTTACATCATGCATCTGACAAAGTGGGTATTCACCCACGAAAGCTTATGCTCCAATACGTCTGTTAGTCTATAAGGTGCCACAGGACTCTTTGTTGAGTGTTACACTGTTGACTCATATTTAGCTTGTGGTCCACTATGACCCCCAGATTGCTTTCCCCAGTACTCCTTCCAAGGCAGTGATTTCCCGTTTTGTATGTGTGCAACTGATGGAAAAGAAGTTAATTCTCTGAGCAGTTTACAGTCTTAGGCCACAATCCAGCAAAGACTACACACATGCTTACTTTCTGTACTAGGAGTTATTGCACTGAAGTTGTGTGTATGTGAAGTCAATGGGACTACTCACACTGAATGAAGTTAAGCTCCTGCCTAAATCTTCACTGGATTGGGGCTAAGATCCCAAATATTTAAACATTCACGTGGGTAACTTTTACTGATGTGACTAGTTCCATGGAGTTAGATGGAACTACTCATGGCAATAAAATTATGCATGTGCATAAGTGTTCACAGGATTGGGGCGTAAATGACAGATTTGACAGACTAGTGAGTGTATAACTTACAGCAGAAAGAGGGAGTGGTGAAGGAGGGCACTGGTTATCGAAAAAATAAGCATGCAGTCGCTCATATTAGGCATATGTACATCTAGGTGGTTCAAAAACATATTTAAATTAAATATGCAAATACTCTCTGTTGTTGAGGATGCTACAGAAGTGTTTGCACATTAGCTCCAGCCTAGGAAAGAGCAGCTGGATGCCATGTGGCTTATCCTCCCCTCCCACCTCCTCCCCCTCGAATGGTTAATCAAATATTTCCTACAAAATGGATGGTCAGTGCAGTAAGAGCATGTGGAAAATTGTTTCAACTCCAAAGAGCATAAGAAATAGAGGGCCATGATTAAAGGAGAAAAAAAGTTTATTTTGAAAGGAAATACAGGCAGATGATTCTGCCAGGGAATTCAAATGTGTATATAATGTATAACTGCACACACACAAAAGTAGCTGTCATACACTATATATGGTATACATAAAAGCCCCAACAAGTTGCGCAGTATGAGAAATAGCTGCTTCTGGATCAGTGCACAGTCATTTAGTGGGCCTATCAAGCTGACAGTGAACATACCAGGCCCGATACACATGACTGCCCAAGAAGAGTGTCTCTGGATGTCAGCCCTGTGTTCGTCAATGAAACAAGAGTACAGCAGAATCAGAACAAGTTAACAAACCAGCACTGAGCTTGTTTCTTCTGCAATAACAGAACCATAGGCTAACAGAGGCTTTCTTTTTGAAACTTGTAAGGCTATGCCGATGACCTCAGAACCAGCGACCCATGACTACTGTCTATAGTGAGCATAAAAGGGTTTTTTGAATGTCTAGGTATCTTGCATTCCATTTGAGAGAGACTGAGACACTGGTTATTGTTCTCACTCGGAAAGCCACAATAAGTCCTCCTTTGTTTGCTTGTTTTGGTTAAACAGCACTCACAGTCTGCTCTAATGAGCATCACGTGATAGCCATTTGTGATCATTTTAATTATCTGTTTGAAATTTTGGAAGGCAGAGATTTTTTTTTTTAAATCTTCTCAATTGCCAATGATACCCTAATGGCTTAATACATGTGAAATACTATAAACGTGAACAGAAATCTTCAGTTCTGATGTGAAGATGATTTACTAGAGTCCAACATTCTGTTTACAGAGTTTAATAAACAAATCCTTTAATAAAATGAACTTAAGTACTTCAAGTTTGACAGTTATTTGGAAGTGTGGAAGTCCTTTTGAGAAACAGATACTTCTAAAGTTAAAGTTATATTATTGTGCTGTGAAGAAAATATCTTGATATTAAAAATACTATCTGTCTAACTACTAGATTCTGAACAGAGCTGTTCAGAGAATCTTTGATGAAACCATATTCCATTGGAACATGTGGTTCTGTCAAAAATTGAAACTCTTTATAAAATTGCAAAAAGAACAGGAGTACTTGTGGCACCTTAGAGACTAACAAATTTATTTGAACATAAGCTTTCGTGGGCTACAGCCCACTTCTTCGGATGCTGTAGCCCACGAAAGCTTATGCTCAAATAAATTTGTTAGTCTCTAAGGTGCCACAAGTACTCCTGTTCTTTTTGCTGATACAGACTAACACGGCTGCTACTCTGAAACCTGTCTTTATAAAATTGGGTCAATTTACCCAGAATTTCATTTAGAAAAAAAAAATAGAAAAAGTTCCAAATGTTGAAATATTCCATTTTTATGTTTTCCTAATGAAAAGTTTCTTCCTCCACATAGCTCTAATTTTGAACTCTCTGGGGCAGGAACTGGCTTTGCGTTATTTGTTTCTACAATGGGGTCCTAAAGCATTACATCAGTAGTAATAGTAATAATGAACATTCTATGACATATATGGATGGCTATTGGCTTTATAGCATTGTGATCATCTCAGCACTGATTACTTGTGCAGGGGTGGGCTCATTAAAACACCAGCAAAGACCACACACATACAATGCCAAATTCAGGGTCCAGTTCTGCAACCTTTACTGATAATGAATAGTAATTATTCAAGCAGACACACTGAGGTCAAGGGGACTTCTTATTTAGATAAATCCAGTGTGTTCATGGGTTGCAAAACTGGGTGCGTCTGTGCATGAGACACCATAGAATTTCAGCTAGTACAGCAACACCTAATTAAACTGCACATCAGTTTTTTTCACTCAGAACATATCCTTTGTCTTTATCTACTTATATAGTGCCCCCACTCCTTCCAAAGACATATGTCTTCATAGTAAAAGCCAAATTTTCTAAATCCAGTAACTACTTTTGGTGGCCTAGGACACCTTAATGTGTCTTAAACTGTGTGCCCCAATGTGACAGATATTATAATCCCATCTGATATCTTTGAGGACCATATTGTATTAAGTGTATGTATCCCTGTGGGCCAGGGACTGTATGCAACTCCAGGCAGGAAGTCCTCCAGGAACCAAAAACAGTGGGATGATTAAGATGAATCACTTGGGTTGTAAACATCTCTGGAGAGATACCACCCAATGGGAGGCTTGTTTCAAACTGGGAGATCCAGAGACCAACAGACAAAGAAAGGGCTTTTGATGCAAAAAGGTTGGGTTTAAACTGACTCAGGGCCTTCTTTCGCATTCAGCAACTGGGCAGGAACTTCTGTCCAAGAGGAAAGGGGGGAGGGAGAGGCATCACCCTTGCAGAAGAGTTGGAAAGACTTTGGCTTACTAGGATCCTATAAAGCTTATGGGTGACTCCTGGTGTGTTTAGCATGTGTTTAAATCTATTTATTGTTTTTATTATGTTTTCTCTGTAGTGCTTTTACCTTAAGAATAAAAATCTTTGCTTAGAAAGAGCTGTGTGGTAACTTGTAACTACTGGCAGTACACTGTTCATGGCTTGCAGAGAGAGAAAGCAAAGCACAGATGCTGGCTTTTAGACAGACTGACTTGCTGGGGATATAACAGTGTAAGGCAGGGGGCTGAGCAGCCTTAAACCTCCCCAGTCAGAAAGGAGTGGGGGGAGGGATAGCTCAGTGGTTTGAGCATGGGCCTGCTAAACCCAGGGTTATAAGTTCAATCCTTAAGGGGGCCATTTAGCAATCTGGGGCAAAAAAAATGGGGATTGGTCCTGCTTTGAGCAGGGGGTTGGACTAGATGACCTCCTGAGGTCCCTTCCAACTCTGATATTCTAAGGGTTGCTGCCCACAGACAAGTGTTGTCTGAAAATGTGTGTGGCATACAGGTCCAGTTAACCTGAAACTGAGGGACCCATAATTAGACAGCACTTCTGAAAATTTGTCCCCTATAACCTGATTAGCACAACAAGAGACAGAACTGCCAGTCTCCTTGTGAATCACTGTATTGTATACCCCAATTTTCCCTAAGTTCTAAATCTCTAAACATGGAGGCCATTAAAGGAAGCCCTAGTTGCATGAACAGCAGTGTTTTCATACTACACCATAACCCAATTTTAGTATCATTGCAGAGGGGACAAACTTAGTAAAATGACATGCAGAATTTACATAGAATTTGAATTCTCATAGCACAGAAGAAATGTTCAGGACACCTTAATCATGCAGAAAATACTTTGTTTTAAAAGATCTGGTAGAGTACATAAGACAAAAAGAATATTTGTAAATTCAGGGTGATACAGAGAGACACAAATACATCTCCACATCTGCTCTATTCTCACAATTGAATTGAGGAACATTTTCCCCCAATGAGTTTAATTAACTTTAAGAACAAACTTAATTAGTTTAAAATGAAATTAAAATGCAAGCCTATAAATTATAATTAAAACTGCATGCTGTTTAAAGATATTTTTCTAAATATTTAAAGAGGGTGCATTTCAAAAGGAGAAAAATGTTTCATGGTAGGTGATTAATACACTTCAAACAAATGTTAAAAGCTCTTCCCACATGAACATGTGTCTTTACAGAAAAAATTACAAAAAATGATTGGTCAGAAATGAAAATTTCACAGCATTCTGCCATCACCATACTGGAGAATTAAGAGATTTTGTTTCCTAGATGCCCTTTCATGCTAACAAGTGCTTTGTCTTTGTCTTATACTGAGGCTGTTTCTACCATTTAATTGATTAATAGAGAGAATACAGCAAATTGACTGGGAACCATTGTATAGAGTTACCTCATCCTCCTACCAGATTAGCATATCCACACAGCAAATACTGTCAGTTTCCCTCTTCTGAATGTTACTTTTTCTGACTTGCTCTGCCTTTTCCCCTCCATCAACAGGAAAGCCTGCAGAGTCAACCCTTTAGTTAATTTTCCCACAACTGTATGGATAACCCAATCAAATATTTTGGGGCATATCTTCCTGCCTCCATACTGCTCCCTTTAAGCTGCTCAGATAGTGCAAATGAAGCACAGATCTGAGCCACTCATTGAATTTTCATTTTATTATCACCTGATGAGCCTCAGCTGGAAGGTAACTGATCAATTACAGGTGAGGCTGGGCCCAACTCCCTTTAAAGGGCCAGCCACCCTGAAACATTGCCACATTCCTGTATCTTTGATCTGAGTCTGGCACAGAGCACAGCTGCATGTCTTCAGATACTCCCTCCACCGTGAGCAAAGGGGTAGAGAAGGGTGGCTTTCAACCTTGGCTACACATGCTAGCAAGTGGAGTTGGGTGGGCCCAAGGGGGCAAATAAGCTGCAGTCTCTTCAGGGATGCAGTAATTTATTTTCTCCCAGGAACAAGGAAAAATTCTTCCTCTCAAAGAGTCATGATTCTTTTCCAGGACTCTCCCAGGGCAGAGCAGATAATGTGCTTACTTCGGGACTGATCCCAGGCGGTGCTGGTGATTTTAATAGGAGTTAAGTGCCTAAATACCTCTGAGGATCAGGGCATCAGCATCTTGTAGGAATCAGCCCAACACTGGACATTACACAAGCACTTGCTTTTAGGTTGGAATGTTCCCTTCCGCAGCTTTTGGCAGCTAAATCAAATCATGTTTCTCACTGATATTTAAAAAGACACTTGATAGTCACTCTAACTCATTTTTTTAATATAACACAGCAATACAGAAATGACGGTGTTTAGAAATCCTGGTTTTAATTCCAAGAATTAATGTTAAGAATTGATGGTTGTTTTGGTTTTTTTTTTTTAATCTGTGAAAATCCACCCATATTAAAACTAGAGCAAACTACTGATGTAAAAAAACATAAAGATATCTGTAATTATAACGGGACATATTAAGCCAACCAATTATGATACTGAAATGTGATTTTATTGAAAGCCAGAAATTGGATTTTGGAAAAAGCACTCTTAAAAAAAAAAATAATCAAAGCTCTCAATTTTTACAGCTTCCAAATTGATTGAAGTTCTTGAAAGAGTAGGAGTTTTAAAGAAAGATTTGAAATAAAGTTAAATTCTGTCATTTGTTATCTTTCAAAAAGATGGAAAGACAAATATAAGGGATAAGATAACAGCACAAAAGGGTTTTGTAACTGCCAGTGAAACAAACTGCATATTTCTTTGCTACATTTTTAAATAAAACTAGATAGAAAATGAGTGACTCACTCTTCCTCTCTTCAAATTGGCAGATTTGAAGAGGTTAGCCTTGTTTCTAGACTCAGAAGAAGCTTTCTCATTTGTGTTATATGATCAGAAAAGAGGAAAGTACTCATGTGGAAACACCACTATTGGTTATATTACGAATAGCTGAATTTCAAGATAGGCCATATTTATAGGAAGGACACTAGACACTTAAGAATTTGAACAAATCAAACAGCTGATTTCCAATTGAAAGTATTTTCAAAGTAAAAAGAATTCCACCATATCTTTCAAATAAATTAGAGACATGTCAATAATGAAGTGTTCGGGCTCTGATCTGAATTTGTCCAAAGTCTGGGGAACTCTTTGGACCTGGAGTTTTGGTCAAGGCCCATCTCTAAAGTAAACTCATCAGTAAGAAATGTGCATATGTTACTTCATCAGCAGAACCAGAAAGAATTCCTGTGGTCGTATTAGCTCATTGAGAAAAGGAGAGAACGTATAAATGTTCTTGCTGAGCCAAAAGCTGGTTTTCTCTCGCTGCTGACAAAAAAACCCTGAAAATTTTGTTTCCTCTTTGATCTCCTCCCCGCTAAAGCCAAAAGATACTGGGTCGTGGGCCAAAGGAGGCCTTAAGAATTAAAGGAGCGTCAGCAGAGTTTAACTGCTATACTATAGTTTTTTAGGTAGATAAAAGAAATAATGAAAGAAGCTTGATAATTTTATGACTAATAATGTTATTTGTGCCATGATAAAAGGAATCAGTCTCTTGCTTCAGGGATGCAAGCTGGTGACCACAGGGTCTGGAGTGTATTCCTATTCCCTATATCTGTCAATGTAGAAAGAGGTATGTTTGGCTAGCTGCACTATTAGGATGGCAATTGCCATCCTCTGAAGCGCTGGATATTGATTACTGCCAGGGACAGGATACCAGAATGGTGGACTAATGGTTTGCTCCAGTATGGCATTGATCCTGCATTCCTACTTATGTGCCTTTCAGGACAATCTCTTATAATAAGTTTCACTATAGAGGATTCATCATAGCACTGAGAAATTGATTTACTTTACTATTATTTCCCATATTTTGGGGTAACAATTTCCTCCATTTTATGTTGGGCAGTTTTTTGCCTGTCAGATTTTGTTTTTCTTGCATTTTGACTAAATGGGTGGTTTTGCATTGAAAGCAAGGGGCAAGAATGGCACTAGGTGAAAACAGGGCCCTACCCATGGAAAAAAACAAGTCATGATTTTTTAAGGAAAATAGAGCCATTTCCTACCCATCACAAAAACAGTGAACTTTTAGTAGTTTCAGTCTTTATTCTCTCCAGATTTTACAAACCTTTGACACTAAGGCCCACATCCTCAGCAGGTATTTAGGCACTCAGCTGCATTGATTTCAATGGGAATTGGGCACATAAATATCTTTGAGGATCTGGGCCTAAAGTTCTTTCATGTTATCTCTACAGATTCTACTCCTGGAAGTCCTGAGCTTGTTGAGTAAGAAATGAAGGATCAGGCCGATTATGGTGACGATCTTCAGAAGGTCAAAAACATCAAAAGCTCTAAACTGGTCACCTGTGCCTATAAGAATCTCTTTGCTTATTAACGGGATTTATTTTTAATAGAAACATCTTCATAATGATCTGATGAGTGTGAAAATAAAAATATCCCCTTGAGCCTCATTGGGCAGCATGAAGGTCTTTTTAGTATCAAAAGACATCCCCACCAAAATGACATGAGGGCATTGTATCCATTTATAATTGAGAGAAAGCTTTTATATAATCAGTGCCTTATTTAGGAACTCATTGTCTATTGCTATCCTTTGACAATAGGGTCCTGGGTTCCTAGATTCCATTTTGAGTTTTAAAGGATAATGCAAATTAACTAAGAGCTCTCTGTAGCCATTTAGTTGGACTTCACTTATACAACCACTCCTTCCAATCCACGCCCAGTGAGACCAGAACAGTGCTAGGTTAGTGTGCATCCAAAGAACTGAATGTATGTTTTAAGAATGGCATTAAGGCCTGATCCAAAGCTCACCGAAGTTACAAGAAAGACTCTCATTGACTCGCAAAGACTCCAGTGGGCTTCAGGATCAGGCCCTTACTCCCTGATCTTGTAAACGTGTGTGAACTGTGTGTAAGAGAGGAGTAGACTCATAAGGATGGAAGACACCCTAGGTCACCACTGCTTTTGTGCAGAAAGTTAAGCAGGCCTGAGATTGAAAGGTAAGTGCAGGGGGTGCTGCTTCTCTCACAAATGTTTAAATTACCACTAGAGTTGGTCAAAACTCAGATTTCTACGAAGCTTTTTTGTGAAAAGATTTGTTCAAAAAAAAATAAAATTTTAGCAAACCATTTTTGCTGTTTTTCAGCCAGTGTATAGAGTGGTTGACATTTTTCAAAAGTTAAAAACTTTTCACCTAATTTCACTTAGCATCAAATACAGAGGCCTTCAGTGTATTTCTGAGCACAGACTTTGACCATTCTGGCAAATTTAAAGGTAGTTCAAAGTTTCTCAGTGGAAAAAGCTTGCTTATTTCATTTCTCATTTGAGTAACTGTTTTTGATTTTGTCCTTTGTTTGCATTTTAATCGCAGTGATCAAAGGGCCTAGATACCACAGTTACAGGCACTACAGAAATCAGTCCAATAATTACATTCCCTGTTGCTTTATGGTTAACCGAAGCAACCCTCTCACCTTGTTAATGGGGAGACAACATTTGATTGATAGTGCACAGAACAAATTTTGGGGGTCAGTGAACAAAACTGATCTCTGCTATAATTCCATAAATTACACTATAGATTATTTTAGCCCACTGAGTCTGCAAGTCTGATTTTAACTGAGATTACATAAAGGCAAAATATGGCCAAGAGGATTAATTTGCTCTATGTACAAACCAAGCAAAAGACAGAAGAAACATACAAAACAAAACTGACAATATATGAGACATTACTGAAAGCTATTTAAAAAGTCTCAGCCATGCAAGCAAAAGCTTAGCTACAGATACTCATTCAAACTTACAGCCCATTGTCTCTTAGATCGGATCTTTGAGACTCAGGCAGACTTGGCACCTGCAAGTAAAGAGAGGGGGAGCAATCAAGCACATACTTTCCCCTATTTAAAACCTTTTGGTTTGTTTCCACACCTTTGAAGTAGCCGGTGCCTGCCTCTCCCTCAAGATGCCCCATTGGTGACTTTGAAAATTACCTGCACAGCATGCACTTTTCCTTATGTGCCAGCTGCATTTTTAATTTGCTTCCCCACTAGCAGCTCAGATTCAAATAGTCCCCTTCGTGGACTGCAATCTTTACAGCTCTTGGAAAATTATCATCTCTCATTCTAATTGACTGAAAGTATATTGTTCATAGGCAATGTGCTGAGTCTTCATCATACTTTGGTCGGTCAAGCTATTCCGATGCAGAGGAAACACAAGAAGAGCGATAGGAGGCCCATGTGGCTGCACAAGGAGTTTGTAGCTATCTAAAAACTAAAAGGGATACATACAGGAAATGGAAGGAGGGGCATGTCACCAAGGAAGCATACATGGGAATAGCACGAGCATGTAGGCACGTAATCAGAAAGCCAAGGCAAAGAATAAGCTACAGCTGGCAAGAAATGTTACAGACAACAGGACGAGGTTCTTCAAATATATGGAGATAGACCTATCTCATAGAGCTGGAAGGGACCCTGAAGGGTCATTGAGTCCAGCCCCCTGCCTTCACTAGCAGGACCAATTTTGCCCCAGATCCCTAAGTGGCCCCCTCAAGGATTGAACTCACAACCCTGGATTTAGCAGGCCAATGCTCAAACCACTGAGCTATCCCTCCCCCCTAATATGTCAGACAAAAAAAGAAAGATCAAGGATGGTGCGGGTCTGCTGCTCAGTGGAGAAGATGAGCTGGTAATGGAAGGATAAGAAGGCAGAGCTGCTTAGTACCTACTTGGCTTCAGTCTTCTCACAAAAAATAACATGTGACTGGACAACAGGCGAAGTTACCATAGACAATAAAGAGGAAGGGATGCAGATTGGGATAAGTAAAGAACATATCAGAGATCTGTCCAATTTGAATGAATTCAAATCATCAGGGCCAGATGCGCTTCACCCAAGGGTACTGAAGGAATAAGCTGAAGAACTCTTGGAGCCACTGGCAATAATATTTACAAACTCATGGATGACAGGAGAGGTCCCAGAAGACTGGAGAAGGGCTAACGTAGGGCCATCTTTAAAAAAGGGGGGAAAGGAGGAGCCAGGGAATTATACACCAGTCAGCCTGACTTCGATACCTGGGAAGCTACTAGAACAATGTATAAAACATTCAATTTGGGAATACCTGGAGGATAAAGGGGTAATCACAAGCAGCCAGCATGGATTTACCAAGAACAAATCATGCCACACCAGCTTCATTTCCTTCGTTGACAGGGTAACTGATTTGGTGGCTAGAGGGAAATGCAGTGGACATAATATACCTGGATATCAACAAGGCTTTTGACACAGTCCCATATGACATTCTGATAAGTAAGCTGGAGAAATGCAGGCTCAACAGAACTACCATTAAGTGGATACATAATTGGTTAAACGACCACAAACAAAGAGTAACTATTAATGGAATGTTGTAGGATTGGAGGGAGGTCTCAGGTGGGGTTCCACAGGGATCTGTTCTGGGTCAGGTGTCATTTAACATCTTTATTAATGACCGGGATGTAGATATAGAGAGCATACTGATCAAGTTTGCAGATGACACAAAGCAGGGAGGAGGGGTTGCCAATACTTTGGAGGATAGAGCTAAAATTCAGAGGGATCTTGATAAATTGAAGAACTGGGCTATACAAAATGAAATTCAACAAAAACCAATGAAAGGTGCTACCGCTTAGGGAAGAAAAACCAAATGCACAAATACAGAATGGGGAGAAAACTGGCTTGGCAGCAGCACTACTGAGAAGGATCTGGGAATTGTGGTGGATCACAAGCTCAACGTGAGTCAGCAATGTGATGCTGTTGCAAAAAAAGCAAATGCAATGTTAGGTTGCATTAACAGAGGCATAACATGCAAGTCATAGGAGGTGATAGTACCGCTCTACTCGGTGCTGGTTAGGCCTCAGCTGGAGTACTGTGTCCAATTTTGATCAGCAATGTATAGAAAGGATGTAGAGAAACTGGAAAGAATCCAGAGGTGAGTGACCAAGATGATCAAAAGGATGGAATGCAAGACATATGAGCAAAGGCTGAAGGAGCTGGGTATGTTTAGTTTGGAACAGAGGAGATTAAGGGGGGAATATGATAGCGGTCTTCAAATACTCGAAGGCTGCCATAAAAAAGATGGAGAAAAGTTGTTCTCTTTTTCCACGGAGGGCAGGACAAGAGGCAATGGGTTCAAACTACAGCACAGAAGCTTTAGATTAAATCTCAGAAAAAACTTCTTAACTGTACGAACAGTAGGACAATGGAACAGACTGTCTAGGGAGGTTGTGGTAGTTTCTTCACCAGAGGTTTTCAAAAGGAGGCTGGATAGCTATTTGTCTTGAATGGTTTAGACACAACCAATCCTGCATCTTGGCAGGGGTTGGACTAGATGATCCTTGTGTTCCCTTCTAACACTGTGATTCTATTAATCTAACCCTTTTCTCCTATGTTCACATAAAAGGAATAATAGAAAAAAAAAGTTAAAAGAAAAATACCCTCAAAATATAGGAATCTAAGTGTAGGAACCTCATTCCTTCCTCTGCTTTAGGAATTGAAAAAAATTGCAAGGGTCCAGAAGCATGCTACACATATTATTCTAGGTCTGGACAACAGCATACCTTATGGTGAGACTAAAGAAGCTCAGTCTATTTAGTCTATCAAAGAGAATGTCAGAAAAAAGCATAACAAAAGCCAATGGTTGGAAGCTGACGCAAGATAAAATCAGAATAGGAATAAGGTGCACATTTTTAATAGTGACAATAATTAGCCATTGGAACAACTTACCTAGGTTTTTAAGGTCAGGCTTGACAAAGCCCTGGCTGGGATGATTTAGTTGGGATTAGGTCCTGCTTTGAGCAGGGGGTTGGACTAGATGACCTCCTGAGGTCCCTTCCAACCCTGATATTCTATGATTCTATGATCTAGAGACGTGGTGGATTCTCCATCACTTGTAATCTTTAAGCCAAGACTGGATGTCTTTTTAAGAGAGATGCTCTAGCTCAAACAGAAATTATTACCTTTATGCCGAAATTATTGGATGAGGTCCTTTGGCCTGCGTTATGTAGGAAGTAAGACTAGATGATTGTAATGGTCCCTCCTCGTCTTAAAATGTATGAATCTATGAGTTAGTGATGTCCTCGGCTATAGTAGGAGAAACAGAATTTTGTTGTCATGAAGGCCCAGATCAATGGATCAACTGAAATCAATGAAAGTTAGGAGCCTCAATACCTCTGAGGAGCTGTGCCAAAGTGAGGTACCGGCAATTCTTATAAAAGATACAATAATACTCTACAGTAATCACACCAAACATTGCATTAGAACTATTTAAAGCTGTGTTATTTTGGGTCTTTACTTTAGACCATTTCTGTGAAACATTTTAATAATGGAGATAAGTGTAGGGAGATTTGAATATTTAAAATGTTATAATGCACCTGTATAATTAAATCTATACCTGTATTCTACTAAAGATTTGGGATCTTATCTTGTAATTATGTTTTTAACTTTTCAGCTCACATCTAAAAGGGATCAGGTCAGATCTACCACATCAAATCAGCCAATGCAGAATGACATTTGCATGAATGATTTATTAGAAAAAAACAACACAAAACTGGCAGACAAAGGATCATCAGTTATGCATTCAGTGCTGATTTTGCTACTGATAATGATGGTCACAACTCTTTCAAAATACATTCTGAAGCCTAATACAAGCATTTTGTCATGCTGAATTCTCTCTGACTACACTGTTTAAGGAGCAGGCAGGCAGAGCAATGTCACTGAGTTAGAGAGGGAGTTAACATTCATGCTGTAGATGAGGAAGGATGCTCTTGTGGTAAAGTCTTGAAGTGGGACTCAGGGGAACTGACTTTAGCTCCTGGCTCTGTCACAGACTTGCTAGACCCAGATTCTCACAGGTATTTATGCTCCCGACTCCCTCTGAAATCAATGGAAGTAAGTTAGGAGCCCAAATATCTTTGAGGATCTGGACCTTACCCTCCAAGCCTGTTTGGCACCCAGGAGCCCTATACTATGAACGGGGAGAGAGAGGCACCTTAGAATGCGATCCACAAAAGCCAACACTTTAGGCAGCTCCCTGCCTAAGCTAGCCAATGGGAGATGCTTGCCAGAGGGGTGGGTGCTAAGCCACAGCTCTCTTTCGGTTTGGCTCCTACCTCTGGTAGTGATCTATGAACCAGGGGAAAATTGGCATTTAACCGCCTAAGTCGTGTGTGCGTCCCAATCCGGAAGGTGTGCTCAGAGGCTGCCTAACTCCACAAAGCAACTGGGGAAGGAGGGAGAGGATGAGCAGGATCTCCCTCATAACTTTTAGCCCACTAGCTAAGGTACTTAGCCAGGATATGGGAGGAGCTAGGTGCTCAGGCATCTAGAGTGTGGCAACAGTGCACTTGCCTAGAGGCAGGAATGTAGGCACCTACATTCCTGCAAAAACTTAGGTGCTGAGTGAGTTTAGGTGCCTACAGGGTTAGACTGAGCAGGAGTTTTGTGGATCACAATGGTGCCTGAAAACGAGACTTAGGTACATAAATACCTTTCTGGATCTCACCCTCTGTGCCTCAATGCCCCATCTGTAAATTAGGGGTAATAATACTTCATTTGCCTCTCTTGTCTATGTAGGTTGTAAACTCTTTGGGCAGGAGTGGTCTCGGATTAATTTTTTGTATAGTACCTATCCCAATGGGGCCCTTAAATCAGTTGGCTGTAATATAAATAAAGGCCTACATGTTCAAAAGTGACTAGTAATTTTGGGTGCCTAATTTGACACTCTGTAAGAGAGCCTGGTTTTCAGAGGACAGGTGCTAAGCACCAGGGCTGGTCCTAGACCAAATGGCTCTCCAGGCGAGGAGCATCTTTGGTGTCCCTGCTCCATTTGTTAAATCTTTTAATACCTTATTTTAAATGTATTGTAGCCCATTTCATGACTTGTATGCATGATTTATCCCTATCATGCAAGATGATAAATTTGCATCTGCTAATCATGCAAGATGATAAATTTGCATGCTAGGATCTGTAAATCTGTCTTTACTCATGCCATATATAAGCAAATAAAAAAATAATTTCCTCTAAGCTTATAGAAACTTTTTTAATTTTAAGAATAGTTGAAATGCACTAACATCAAGAAATTGAACTCTGCACCAACATTGAGTGGAGCAGTATTAAATAGTGTTACAGTAGGTGACAGCCTTAGAATGTTAACCCCGTCCTTTAGTTCGAAAGGTCGCTTTTCTCGCCTTTGTCCACACGAACAGAAGCACAGCATCGGAGAGATCCAAAGACTGGCCAATGGCATTTTCAAGCAATAAAATAGCACACAGTGTCAGTATCTCATCCGCCATTGTCGATTGAAGATATGTTTTAATGAGCCTGAACTTTGAAAAGCTGCGCTCACCACTCGCGACTGTGACTGGCATTGTGAGCAGAATCCTCAAAGCTATCCACACGTTATGAAAATTGTCCTTCAGCTCTGCATCATGAATGAATTGGAGAACTTGGAGTGGAGTGTCCTTCCCATGTTGCAAAAATGTGACGGATATTGTCCAATTCAACATAGAGGTCTTTATCATTGACGTCTGAATATTTCCCATGTGTCAGCGTCAGGTGATGTTCCATACAATTGTTCAAGACTGTTTTCCTGTCCGCGGGCAGCTTAGTAAGGTCACACAAAGCTCCCCCTCCCCCAGTTCTTTTCATGGTGCTTCATTTGTCCAAACCTTTCTTCGATAGACACCCGAACAGTGTCAACGAGCGAGCAAAAAACATTACTTCAAACATTCTATTTTCCTTTTGTTGCTAGCAACAAAAACAGCACCCTGAGCCCAGCGCCCCCCCTCCCCCCACACCCAGCACCCCAGACGGTCGCCTGGGTTGCCTGTCCCTAAATCTGACCCTTCTCAGCATTTTTAAAAAACAGGCTTGTTCATGGGGTTTCAAGAGTTTCAGCCAAAATGGAGGCACCCAAAATCACTTGTCACTTTTGAACATTTAAGCTAATAGTATTAAGAATGACCCACTCCCTGACAGTAATAAGCTACTCCAGGGTGAGCCTTAATAGACTGTTGGGGATCTGAAGGCATCAAGACCCAGAGCTTCAAGAGTATTTTATAGCAATATCATGGTATCAATAATGTCCATTGAGTTCAATAGAAATTAGGAGCCTAAATGCCTCTGAGGATCTGGGCCTACATCCTTCAACTTCATACTTCACCCAGACCATTCACCAACAGTCTGCTAATGGATACCTTGTGGTGGTTTATTACTAGATTAACTTTCTGCCAAAGCACATCATTTATATATAGGATCTACTCAAAACATAAGGATGGCCATATTGGGTCAGATCAATGGTCTATCTAGCCCAGTATCCTGTCTGTGACACTGGACTGTGTCAGATGATTCAGTGTGAATGAACAGAACAGGGCAATTTCAAGTCATCCATCCCATATCGTCCAGTCTGAGTTTCTGGCCGTTGGATGTTTAGGGACACCTGGAGTATGGGGTTGTCCCGCTGACCATCTTGGCTTGTAGTCATTGATGAACCTATCCTTCATGAACTTACTAATATTTTTGAACCCAGTTATATTTTTGGCCTTCACAACATCCCATGGTAACAAGTTCATAGGTTTAATATGTGTTGTGTGAAGAAGTACTTCCTTTGGTTTATTTTAAACTTGCTGCCTATTAATTTCTTCAGGTGGCCACCTACTTCCTGTGTTATACAAAAGGGTGTCCAGGAATTTGATGCTGGGGTGGGAGTGCTCCACAGAGAGTTTAATGAACAGGTGGTGGTTATTGAAGTTCTGGTGGAAATCTACGAGGGAATTTAAGTCATCGGTCTAGAGCAGGGGTAGGCAACCTATGGCACGCGTGCCGAAGGCGGCACCCGAGCTGATTTTCAGTGGCACTCACACTGCCCGGGTCCTGGCCACCAGTCCGGGGGGCTCTGCATTTTCATTTAATTTTAAATGAGGCTTCTTAAACATTTTTAAAACCTTATTTACTTTACATACAACAATAGTTTAGTTATATATTATAGACTTATAGAAAGAGACCTTCTAAAAATGTTAAAATATATTACTGGCACGAGAAACCTTAAATTAGAGTGAATAAATGAAGACTTGGCACACCACTTCTGAAAGGTTGCCGACCCCTGGTCTAGAGGATGAAAATATCATCGATGTATCTCAGGTGTATGATTGATTTCATGGTGCATTTGTTCAGAAATTCTTCTTCTTTTGGGGGGTGAAAGGAGGGCGCTTATTGTCCTCAATTTAGACTATGCTTGTTAGGTGTATCTGCCTCTCACACTTCCTGTCGACTTCCTCACAGAACTCCTCTGGTCTCTTAGGTCCTCACAGAACTCCTCTGGTCTCATGTCTAAAAACCCGTGGCTGGCCCATGTCAACTGACTCAGGCTCCCAGGGCTTGGGATTAGGTGCTGTTTTATAGCAGTGTAGATGTTTGGGCTCAGGCTGGAGCCAAGGCTCTAGGACCCTGTGAGGTGGGAGGATCTCAGAGCTTGGGCTGCACCCAAAGTCCAAACATCTACACCTCAATTAATGAGCCTCGCAGCCCAAGCCCCATGAACCTGGGTCAGCTGCATGGGAAGGGCCTCAGGTTTTTAATTGCAATGTGGACAAACCCTTAGGACCTGGCTTTTTAAACCCTGCTCTCCCTGAGTTAGCCTTGCCCCCTTGTCAAGAGATCCTAAAGGGAGGAGGGATCAAAATATGGCAGGTTAGAGCCTCGTTAGTAAGCTCTCAGCCTAGCCTAGCAGGCCTCCTGGCTCAACACACAGCCCCCAAAACAGACCACACTATAATCTTCAAACAAGCAACACATGGCAAACAATCAAGAACACAAGAAACTAGAGGTGGTGCTAGCTCATTGGGGGCCCTAAGCAGGAATATCTCCCCCCCCACACACAGCACATACTAAAAAAGCAAAGGGGGGTCCCCTTGAGCTGCTCGGGTCCCTAAGTAATTGCTTAGTCTCCTTATGCCTAGCTCCGGCTCTGCAAGAAACAGACAAACTCATCCCAAGGATCATGTAGTCAGCTATTCCTTCACCTGGAGAACTCCCTTGCAAAACTCCCCTGTTTGCTGCCCCTGTTTGCTCATGTTCCTTAAAGAACCTCAACCTAGCCTTTGTTGCATGTGAAATGTTGTCCCCATATGTTCGCACCTGAAGCTTCCTGCAGGCAGAAATCCTAACATTTGGGCAGTGAGTACCTGATGTTCTTAGACAGACACATATTTAAATCTTTACCTGTTAGAATATGAACCTGCAATTTAGAGGCACAAAACGGCATCTATAGCAATAAAAAATGCCTGTACATTGACTCTGCTATTTGTAATACATTTGTGACACAGTTTTCACTTTCTGCTGAGATCACTGCCTGTCATGTTGACCAATATTGCCTCATTGGTACCTTTTAGTCCCATAGTCTGACTGTATCCATCTATTGTCTTATGTTTAGATTGTAAGCCTCTGGGAGCCGGCACTGTCTCTTTGTTCTATTTGTACAGTGCCTAGCACAAAGTGGTCCTGGCCCATGACTGGGGCTCCTAGACACTACTGCAAAACAAATAATAAATAGTCTTTGATTCTTCAATTGGATCCATACAAGTGGACCCTTTTGCCCATGCGGAACACCATTGTCTTCAGTAGGACCCATGTGAACTTAAGAGTTTGCCTGCATGGATCCTGTTTCAGGATGATGACCTTAGTAGACAGACAACAGCATGCACTATAAGTTCAAGTGTTCATTTGAAGTCCCAACAGTCCAGCTCCCTTGCAGTGCTTCTTTGGATGGGAATGGGCAAGTTGCCCTAAGTCATGGTAACATTGTGAAGCAGCTTATATAAAACACACACATCATGTGGAGTGAAAAAAAAGAAAAGAAAAAGAAAATATATAATGAACATGTATTAAAAAGGGATTTTTAATCAGCTGAACAAGGCACAAATCGCAGGGAACATCAAGATATAATTACACACTTATAGAGAAGTCTACCATGAAAAGAAGAGCATTTTTTCCCACAGAATGAAAATGACAAGCTCAAATTATGAAGTATACTGTGCACAATTGAGTGTGAGGAAACATCAGCTCACGACTCATTAACATCCTCAGTTTCATGGACAGAGCATTATCAGCTCTGTGATTCTGAACAAAACAATTGTCAGCTGCCATTTTCTCTTAACGAGGCAATTAAAAAATTCACATTGTGCGAACTGAAAAAGTGAGGTCAAACCCAGCAATCCTCTCCTTGGAGGAATTATTGACGGGACCAACTTTCACTTCTAAAGTTCAAGGCACCCGATCGGCACTGCACTGTCTCTTCCAGGTAGTGTCTAAAACAGTTAAGCAAAGCCTTTTCCACTTTACTATTTGGGAGGGAGTGTAGCTAGCGATTAAAGCCCGGGAGGACTGGGTATCAGGACAAGACAATGGTGGATAGATTCTGCCTTGGTTGAGGGGGGAAAAGGGGCAGCACTGAAGTAAATGTTGCTATTGCAATCCTGCCAACCTGGGGAGGGTGAGCTAAGGAAGGCTGGAGAGACAGATGATAATGGAGCACATTATACTGCTGCTTTAAGGAGAATCAGTACGCGTCTCTGGATCACGTGTACTGGTGACTTCAGTGTTTATACTGGTCAGCTGCGGGGCTGGACATGCTCTCCAGCTAGCAAACCACACTGCTTTGTGGATATGACATACATTCACTTACAGTCATAGGCGTTGGCTCCGTGGGTGCTCCAAAAAAAATAGTGGGTGCTCAGCACCCACCGGCAGCCCTGCCACTCAGCTCCTCCTCCTCCCCTCCAGCACCTCCTCCCTGCCATGGATCAGCTGTTCAGCAGTGAGCAGGAGGCGCTGGGGGGTAGGGGTGGGAGAGGGAAGAGGCGGGGTAGGGGCGGAGTGGGGGCATGGCCTGGGGTAGAGCGGGGGCCGAGCACACCCCGGGAACTCAGAAAGTGGGCCCCTCTGCTTACAGTCCTACTCTCATTGTGCTCTCTTGTAGAGATCCTGCCCTGTTGCTCTGGAGGACAAAGGCTCTCTCCACCTTCTTAATCTCCTAACACGGCAGAGCACAGCGCCAAGCAGAATCTAGCCCTTCACCTCTCTGTGCTCAAGTTTACCCATCTGTGAAATTAGTCTAATAGTATTTATCTGCCTCGCAGGGATATTGAGAGACTCCCTGTTTCTAAAGTGACGCTTCAGGCATGTTTTGAAACACTCTAGTTCAAAAGTGCTTTGCTGGCCTTGAACAAAAGGCATGTGTTAACTCTGAGTGGCCGAGACAGTAGAATGCTGCAGCTAGGTATGGTGAGGAAGGTTAGTGGTGGGACTAAGCCAGTGTAGCACTTCCAGACCTCAGGAAGTTTTATCTCAGTGCCAGAGTAAATCACAATCTTGATGCTGCTACAGCCTTACTTCATGGCCCTTTCACTGGGGAGTTCACAGGGCTCTGCATTTTTGCTCTCATCTTGTGCAAAAAGCAAATGCTTTGAAGATATTTATCAAACAGGATCATTAAGCTGAATGCTGGATGAAATAAGAAGCAGCAGCAGCCTTTATCTTTGGGACAACAAGCACAGCCCCAGCTGCTGCAGAAAGCAAACCAAATATCACCAGAGGGGAGAAATGTGAAGAAAAATACCCTCCATCCCATTTTTGACCTAAAATGTAGAAAAAGCAACCTGTCACTTAGTAAACTGATGTACTGTATGAATTAAATGTACTTTCCAATTGCATTTTTACACTCTCACTATGGTTAAATTAGAGCATAACTCTTTGGAATGGGGACTGAGTCTTCTATATACTGGGTATTTGTACAGCACCTAGCACCGTGGGTCCCTGATTTTGATACTACAACAATATAATGATTGTAATCACAACAATTACAAATATTGTGGTCACCACTGATCTGATTTTAGACCAGAAGATCCAGTTTTTAAACCTCCTTGGCCTAGCACTAGTCACCAAGAGCTTTCTCTATTTTGTATTTTTACAAGAGGGAACCCTTCTGTACATGGATTGCTACTCAGGCTATTCTACGGCGAGAGGGAGACCCTGGCCCATGTCTACATAGAGTACGGCAGGCTGCACCCAGGCCAGAGTCTCCCTAGCACCTGCAGACAAACCCTGCTCCACTCCACCTACCCATCATCCTTTAAACTGCACCCAGCTGGCTCCCTCATACATTTCTTGCTTTACCCAATCTTCCTGGCCACCACTCCAGCCTTCATTTCTCTTTCGTCAACTCCATTCAACCTCCCCTGCATCTACAGTTGCTATTCTAGCCTCACCCAGCCTATCCACTCCTGGCTGCTTCTCTCCTCCTACCATCTTCCTTCTACTACCACCCCAATCCAATCAGCAATAAGTTTCCATCTTCAGAGGAGATTCCATCATATGAAAATACCATTCAGGGATAAAGAGATTAATACTAAACTTTCACCTAAAGCAGTGTAAATTCTCCAGGGCAGAGATTCTTTCTGTGTTTAGAGAATACCCAGAACAATGGGACTTCAGTCAGGACTGAGATCTTTGGGTGCTACCATAATATAAAATATATATTAATAATGGTAATAATATTAAATAAAGGGCCAGATCTTCAGCTGGTGTAAATTGGCGTAACTCCACTGACATTAGTAGAGCTATGCCAATTGAACTAGCTGAAAATCTGTCCCCAAAAGTCAAATATTTGCATCTCCACTGGAAATAATTTATTAACAAAAAAAGTAGTTCTGTCACCATTCATTTTTCCCCTATTATGAAAAGCAGCAATTTTACAGTTCCATATTTTCACTCATAGTTGGTGATGCAAAATCAATATATTATTTACCATGTCTTAATTTAAGAATGCTCTACAGAGGCTAGAGAAAGGATAATGAACTTTTTCAGACATTTAAAGTGATGGATTTTTCTTGTTCTGAGCAGCTGAGCTTTGTAGAAGGTCATTTTAAATTGTATCTCCACATCAAACATACCTGTGAGTATCTCTTCAGGCAAGTACATATAAAAAATTGACTTTTTTTGGTTTTGCTTTTTAGTTTGAAAATTTTAGGCTGTGAATACAGAGCTGGGTTTACCTTTTTTTTTTTTTTTGGTTGTTCTTGACATTTAAATGAAATTCAATGAGATGACCTTCCTGGTCAATATAAACAAAGAAGACAAAAACAAAGCAAACCCCACCACTCCTTCCACAGAGCAAAAGAAGGAAATGGTGGTCCTTGACAACAATCCCAGTACATTCATTGTTCCTATTCACAGCTGTCAGAATGATGTAATCAAAACTAAACTGCGCCTTATGATAAATGCCTCAGGGTACATGTAGCTCACATATGCTGTTGCAGTATCTCTTTGTTTTGTTCCTCAAAATATAAAGCCCTTCATCTTGAAATACCTTCACCTTAGCTGATCCTCAAAAGAGGAAGAGGGAAAAAAATCCCACAATTTTGGCTGCTGTACCTAACAGATGATCATATTTATGTCTCATTTTCCTAATCCCTGGACAACTAAACACTAATATGCTTCACTCTAAATGAATGTAGATGACACAGAGAGTGAAGGACACGTTGGGAAAATCTGTCTGCAACTACACTAGGAAAATTAAAATGATACTTTAAAAAATATTCATGTAGCAGTCTGCGATGGAACTTTAGAATATGGTCAGGGAGGCTACATGACCCAGTGCATGGGTGTTAATACTAAATCTATACACCACTTAAGTCCTATATGGAGAGCACATAAGCTTTGTCCTAGACTTCTGGGCAGTGAGGAATTAATCGTTATTTGTCCTATGGTAGAATCTAATGCCCCCCAGTCGTGTTGAGGGCACTGTATGCACATTATACATATTTTCACCCAACCTGATCAGATACAGGAAACATAATGTTAGCTTATTATAGAGTAGCCAATATTTCAATGATACTTTTTCTCAAAATTTCAATGAGAATAAAAATAGGATGAAACTCCTGTGAAATTTCCCCTAAAAGTTGAAATCTGGTTTTCAGCCAGCACTAGCCATTTAATGGTTAGTGGGTCTTGAATTTAGAAATTTCCCCAGATTGTAAAGCCAGAGGGGACCATTAGATTATCTAATCTCACATCCCACATAACACAGTCCATAGAAGTTATCCAGTTACTCATATATTAAACTCAATAACTTGTATTTCAGTAAAGCATATCTTCTAGAAAGGTATCCAGTCCTGAAGAAGTCAAGAGATGGAAAATTCACCACTTCCTTTGGTAGTTTGTTTCAATGCTTAATGTGTTCATGAGTCTTTTCCCAACTCTAGATTCTGAGATTCTGTTGTATCATTCAATCTATCTTCCTGACAAAGAGAGATTATTCTCTGCATATTCTAGTGTTTTGTCCAGTCTAGTTTTAAATTTAGCAAGTTATGGGGCTTTGTTATTTTGCTCACCTTAGAGGGAACTATCCACGGACCGCCTGAATGAAGTTTGTGGACCACTGGTGGTCCTCAAACCACAGTTTGAGAACCTCTGATCTAAGCTATATTTAAATTGATGGCAATTTAAATGCAAATTTGTTAACTAAGATCGTTGAGTAAATTATTTATTATTTTGACCCTTGCACAAGATGGTTTGCCTTAAGGAACCATGGGGATTTCATACAATTTTTACAAAGGCTGACGAGATCCTGACTGCTTTCTCAAAATCCAGTTTAATAAATGGATGTGTCTAAATAAAAACCAGCAATATACCAAAGTCAATTCATTCATCACATTTAAAGTCATCATAGTACAGCATGTTTCAGCCATTTGGACTGGTCTAGCTCCTAAATGAATTTAAAGATAGGAAAATCAAGATACATGTCAGAACAAATCAGACAGACAAGTTACTCTGTCATCTTGTCTCCAACAGTGGCCAATAATTGGATGCTTCAGAGAAAAGAGAATTTAATAGACCTGGTTAATATGAGGAAGAAAAAGATCTTCCTGACCCTACCTGATAATATGTTTATGCCCTGAAGCGGCAGGGTCGATTGTCCTTGTAATTTTTATGATAGCCAGTGCATTGTAACTACTATAGGAAAGAGACAAGGTGCATGAAAGCATGTTTCTTTCACCAACAGAAGGTGGTCCAATAACAGATATTACTTCACCCTCCTTGTCTCTGTCATATCTTGGGACCAACATGGCTACAATACTGCAAACTACTATATGAAAGTCTTTTTGCCACCACAATGTTGCTACAAAACCATTTTCATGGACTTCATATTTTCCAAATGGTGACCACAGCCTAGACAACAAGGAATGTTTCCTGATCAATGAACTTTATTCATGAGTGTCTGCTTGAAACACAGGGCAGCTAACTACATATGGAAGCTAGCTCAGCTCTCAGTGGAGATCACTTGCACAGTCCAGCTGTTCTCTGTTCCGCAGAGAATTTCCAGGCCAGTTTAGGGGCATCTTAGTAGTTTATAACTGTTTTAGTTTGCGCTGCAAATAACTTGTTGCAAGAGCTCATGGGAAGTTTATTTGCATACACCTTGTTGCAAAGAATACCAGTTCCAAGCTAAAATAAAACACTGCCTGAGAATCAGACAATACACAAATGCCTAGCTACATCAAACAGTGCATAAACTGTTCTCTCACTGGAGCTCATCAGCACAGTCCAGCTGCTTTTTGTTTACAGTATAGGGCAATGATTTTTTCCTTACTGGACTTGGTATGGTCAGCCTTTTGCAACAAACACAGAGTCCCATGTGGTCTTGCAACAAATACATATATAGAAAAGAGTTATGACATGATAAAAAGTAGATATAGGACCAAACCGCAGAATTATAGGTTTGGGTCTGGATTTCAACTCCACTATAAAGTTTGAGGAGTACTTGTGGCACCTTAGAGACTAACAAATTTATTTGAGCATAAGCTTTTGTGGTCTAAACCCCACTTCATCGGATACATGCAGTGGAAAATACAGTAGGAAGATATATATACACAGAGAACATGAAAAAATGGGTGTTGCCATACCAACTCTAACGAGACTAATAAATTAAGGTGGGATATTATCAGCAGGAGAAAAAAAAACTTTTGTAGTGATAATCAGGATGGCCCATTTCAAACAGTTGACAAGAAGGTATGAGTAACAGTAGGGGGAAAATTAGCTTGGGGAAATAGTTTTTACTTTGTGTAATGACCCATCCACTCCCAGTCCTTTATTCAAGCCTAATTTAATGGTGTCCAGTTTGCAAATTAATTCCAGTTCTGCAGATTCTCATTGGAGTCTGTTTTTGAAGTTTTTTTGTTGAAGAATTGCGACTTTTAGGTCTGTAATTGAGTGACCAGGGAGGTTGAAGTGTTCTCCGACTGGTTTTTGAACGTTATAATTCTTGACATCTGATTTGTGTTCATTTATTCTTTTGCATAGAGACTGTCCGGTTTGGCCAATGTACATGGCAGAGGGGCATTGCTGGCACATAATGGCATATATCACATTGGTAGATGTGCAGGTGAACACGCCTCTGATGGTGTGGCTGATGTGATTAGGTCCTATGATGGTGTCCCTTGAATAGATATGTGGACAGAGTTGGCAACGGGCTTTGTTACAAGGATAGGTTCCTGGGTTAGTGTTTTTGTTGTGTGGTGTGTGGTTGCTGGTGAGTATTTGCTTCAGGTTTGGGGGCTGTCTGTAAGCGAGGACTGGCCTGTCTCCCAAGATCTGTGAGAGTGAGGGATCTTCCTTCAGGATAGGTTGTAGATCGTTGATGATGCACTGGAGAGGTTTTAATTGGGGGCTGAAGGTGACTGGGTTGGGCCTGTCCTGGAGTAGGTGACTTCTGGGTATTCTTCTGGCTCTGTTAATCTGTTTCTTCACTTCAGCAGGTGGGTATTGTAGTTTTAAGAATGCTTGATAGAGCTCTTGTAGGTGTTTGTCTCTGTCTGAGGGATTGGAGCAAATGCGGTTGTATCTTAGAGCTTGGCTGTAGACAATGGATTGTGTGATGTGGTCTGGATGAAAGCTGGAGGCACGTAGGTAAGTATAGCGGTCAGTAGGTTTCCGGTATAGGGTGGGGTTTATGTGACCATCGCTTATTAGCACTGTAGTGTCCAGGAAATGGATCTCTTGTGTGGAGTGGTCCAGGCTGAGGTTGATGGTGGGATGGAAATATTTGAAATCATGGTGGAATTCCTCAAGGGCTTCTTTTCCATGGGTCCAGATGATGAAGATGTCATCAATGTAGCGCAAGTAGAGTAGGGGCATTAGGGGACGAGAGCTGAGGAAGCGTTGTTCTAAGTCATCCATAAAAATGTTGGCATACTGTGGGGCCATGTGGGTACCCATAGCAGTGCCACTGACTTCAAGGTATACATTGTCCCCAAATGTGAAACAGTTGTGGGTGAGGACAGTCACAAAATTCAGCCACCAGGTTTGCCGTGACATTATCGGGGATACTGTTCCTGATGGCTTGTAGTCCATCTTTGAGTGGAATGTTGGTGTAGAGGGCTTCTACATCCATAGCAGCCAGGATGGTGTTTTCTGGAAGATCACCAATGGATTGTAGTTTCCTCAGGAAGTCAGTGGCGTCTCAAAGATAGCTAGGAGTGCTGGTAGAGTAGGGCCTGAGGAGAGAGTCTACATAGCCAGACAATCCTGCTGTCAGGGTGCCAATGCCTGAGATGATGGGGCGTCCAGGATTTTCAGGTTTATGGATCTTGGGTAGCAGATAGAATACCCCTGGTCGAGGTTCTAGGGGCGTGTCTGTGCATATTTGTTCCTGTGCTTTTTCAGGGAGTTTCTTGAGCAGATGGTGTAGTTTCTTTTGGTAACCCTCAGTGGGATCAGAGGGTAATGGCCTGCAGAATGTGGTATTAGAGAGCTGCCTAGCAGCCTCTTGTTCATATTCTGACCTATTCATGATGACGACAGCACCTCCTTTGTCAGCCTTTTTGAAATGGGCCATCCTAATTATCACTGCAAACGTTTTTTTTCTCCTGTTGATAATAGCCCACCTTATTTGTTTAGTCTCGTTAGAGTTGGTATGGCAACACCCATTTTTTCAGGTTCTCTGTGTATATATATCTTCCTACTGTATTTTTCACTGCATGCATCCGATGAAGTGGGTTTTAGCCCATGAAAGCTTATGCTCAAATAAATTTGTTAGTCTCTAAGGGGCCAGAAGTACTCCTCGTTCTTTCTGCTGATACAGACTAACACGGCTACCACTCTGAAACCTGTCACTATAAAGTTCGAGATTGTAGGGGTTCTGCTTTGGGCTGATCTCTAGCAAAAATGATTCTGTTCTAGTAATGGAGTAATCATTAGAAATAATTTGCAACAAATACATTTTTGACATATTGTATCTTTTCTTTATGTTTGCAAATTGACCATGAGCAGATAATAAAATTATTAAATTTATTCATTATTCAAAAATATTCATTTATTCCTTCAGTGAGTCGTTGTTGATCTGAATTTTGTTTGAACTGAGAATTGTGAATATTACAACTGAATATACAATCTGAAATTTGTGCTGTACTACAAATTGTAACTAGAAGGAAGAAAAAGAGAGGCAAGGGAAAGAAGAATGACAAAAGAAGGAAAAAATAACCCCACACCAAAACCAGAAAGCTGAAAAATTTCAATAAAATTTTTCTCGCTTTTTTCCTTTTCAATTTCCCTCCCCACTTCTCCTCCCTCCCTGCCCCTCCCCCCCCCACACACAATTTTTTTTTTCATTTTGTCATGGAAAAAGAGGCAAAGTGTTGAAACCAAAAACATTTCATTTTGGAATTTCTTCATATAACCTTTTTTTTAAAAAAGTGCAATTAACAAAAAAAGGGAAAAAAAACCCACACCCACTTTCTTCAAAAATGTCAACCATCTTTATTGCTAGTGAATGTCAAATAATGGAAGGTCTGAGGAACACAAACGTGAAAGGGTTGTGAATATGATTAAATTAAAATTTGGCTTTGAATATTACCTAATTTTTAAGGACACATTTTCTCCCATTCTACGTTCATCTGTGGTAGCAATTATTGAGGTTTGTCACTGTTAGAGTGACATTTATATACATTTTTATTAGACAGACTTTCATGAAGATTTTTAATAAAAGAATATTGTAAAAGGAGTGGCATAAAGAACCCTGAAGTCTTTCTCAAGGTTGTGGAAGCAGGAGAGCTCTAATGGGGTGAGGAATGGCATCTTTCAATGGCTTCTTTGTTATTTTGTTCAGTCATTTTCTCTCAGGGGGTTCAGGGCCCTCCTTGAGGTAAAATGGGGCCCCGTTGATACTGTTCAACCACCACCCTAGTCCAGGGGTGAAAGTAAGTTAAAGGACTTACCGGTACGCCGGAGTCCTGAGCAGGGGCTTGGCCTCAACGGGAAGAGATGTGGCCTCAATTGGAAGAGGCGGGGCATTTAAATCAAGATTTAAAGGCCCTGGGGCTCTGGCTGAGGCTGGGAGCCCCGCAGCCTTTAAATCACCCCCCGAGCTACCAGCTGCAGAGGCGGCTGGGTGCCCCGGGGCTCAGGGGCGATTTAAAGGGCCCGAGGCTCTGGCCGCTGCTACCGCAGGGGAGCTCCAGGCCCTTTAAATCACCGACAGAGCCCTGTTGCTGCTGCCCTGGGGCTCCGACAGCTGGGCTCGGGTGGCGATTTCAAGGGCCCGGGGCTTCGGCCACTGTGGGGAGCCCCGGGCCCTTAGCACCGCCCGAGCCCCGCTGCTGGAGCCCTGGGGTAGTGGTGGCAGGGCTCGGGCAGCGATTTTTAATAAAAGAATATTGCTCTTGCCGGTACACCGTACCAGACCGGACCGGCTTTCACCTCTGCCCTAGTCACAAAGGTTCAGGTCACAGTGCTGCCAACCCTCATGATTTTATCTCAAGTCTCACACTAGTTGCAATTTTTTTAAAGTCCCACCTCCTGGAGTTGTGAGACTCTCCACTTTCATATAAAAGAAAAAGTAAGTTTCTAACTCCCAATGGAGATGGAGAAAAGTTGAAAAAAGTGAACACTAAAGGCTCAAAAAGCAGAAGACAAATAAAAAGACCAAATGTTTATTATTTAGTTACACCTCATGTTTTTAAGCCTGTCTCATGATTGTTTGGGACCTAACTCAGTGATTTTATGAAGATTTTGAGGTTGGCAATAGTTTATGAATCCTTTTAGTCACAATGGCAAACAGTTACTCACACAGGAATCCATGGGCCGGATTCTCATTTAAACCAAGGTCCCTTTACATTGCTTTGGTAGCATGAAGGGGCCATAAAGCGTGTGCTAAGAGAAAGGGAGAGATGGACAGATGGCCTGCAGCACCTATTCTATTAGCTTTATGGAACATACATCAGTAACTCAAACGCAAAGGGTTTCTTCCTTTCTACTGTAAAATGGACTCAGAATTATAATTTTAGAAGCAGGCCTTTTAGGATTTATTCTAACTCCTCCCTCTTCCCCCACATCCCTGCTAACTAGTCTGTCTTCTTTCTGATCTTTCAGTGGATTAAATCCATACACCCTACAAGGCACTATCTTTCAAAGCTACCATTGTCCATTTAAACCAAAAGGAGGGGAATAAAATCTTGTAAACTAATGATGTACATCCACATCAAAGCCACCTGGGAGACTTCAATGCCCAATTCCTATTAATGTTAGTGGATATTGGGTCTCTAAATCCCCCAGCTGGGATTTGAAAATCTAAGACAGAATGTTCATTTTGGGCTCGACTCAATGGGCACTGGATGGTCCCCTTTAAGTCACAATTGAAAATAACTAGTCTCCTATGGAGTGCTACAAAGAGGAGCTTCTGTGGTAGCTTTTCAAACGGGGTGCCCAGTGTCTTGCTGCCCAGTGCAGGGGGTGCAGAAGCACTCAGGCTTAATTTTTTTCAAACTTGGGTGCCTAAAGCTAGGCACCTAAATCCGTATTTGTGCATTTCCATATGTGAATTTGTGATGAGCACCTGCAGACCCCACTGAGCTCAAAGGAAACTGCAGGGGCTCAGCATCTCTGAAAAACCCATTCACTTATTTATTGATTGATCTAGATTTTAGACAGCTGATGGGCGATTTTCAAAACCATCTCAGGTGACTTAGGAACAGAAGTCCCTTGCTTTTCAAAGGGGATGTATGCTCCTACATCCCTTAGGAGGTTCCGAATGTTATGTTCACAGCCTACAAAGAAGTTAGAGTATTTTTAGTTTTTATCTTTCTGGAAGTTTGCAAGGTAGCACTACTTTTTCCCCGTAGAATCTAGAACCCAAAAAACACACAAGAACCCCAAAACAGAGAGAGACAAAGTAGGCTGCTCCCTAAGGCAGAGATGCAAAACTCAACCTACTTTGCTTTTGCACACTGACATAGTGATCACATGCTTCCCGCAGAGTCCCCTACCCTGCAAGCAGGACCAGTACACCCCTGAGAATTTAAAGTGATAGTTTATAATTTTAACACAGTTTCAATAGACCACACTGAAATTCTTTCCCCGGGTTTGAAAAGTCTGTCTTCCATATGAATGAAGGGGTAAGCTCTGTTTTGATCCCTGTAGCTGGTCAAAGAGAGGTTCTGCTTAGGTTCTCGAGTCTATAGACAAGTAATGGAGATTGTGATGTAGTAGCTCCTGGGAAGTTCATTTTAAAGTAAGAGAAATTGAGATGATTTTCAGGGCTCCAGCAAGAATGCTGAATGCACCCTCCCTCTAGGAAAACAAAACAAACAAAGAATACTGGCAAGATAACAAAAGAGAGATAACTAGAGATGAACAAATGTTAATGGCTATTCCATTTCCAGATGGCAGCTTAGAACTTTTTACATTCCAATCAGTTTTGTCCCAATCCCTGCATACATCTATTTGAAAGCCACTAGTTTAAATACATCACAGTTGATTTGCCCAAGATATGGTCAATCACCCAACTAAAGCCTATTTCATAATTCAGCCCACAGAAAAATGTCAAAATTCATGCCCAGAGCATTGCTGCAGTCAGGGGTAGCTCTGGTTGCTATTATGTCAGCATGCTGAGAATGTTACAGATTTGCCTATAATGTTGCTCAAAATACTAGTTACTCCAAAAAGCAGGAGATTTAACTAGCGGGGTTTTTATTCCTGTTGTGGGGATGTGTGTGATAAGATTAGCAGGAACCTAGAAATGCAGCTGAGTGAGCATGCATGGCATTTCTTAAAAAAAAAAAGCTCAACTATTTAATTTTTCCAAGCTGTAACCAAGCTTAAAGTCAATGGAAAAATTTTAAAGCAAGGGGGATTAAATAGAAGGCAGCAAGAAATTACTGATGAAGAATATTGTGAAGGAAAGGCATTGAAATCACATGGGAAAGATATAGGGGTGATTTATCCACACAACTTATACCCCTAGTGTGGTGTATTGAAAACTGTAAAAATTACAAGCTATCCTTTAAGTTTTAAGGAGTTTCCTGGACCTGGTCAGCGCCGGCTCCAGGGTTTTTGCTGCCCCAGGCAAAAAAAAAAAAAAAAAAAAAAGCCGCGATCGCGATCTGCGGCGGCAATTCGGCGGGAGGTCCTTCGCTCCGAGCGGGAGTGAGGGACCCTCCGCCGAATTGCCGCCGAATAGCTGGACGTGCCGCCCCTCTCCCGAGTGGCCGCCCCAAGCACCTGCTTGTTCAGCTGGTGCCTGGAGCCGGCCCTGGACCTGGTTGCAGGCTAGGGGACTCTGTAGGGAAACATGCCATCTGGGTTTTCAGCAGTCATTCTGTTGAGAGCCAGTCTAGCATAAGGTGGTGTGAGTTGAGCCCCTCTGTTTTAGAGAGCAGCCTGCTTTCTCTCTCTCTGTTTGGGGTTCTTGTGTGTTATCGTTCTGAGTTAGTGTTATGTTGCAACCTAACAGTGGGAGTCGTTTATGTTTTTAACCTACTATCTCTGTGTGTATGCTGTGAACATAACACATAGAACATGATCATTACAGTTGGGATTTTTCGAAGGAGCTGAAAGGAGTTAGGCATCCAAATCTCATTGAATTCCAATGTAGCTTGGCATCTAACTCCCTTAAGTTCTCTTGAAAAATCTTACCCTCAAATAATTCCTTTTCTTTTTTTGGAGAATTGTGGGGTGGGTACAACTGTGATGTTGGGCAACCCTGATACTAAATCAATAAATGAAAGGGACAGGCCATATCTGGGGCTCCTCACAAAGGCTGCTGAGCCCCAAGTTTATGGTCCTGGATCACCTCTGCATGCTAGGGGTAACATAGAAAATGAAGTGAGGACTAGCAGGTAGGATGGGCAGGGAAGTCAGTCCACTGGCCAGTTTACATAATCAGATGAGAAGAGCTAATCCCCATCCAGCCAAACAAGACTCTCCCTGATACACCTAGTCATGCTATACTGATTTCAGACCTCACAGGTTGTGTGTTGCACAATGAAGTTTGGGGCATATTAAATTTGAATTCAGCAGTGGCTAGGGGCCAGAAAGGTTTCCATAGATGTAGGCCCCTCCTTTTAAAGGTGGAAGAATGGATGTAGGGAGGGGGAGTTTATTGAGTCATGTGTTAGAATGAGGAAGAGAGAGAACCAGAGCCTTCTGGACAGTAGTGGAACCAGAAGGAATTGAGAGGAAGGGTGTTACTGGGAGAAAAATGGAAGTAGTAAAGGAGCCTTAAAATGTTTGAATAAATGTATGAAACTTTAGATACTTAACCAAACTGAATTGAACCTCTGATCCTTTTGAGGCTTGTCCATCTCTAGCCCTAGTTACCGTGAGATTACTTGACAACGGTAACAAAACATTTACATTGAGAGTCTCAGCCTGTGTCTACTTAAAGTATTTTTCTTATATTGATATAGAATGCTTTCAGGGAGAAAAAAATGCACGAAGAAATGAGTCTATTCAATTTTATACAAAGGGCTAGAGAATACAATACTAGCAACATATTTTTCCGTCGCCTATGAAATGTGTGAAGTGAAAACTGCTTCTTTCAACACCACAGACCTTGTGGGAAATGACCTGTACTCTGGATAAGTTGACAGGCACAGTAGGGGATTTCATTACACCTTAGAATTTGACTGGCACAACCAGCTCTCTCTGGCTTTCTGTAACCTCTGGCAAGCGCTTGGAATTGAATCTGTAAATGTTAATCAATATTTCAGGCCTATTAAATAAAGAAAGGCATTGTGGAAATCAAAGCACTAATGGCTGGCATGGTGCTATAGAATGACTTCCAAGCTGTCAAAAACCTTGTAAGGAGCAAAAGAGCAAATATTTTAATAAAACAATTATCTCTACCATTTCAAACCTGTAGAAGAATGTTACATCTCCACCACTATCACGCTAACTTAATTTTAGTTTCAAACAGTTCAATGCACAAGAGCAACTCTAAATGTGGATGCTCAATGAGTTCTTAAGCAGCTATCCTAAGCCTTTGGGAATGTTAGGGTTCATGTTTTTAGAGGCACTCCATGTGCATGCAAAATTAGCAGGTGTTGGGTTCTTCACAAAGATTAGGGGACCTGATCCTATCACCATTTATTTCAGTGGGTGCATGCACTAGGTAATGATAATTTCAAGTCTAAACTTCCTGATGGCCAGTTTATATCCATTTGTTCTTGTGTACACATTGGTACTGAGCTTAAATAATTCCTCTCCCTCCCTGGTATTTATTCTTCTGATATATTTGTAGAGAGCAATCATATCTCCCCTCAGCCTTCTTTTGGTTAGGCTAAACAAGCCAAGCTCTTTGAGTCTCCTTTCATAAGACAGGTTTTCCATTCCTCGGATCATCCTAGTAGCCCTTCTCTGTATCTGTTCCAGTTTGAATTCATCCTTAAACATGGGAGACCAGAACTGCACACAATATTCCAGATGAGGTGTCACCAGTGCCTTGTATCTCTACTGGAAATACCTTGCCTGATGCATCCCAAGACCGCATTAGCTTTTTTCACGGCCATATCACATTGGCGGCTCATAGTCATCCTGTGATCAACCAATACTCCGAGGTCCTTCTCCTCCTCTGTTACTTCCAACTGATGCGTCCCCAGCTTATAACAATAATTCTTGTTATTAATCCCTAAATGCATGACCTTGCACTTTTCACTATTAAATTTCATCCTATTACTATTACTCCAGTTTACGAGGTCATCCAGATCTTCCTGTATGATATCCCGGTCCTTCTCTGCACTGGCAATACCTCCCAGCTTTGTGTCATCCGCAAACTTTATTAGTACACTCCCACTTTTTGTGCCAAGGAGTGCAACAGGCCCCTGGTCTCCTTCTGGCTTCTGTGTGTAACCACTGCTCCTAAACCATGTAAAGATGCATCCACTGCTACTGTTGTAGGATAGTTTGATTATTGTGCCAAGACAGGTGGAGATGTCTGTAGTCCTTTCATTTTATTTAATATATTTTGTTGTGTTCTGCCTCAGATCCACATATTGTGACCATTAAGGAGATCTCTCAAGGGTTTTGTTAGATGAGCTATATTTGATAAGAATTTCCCAAAATGATTTGTCACACTGTGATGCTCTCCTCAGGACACCCAGAATCATAAGCCACTGAGGGTATGTCTACACAGCAAAGAAAAACCCAAGGCTGGCTTATGCCAGCTGTCTCGGACTGTGGGGCTGTTTCTTTGTTGTGTAGACTTATAGGCTCAGGCTGGAGCCCAAGCTCTGGGACCCTTCCACCCCACAGCAATGAAACCATCCCACAGTCCAAGCCCGAGTTGGCTAGCACAGGCCAGCTGCGTTGCTGTGTAGACATACCGTGTTACTCCTCTGCCTCAGCAAGGGAGAGCTTTGCTGAGGCTTGAACTGTGTATCAGCTCCCTGCCACGCAAGTCTGTCTGCCTCACCAACAAATTCCTTGAGACTTTGTCAGTCCTAGCCTTGCCTTGCAGGTAACAGTCAGTGAACCCCAGTTCTCCAGGGAGTTTTCTCTGCATTGTCCAGTCCCTCTTCCTGGACACTCACAAAAATTACTAAATTCATTGCCTCCAAAAAAAGAGAGTGCACACACCAGCTTGCTAGGTTAGCTGATGACTCACTCTATACTTCAATAGAACAGCACTGAGACAGCGTATAGTAAACTAAGAAGATATGTATTAATAAACAGAGGTTTAAGGGAAACTAAACAAGAGAAAGACACGGTATGGTTACAAACAAAACAGAACATGCTTTCTGGTGACTAACACTTAATTTTAGCATGTTACAATCTTTGCGTGAGCAGTTTTCTCACCTACAGAATATTATCAACAGCTGCAGCCCTCCAGGCCAATGTTCACAGAATCAGAGGGTGCTGTTCCATTTATTCCCTAATTAAAGAATTATCTCCCCTTCTTGTTTATAGCCCAGTAAACCTTTGAAATTTCTTCTTTGGAAAGTAAACCAAGACAAAAATAAACAAGACTGGCATGTAGATGCCATGTTGTCTTCCTCATCCTCTGGTCAGTTTCCTTTTTCGGTTGGTTTAATCACTTTGTTTACCTTAGGTGTAAATGTACTTCCATTGTCTCTGGCCTCACCTTGTTCAATTTACATTGCAGACATAGGCAAACAGACGAATCAACATTCCTGTGTCTACAACAAACTTGTTTATCCGCTTGCACAAGGGTTAGCCGGGGCTCGACCCCCTCTGGGGCGGTGGGGAGCCACACCGGCTCACTACACACAGTTGTTGTTTGGGGGGAATTAGTCTGTCCGCGGGGGTCTCCCTTGGCAGCCCTTGCGGTAACTGAAATAAACACCGTGAGCCCAGGCCCTGGGTGAGGGCAGGGCAACAATGAGTCAGGGCTCAGGCCCTCAGGCAGGGCTGAGCAGTCAGTACAAATAGTATCAAGCCCAGGCCCTAGGTCAGGGCGGGGCAATACAGAGTCAGGAGCTCAGGTAGGGCTGAGCAACAACAGTACAAACAGTTGGGAGCCCAGGCCCTGGGTCAGGACGGGGCAACAATGAGTCAGGGCTCAGGCCCTCAGGCAGGGCTGAGCAGTAGCAGTACAATTAGTAGCAAGCCCAGGCTCTAGGTCAGGGCAGGGCAATACAGGGCCAGGAGCTCAGGCCCTCAGGCAGGGCTGAGCAATAACAATAGGCCCAAGCCTCCTCAGGCCTGGGGGAGGGGGAGACGGCCACCCGCGAGTTGGGTGGCAGGGGGGGACGCAGGCCCTCCCACTCCACTGCGTCCCAGCCCGGGGCCCTAGCAGCGGCAGAAGACCCGCTGCTTAGTCAGTGGGGATCCTGGCCGCAACACACTGACATGGGCTCTGACAGTGCTGCAGCCAGACTCGGGTCGGCTGCCCCCGGGCTACTTCCAGACTCCCCCTCGGGTCATACCTGGGTCCAGGTGTTGTCCTCTGGGGGGTCCAGGACCATGGGTTGTTCGGGACAGTGGGCGATCGGCGGGCCCGGCAGCTCCTCCGGGTAGCGAGCGCAGGGCAGGCCCGGCAGCTCCTCTGGGTAGCGAGCGCAGGGCAGGCCCGGCAGCTCCTCTGGGTAGCGACCGTAGGGCAGGTCCGACAACTCCTCCGGGTAGTGAGCACAGGGCAGGCCCGGCAGCTCCTCCGGGTAGCGACCACAGGGCAGGTCCGGCAACTCCTCCGGGTAGCGAGCGCAGGGCAGGCCTGGCAGCTCCTCCGGGCAGCGACCACAGGGCAGGTGCGGCAGCTCCTCCGGGTAGCGACCACAGGGCAGGTCCGGCAGCTCCTCCGGGTAGCGGGCACAGGGCAGGACCAGCCAGTCCTGGCGGCCGCCTTGGGCCACGGGGTTTTCCCAGTCGCGGGCTAGGCTGGAGACGTCTGGTCTCTCCGGCGGCTGGGGCCTTACTGAGCTCTGAGGGGGAGCCTTTATACTTCCGGGTCACCGCCTGACACTCTGAGGGGCGGGCTCAGAGCTCCCTAGCTCCTCCGCCCACTCCGGCCTCCAGACGGGCTCTTCCCACTCTGGGGCGGCGGGGAGCCACACCGGCTCACTACACCACTCTACTTAGATTGCTTGGTCTGAACATATTTTAGGAACATATTTCCATCACACATACACAGTTCTTTACACATTAACTGTACATACATCACACAATAATATTAGTGACCAGTTTGTCACCAGCATTTATATGACACCATCTGGCTACATGTTCTCACAACAATATGTTGTCATAAAAGGCCTCTTAGGGTCACACACATCCAGGAATATTCCTACAGCAGAAACATTTTGTGGTTTGGGAAAGGCAACCAATGCCTTCAGGTTTTCTGAATCCAGCTGAATTCTCTCTTTGCTTCCTACAAATGTTACTAGATTCATTTCAAATTCACATTTCCTATCCAGAGTGAGGCTGGTTTGTTGGATGCATCTCAAGATTGCATGTAGTTGCTCATCATGTTCATTTTTATCTTTGCCATATACCAACACATCATCTGTATGGCAAAAGACACCAGGTGAAACTGACATGATCTGAGAGATTCTCTTTCGGAAATGTTCTGGTGCTGAAAATATGCCAAATGGAAGATGATTGAAACAGTACCTTCCAAATGGGGTGATGAATATAGTAGTATAGATTCATTAGCAAGGTGAATTTGCCAATAGCCTGCTGTAGCTTCTAACTGACAAAATTTTGGCTTCTGATAACTGAGATAATGTCTGGCCAACTGCAGGAAATAAGCGGCTTTTTTTGCACACACCTTATTAAATAAGGTCCATCAAATATGGACTTTGCCATTGGGTTTTGGAACTACAACCATTCCCGCAAACCAGTAAGTGGGTTTTTCTACCTGGACAATAATTCCCATATCTTTCATTCTCTTTAATTCTTCTTTGACTTTTCCTAGGAAGCATATTGGGTGCTGAGAGAGCAAAGGGAGTTGCTGACAGCTCCAGTTTTCTTTTGTACTCCCTGACGGCTTTCCTAGCCCTGAGAAGTCATGTGGATAACTCGCCTGGATAGTTTGCTTTTTGCCACTAATGAATTCTAGTTTCTCTGCTAGGTGCAAACCTTGTATTGCTGGCAACCCTAGTAGGGGAGTTGTCAATCTTAGTATTACATATATTATTAGTTGAAGGACTTTCTGTCCTTTCTCCAGCTTCTCAAAGAACTGACAAAACAAACAGCCAATGTAATGTTACTTGCCCAATGTAAAAACTTATTTGGTCTTTACAGATCTCCATCCTGGGAACATATATATATTTAATTGCAGTAACAGTCAATATTAATTTTAAATTTCAGATTTCAATTGCTTAGATTCATGTGTGTGTACCAAAGTGCGGTCTGCCCTATTGAGAATATAATTCTTAGAAGTTTAGCATTTTCTTCTCAGGATAACACTTCCTCTTGGATTGTTTCTGCTACTGTTCGTGACCTCCATGCTACCACAAAAATGGGACATTTTACAGCACCTCCTACATTCTGCCTCTTTTACTAGACATTATTGCCTCTGTAGCTTGGGATCTTGCCACAGCTTCCACAGCTTTTCCAAGTTTCCTTCTTGTTAAGGTTCTTTAGTCTCCCACTCTCCAGTTGTGTACTGTTCTTTTTTTCTAAATTCAGTCTGACAGCTTACTTTTGCATTTGTGTCTTTTTTCTTTATTTTGTCAATATTGTCTGATGCAGTTTTCCCTATGTAAGTTACATTGCTGTTTCCTTATGGTTTCTTGCATTCTCTTTTTGCTAGAGCTCCTGTAGCAAGAGATCTGGGTCTAACTGAAGGTGTGCTGATGAACTGGTATCTCTTATGCCAACAACTATTGTGCTTCTTATTAGTTCTTCTTTTGCTGTTTCGTATTGGCAATGATCAGCAAGACTACGACCTGCAGTAATAAAAATCTCAGCTGCTTCCATTTGTTCCTGGCATCTTTTATTAAATTTGGCCATTTCGTATATAACATTCTGTCCGCCTGTGAAATGGGTATCAAAAGCTTCTTTCACTTTGATATACTTTCTTTCTTTTCCTCCTTAGTGGGGTATAGGGCAGACTGAATGTCATCAGTAGTACCAGCCATTGGAAATTATCGGGACATTTACTTGGCTTTCTCGTGCTTTCTCTGTGCAACAAGAAGCTATCTGGAACTGCTTAGATCTCCAAATCTCCTGGTTTGGCTGAAGTAGCCTCCGGGATATAGAGCTTGATACCAGGAGATTCCCAGCAAAAGCAGGAGGGTTGGCAACCTACAAGGGAAGGAGTCCTAAGTAGGAGAAACCTAGTTGCAGAGACAACATCCTGTTCCTCTGCTTGGTTTAAAATAAAAGCAGAGAACCAATGTGGACCCATGGAGTTCCACCACCAATCAGATCCCAAGCCTGGAGTCCTGTGTCATAGTTGAGCTTCAAGTTCTGGTAACGTTTACAGGTCACTGGGTGGCAGCTCTGTGGTCCAGGATTTGAGATCCATGGCCACTAACAACTCCTTCTTTAGAGAGAGGGATTCACTCACGTCTGATGCCATGGACTGCGACATCATAAACGGACAGAACCATCCTTAATGCAGTAACTCTGCAATCAGGAAGTTTCTCTCTTTATAAAGCTCCCCTCTGCAACACATCCTCATCCTCTTAGGTGACTGTGGAGGACTAAGAACTCCATAACCAACTCCACAAGCACTAAAATAACATCTTTGCAAACCTCTTTCATGGCAGTCCCCAGGGCCTCATTTGTCACATTTGGTTTATTCTTCTGCAAGCATAGAAGTATTGCTCAGTATAGTGATGCTCACTACATCGTAAGAGAAGTGGTAATTTAGGGCCTAAGCACATTGGTGTCAATTGAAAGACAGTAGGATTTGGATCAAATCCAAATACCAACTCCAAGGTATTTTCCCCTCACTAAATACATTAATATTGATATTAGTGTCACCACAGATTGCAACAACATTGATACAACACAGTTTTTGAATGAAATCATAAGTGTAACTTAAGACTCAGAATACATGCCTGTTAACTACTTTAATAATGTTGAATATTGAGGAGGAGGGGAGAGGGATTTATGGAGTACAGGGAAATATTAAAGTTGTTTCATTAGTACAGGCATGGTCTGCCTTCTGCGAGGAAGAAAGAACTTTTTTTTAATTTTTACTTCAAAAAGCTGCAAAGCAGAACTCACATAAGTGTCAAACTTATCACGTCGCAATTATATTAACACCTTCTTTTGAAGTTTATAATATGGAAAATGCAATTTACTATAAAAGGTTTCAACACCTAGAAAAAGGAATCCAAGAGCAGACAACTGCAGCATTTCAGCATATACTTCAGAGACTTCAGGAGGTTTTCCTTTGCTGTTGAGAACCTTTGCATGCTAAGGAAACTGGTCTGCTGGCATAATCGTGAAGAAACAAACAAACAAACAACATTGTTTATTTTAGAGGTTTGGGAGACATTCGAATGTAAAGAAGATGATACTGGAGATAGGCAAATTGGATCAACCCTTAGAAGTAAACCAAGGTCCAACTCAAATTTAAGAACAAATATTGTTTGCTTGGGGTTCAAATCAGTTTGGATTGTAAGGATCTGTATGAACCAGATTCTCCTCTTGTATACACCAGTGTAAAAGTGGAGGGACTCCACTGAAATGAAAAGTAGAGCTGGTGGAAAAATTGGGGGGAAATGTTTGGAGTTTTTCTTTCTGTTTTTCAAAAATCAAAATTTGAACTACTTCAATGGTACAAAACCTGTAGTCAGGGCCAGATTAACCCATCACTGGGCTCCAGTCAAACATACTTTTCTTCCTCCCAGTGCAGAGGGGAGTCCTAGTGTAAGCCACACACTTCCTGGGTGTGGTGTTCTGTCCCCTCTAGTGGCACCAAGACCACTTAGAGATTAATGAGTCTGCTGCAGCCTTAGCTAAGGGGTGTGTGGCTTTTAGCTCATGTAGTAGAGTAGTGGTCTTCAATCTTTTTACGCCCAAGATCACTTTTTGAATTTAAGAGCAACTCAGGCTCTCAGGTGGGAGGGATAGCTCAGTGGTTTGAGCATTGGCCTGCTAAACCCAGGGTTGTGAGTTTAATCTTTGAGGGGGCCACTTAGGGATCTGAGCAAAATCAGTACTTGGTCCTGGCAGGGAGCTGGACTCAATGACCTTTCAGGGTCCCTTCCAGCTCTATGAGATAGGTATATCTCCATATATTATTTATTTTACCCCCCCCCCCTTCCCTAAAGTCTGCCCCACCCACTCCATCCCCCCTCTCTCCGTCGCTTGCTCTCTCCCACCCTCACTCACTTTCACTGGGCTGGGGTAGGGGTTTGGGGTTTGGGGGGTGCAGGCTCTGGGCTGGGGCTATGGGGTTCACAGTTTTGGAGGGGGCTCTGGGCTGAGCCTGGGGCAGGGGGTTGGGGTGCAGTAGGGGGTGAGGGGTGCAAGCTCTGGGAGGGAGTTTGGGTGCAGGAGGGGACTCCAGGCTGGGGGGCAGAGTATTGGGGTGCAGGAGGGGGTATGGGGTACTGGTTCCAGGAGGGGGCTCAGGGCTGGGGCTTGGGATTCAGGATGGGGTACAGGGAGGCTCTGGGAGGGGGGTCAGGGCTGGGGGTTGGGGTGTGACCTCCCACCGGGCAACACTTACCTCCAGCAGTTCCCATTAAGGCAGGCTGCCTGCCTACCCCAGCCCCACACTGCTCCCGGAAGGGGCCAATGCACCCCTACAGCCCGTTAGGGAGTGGGGGGCACATGGCTCTTCGCACTGCCCCTCTCTGCAAGCACCGCCCCCGCAGCTCTGATTGGCCACAGCTCCCCGTTCCTGGCCAATGGGAGTTGTGGGGGTGGTGCTTGCAGGCAGGAGCAGCACGTGGACCCCCGCTCCCGGGGCTGCGGGGCCGCACTGGCCACTTCTGGGAGTGGCGTGGGGCCAGGGCAGGCAGGAAGCCAGCCTTATTGGCAGCCCCACTGCATCAACCAGTCAATCGCGATCGACCGATTGGTGACCGCTGAAGTAGAGGCTCATGCATTTAGCTCCATGGGTCCCAGGTTCGATCCCGCCTGCTGACGACTGGGATCTGTCGGTGTTACTCTAGGCCAGAGGGTTGGAGAGTGATCCCACCTCACACTCATTCCACCACAGCAGTTCCTGTCCGTTGGGGCTGGGCTCAGCTCTCTCCTGTGGGCATTGTGCCCTGGAGTGCACCACGTAGCACAGCGGCATCGCCATCATTTGCCTCCTTCAGAAGGGTGGCCAAGCCAAACCTGAGTGGTGCTGCAACCCCATACATCAGGTCACAACACCATTCACTCATATTTGGCTTTGCTGCCTACTCCCCCCCCCATACCGCCCTGGAGGGGTGGCTGGGCCACATCTGTGTGGCACTGTGATCCCATGTACTAGGTCGCAACACCTGGAGGGGGAACCTGGGCCCAGCCCCATGAGACAGGAACTGCCACTGAGGACGGGTGCAGGGCAGCTCGCTCTCCAAGGCCTCCCCTCCTCCCGAGTCCGCCCTCCACAATGGTTCGAGATTAGGACTGCAGTGCTAGGGTAGTGCTGCTGCAAGGGAATCTGTGCCCCTTGACAAGGTGAGGAAGATGCAGTGGCAGAGGAGAAGGACGCTGGCCTATGGTTTAAATCCCTGCTCCCACCACACACACAAATTTGGGCCCTAAGCCCATGCCTATGCATTAATCCTGCCCTGCCTGTAGTATGGATGCAGTTATACAAGTATAAAAACGTTTATACCAATATGGCTCATTGCTGTACGGCAAGGGAAATAAGCTATAGCAATATAGTGATATAAAAGTGCTTATAACTGCATCCACAGCAGGGCTTCTCCTGGTATCACTGTTTCAGGCTGGCGGTGGGAGGGATTTAGTATGGAAATAGTTATGTTGGTACAAAATCTGTACATAGACCAGGCCCTAAAACATTATTTAGTCACTTTTGAAAATCTGGGTCATAAATGCTAGTCAATGAAATATCCCAAACCTGTCAAAAGAGAGACCCCTCTTCCACTCGTTTCAAAACAAAAGTGGTGAGGCTACAATTGCAGTGGAAGCTCTTGGAAAACTATCTGTCCCCTCGCTAGTGACAAATGAGCTACTTATTTATGACTGAAGCAGTGTCTTCCTGGTTGAACTCTCCATTTTTTTTTGTGATAGTTAAGTTATTTATAACAATTGTAACAGAGCCTAAGGGTGTCAGAACTCTGGATGAGGCTGAATGAATTTTATGAGAAGTGGAACATCTCGGGACAAAACGCCTAAAACAGTGACAACAAAGAAGAGTGGATTATATAATGTGAATACAAACAAGTCCTTTTACCCCTTCATGTCACTATCCATTGCATTCTTCATCATGCGTTCAACCCAGCGTGCATCCAAAAGAAGTTCTAATGTGTCATTGTCATTATCTTGTTCTGCATTATTTACAACCACTATGGAAGAGTTCTATGGGGAAAACGTCACCATTGAAACAGACCTTGCTTTACAGTGCCTGTGGTAATGCGAGTTTTGTTTCCAAAGAGCAAAGATAATGTAGCTAAATGAATGGCGGTTTCCCCTGCAGCTGGTGGAAGGTTTTTGTGATTTTTTTCTTCACACGTCTCTTAAAATCTGGCGATCAAGTTTAAGATTTCCAAAACAGGTGAATAAAATTAAGCACAGTAACTCCTCACTTAACATTGTAGTTATGTTCCTGAAAAATGCGACTTTAAGCGAAACGATGTTAAGCGAATCCAATTTCCCCATAACAATTAACCTAAATGAGGGGGTTAGATTCCAGGGAAATTTTTTTCACCAGACAAAAGACTATATTATATATGCACACACACACACACAGTATAAGTTTTAAACAAACAATTTAATACTGGTACACAGTGATGATGATTGTGAAGCTTGGTTGAGGTGGAGGAGTCAGAGGGTGGGATATTTCCCTTACTGCTAAATGATGAACTAGCAATTGGCTGAGCCCTCAAGGGTTAACTCTCTCTCTACACAAGGCAGCAGGAATGGAGGGAGATATGCGCATTTCCCCTAAGTACACTGCCTTGTTAATTGGATCAGCTTTCTGATAGGCAGCTGCTGCAAGCTCCCTCTGTCCTGAGTCCTGGTCTGTCCCCCCTGCTCTATGGAAGATGGGGTAAGCAGGGTGCAGGAGCAGGGGGGAGGGGGACACCCTGACATTAGCCCCCTCTCTTCCTTCCCTCCCCCCCACACAGCAAGCAGGAGTCTTGGGGAGCAGCTCCAAGGCAGAGGGCAGGAGCTGCACACGGCAGTGGGGGGAGGGACAGCTGAACTGCCGGCAATTGATAGCCTGCTGGGCAGCTGCTGCACAGGAAACTTAGGGGAGCAGGGAGCTGATGGGGGAGCTGATAGGGGGGCTGCCGATCCACCCTGGTTGCAAGCCCCCACCAGCTAGCTGCAAGGGGCTGCTCTTCCTGCAAGCAGTGGACAAAGCAGGCGGCTGCCAAAGGACGTTATAAGGGAGCATTGCACAACTTTAAACCAGCATGTTCCCTAATTGATCAGCAACGTAACAACGAAACAACGTTAACCGGGACGACTTTAAGTGAGGAGCTACTGCATATAAATACCTATTTTAGCACCCACATGATACAATATTTAGAAGTCCTGAAAAGCTTGCAGCTCCCACTGTTGCCCTGTTCTGCAAAGATACTGAAAAACCAACATCATATATAAGATCATTTTAATGGTCACAGTTGGTCATAGTCACTGTTTTCGTGGCTTCGTATATTTTTCAAAATGATAATTTAGGCCAACATTTTAAAAATGGGATGCCTAAAAGTAAGGCACCTGAGTCCATATTTAGGCACCTAAATAAGTGGCATGATTTTCAGAAGCCCTGAGTGCCCACTGACTGAAACAAAGAATCATGGCTCGTTTGTTGTTATAGAAATGTGTGCATTAAAAACATTGGGCCAAATGCTGTGGTCCTTACTTCATTTTTACTTAGGCAAATTCCAAAGGAAGAAACAGAGATTTTCCCTGAATTTCCTCAGCTGAAGTATGGAGCAGGTCTGCAACTTTACATGCATCAGAAGTCATGGATCTGTTCCAAACGGCTCTGACAAGCCTAGAGACGGGATTTGCAAAGGAGCCCAAGTGACTCAGGAATGCAAGTGAAGAAAAAATCTGTGTGTCTCAGAAACAGGAATTAATGCAGAGAAGTCACATGGCATGTGTTAGAAAGGAGGTCAGAGTAGATGACCACAGTGGTCCCTTTATAATCTATGAGTATGTCTACCCTGCACACTCCGTATGGCAGCGTGTAGCCGTAGAAGCGTAAGCAGCTGTGCATCCGATGAAGTGGGTTTTAGCCCACGAAAGCTTATGCTCAAATAAGTTTGTTAGTCTCTAAGGTGCCACAAGTACTCCTCGTTCTTTGTGTAGACGGTGAGGCACTGCTTAGGCATCTAGAGTACAGACATATTTGAACCCTTCGGGTTTCTTCTCTACACACCCTAGCAGGGCCTCCCGCATCTACACTGCTTCTTTTTTAATTGTCCCACTGACTCCCCACTGCTGGAGCCTTTCCTCGCTGCATGGAGCTGCCAGAGCCTTTCCCCACTGCCTTCCCCCTGCCGGAGCCTTTCACTGACATATGTAGCTGCACACCGCTGTGTGGATGCAGCCTGCTTTTCACTCCAGTGTGTCGTTCCAAATACTCTCCATGCTGCACCAGTGGTGTGCAGCATATACCTGTCCCATGAGTGTGGCCACCACAGTGTTGTATAGGCTTTTCACTAACTGAATAAGAATTAGCATTTCAACAACAAACCTTCAAAGCACCATGCAGCCGCTAACTAATAGGCTGGGGATGACGAACAAGTGATGGAAGTTTCCACTTTTTGTCTTGCCTTGAAAGCAAGAGCAGAATGGGAAAATCAGGCTTCCATGGCACAGCCACTATAGATGCCAACCATACACAACAGGACAGGATTCAGATTCCGAATCTGCCGTCAAACTGTCAACAGCATCTAACTGGCAGAGTTCTGGACCAAGAATACAATGTGTTCGATGCTAAAAATATGACATGTAAAAAATGTTACATAATGACATGCTGCTGCTGTACATCCCCATCATGTTTTGACAAGGGGCATCAAGTGGTGAAAAATTGCAAAGCACCCTTGTGTTAATGTGATGGAGAACTCATGAACAGGCCTTGCATAGTAGGGTCTGAATTTTCCATTTCAATTCCTCAACAGCAAAAATCCCAAAATGGATGGTGTTCTGGGGATGAATCAAGGCTGGCAGTTAATGAGGCTATAGGACCCCTGCTGCATTTCTTGAGGAAGTTGGAAAGTGTGTAGTGAATGAGGGAGGCGATTGCTAGAAGAGACAGGATGGTCTCCTGGTTTAGGCAGTTTAATTCCTCTCTGGAGAACTGCATTCTGCCACAGAGCTCCTATGTGATGCTAGGCAAGTCATTTAAACCAAACATTTCACAGGTGGCCACTAATTATCTTCCTCAGTGTCTAGATGCCTAACTTGAGGCACTGAGGGTTTTGATTCGCAGAACTGGTACCGCTACCTCTGAAATCAATGAGAGATGTGCTCTGAATAAAAATGTTTATAAAATGAAAATAAAAATGTTCTGAAAAATCAGGCCATAGGCATCTCAAATTGGGCAACCAACATTAGTGGACTTTAATCTTTGTGCCTCAGTTTCCCATCTGTAAAATGGAAATAACAACAGGGATGAAGCACTCAGATGCTACAGTGATGAGCAACATAAAAATGCCCAGGAGGAAATTAAGAGTTCTGTATTCAGAGCAGAGTTTGAATATGGTGCAGTAAATAAACCATGAGGCCACGCATTGAATGATAAGGATACTGAATAACTGCTCATTAATTGAGCACAGACCATCCTGTGCACTGAATGAAGCAGGGATCCTGTGGGGGAAAAAAAGGATGTAATCACATAATTAAAGATGATCTGATTTTTCAATTTGGTAACAGTGTGGAAAAAAATGGTTGGGGACGAACTGAAAGTGATTTTTAATTTTTTTTTAAATTTTCAGAAAATCCAAGAAGTCAGAAAAATTTAGTTTCAGAGAAAACAAAACATTTAGATCATGCTGAAATGAAATGTTTTGCGCATTTTTAACAAAAAGCAGGAAAAATGAAGGCTAGATTCAGCAAAGCCAACAAGAAGGTGGTAGTAGTGGTGTACCCCCTTATACACACTAGCCCGGTGGTTAAGGCATTCACCGGGAAGGAGGGATAGTGGGTTCCAGTTCCTGCTCCAGTGACTAGTTATTTATATAAAATGGACCAGCAAAAGGTGAGTGTGATGCTTCACTCCATAGGTGTTGCTTTATGAGTCCTTCCCATTCTACAAGTCTTAGTATAGATTGGGAGACAGAGGAAGATTTGCAACTCAAGAGTTTCTGCTACTGACTTGCGCTGTTACTTTAGACAACTCATCTAACTTCTCAGTACTTCAGTTTCTTCCTCTGTGAAATTAGGATAATAATGCTCAACTGCATCACTAGGGCTAATAGAGAACTAATACATTTATGGGTCAGATGCTATAGAGATGCTTCAGTTCTACAATGCTGGGGAATACATAAGTATCTGGATAGCTAGAATGTTAGTAGTGTGCCTTGAAAATTGAAAGTGCTCTGGAATCTAAGAGACAAGTACTACAGTACAGATGCTCCCCGACTTACGCAAGCGTTCCGTTCCAGAATGCCTTGCGTAACTCGAATTTTGCGTACGTCGGAAATGTATACCCAACCATTAGGCAAAAAACCAACCAACCAACCAAAAAAACCCACTCCTATTTCTAGCTTATGGAACTTTTTCCGTAAGTGCGGATTTGCGTAAGTCGGGTTTGCGTAACCCAGGGGGCGTTTGTACGGTAGTTACAGAGCAGTTAAGTAAAATTTATGTATTTATCTTAAAGACTCCAGAGACAAAGTAAACACAAAGGACCTGATTCTTACCTCACTTATACCTATTTGACAAGAGGGTAGCTCACTTGACTCAACTGGAGTCACTCCCAATTTACACATGTGTAAATGAGAGAAGAATCATTACAAGCTCAAGTAGTCAATTTAGCCATTGCAGTGAAGAGACCATCTCTTCAGAAGAACAAAAACTGAGTCATATTTGTATTGCCATAATTAATATTGCAATTAAACAATGTATTTGTGGCATGTATATTGCATGAGGAAAAGTAATGTCTTGATCTTTTTTATTGTAAGTTATTTCAGGTAATTAATGCCCAGACCTAAAAACAAAACAAAAATTCTCCCTCCTCAAAATAAATATTAGCCATAATATATTTAGAAAGTCTCTCATGAGTCACAAAAAGTGATCCCTCTCATCTGTCTTCCGTAAAACATCTAGCTATTAGAGATACAGCATTCCCTGAGAAATCTCATGATATAATGATAATCCAAAAATCTTATTTTGGGTATAATCCCCACAGAAAGGTTTCCGTCACCTGCAAAACATTATCTAGCAGAAGAGTGGGTCAAAATGATAGGCTATGCTTTTTATCACTCTTAAAATAAGAAAGTTGGCAGAAAACTTTATATGTGATAATTTACTTCTACCACATACATCATAGATCATCCATATCTTACTTCACTTGTCTCACAGAAGATGGAGAGATTTTCAGGGCACATTGTTTAGGTTATTCTTTTCTTCAGAAATCTGAAATAAATGTGCAGTCATATGATTTAAAATAAGGATAGAGTCTCACATCATCCTAGAATGTAGTGATGGAAAAGCACTGCTGCAGTCAGTCACTAGCCAGTCTCCCTGGTGGTGCAGAACTGTTCCCCTACACTGGGCGTTTTGTCCAGCCCCCAAAATGCCAGGGATCCACCCACTCATCCACTTTATTAGGAAACTATTCTACGGTCTAATAGATCTCATGGACAGGATATTCAGTTTAATTTTTCCCTTTTAAAAAACAATCTCATTACTCCCAGTTCGGCCCCTTCATAAAGCTCTACAAAATTTCTCCCCACTTTAAGGTTCATACATTTCCCATATTTGTAGGTTTTTACATTCCATATTAGTCATCTCCAGTTTGAATTCATTTTCAGAGTAAGATTTCATGGAGCTTCATATCCAGTTATTTACTAAACACCCAAATGGATTGGACCAGAACCTCAGATGCCAATAGGGTGACCAGATGTCCCGATTTTATAGGGACAGTCCTGATTTTTGGGTCTTTTTCTTATATAGGCTCCTATTACCCCCAGACCCCCGTCCCGATTTTTCACATTTGCTGTCTGGCCACCCGAGATGGCAATTGGCATTGCTCTATTACATCAGTTGAAACCAGTTGAGGTTCTGGCCCACAATGGATTCTGTGTACCCCGGTCTTGAAAAAAAGCTCCTATTACTCAAGTAGGCCTCTTTGAGGGACTGGGGCCTAAATTTGGCAATCCTATCAAATAAAGCAATCAAGTTTGGCAAGATTTGTTTTCTATAAACTCAACATGCTAATATCACTTGGTTTCATTATCCTCAAAGGGCTCGTTTTCACTCTGTTAAACGTCCATTAGCGATTGGAGCTTTTTTTTTTTTTTTTTAAGGAATCCCCAATGCATTTGAAAAGAAAACAAAATTGCTTTGGGTTTGGTGCCAGACCTCCCTTTACAGTGAGCTTTATATACATGCAAGTATACCACAGTTCTCTAGCACATAAGCAGACATTAGCATCAATGTTTTAAATATCTCCGAACTGTTCAAACAAAAGATGGAGAGGTAGGCAAATCTACCACACCGCCATTTGTGGGAAAGTTTTAATATAAACATAAATATTCTCACTACGTTTTTTATACATTATTCAGTCTCTGCCTCTTATTATCCTAGACCAAGTCTCACAATGATGGATGGGTTATTCATGTCATTGTTAATGAAAAAAATAAACCATCTAGATTTAGTTTAAATTTGTTAATACTCCCTTAAGAAGTAAAGGGTATTGCAACTCCAGCGTTAAGGTATTACAGATGTACTTCTCTGACAAAATACTCAGCTTTTATAGTGGCAGAGCTCCACTGATATCAGTGGAGCTATGCCAGTTTACACTAGCTGAGGGTCTGGCCCAGTTTCAATTTATATACATATGTGTGTGTGTTCGTTCAGTATGGGGACCTTGATATACATATTGAATGTTATTATTTTGTATTATGGTAGAGCCTTGAAGCTCGAACCTAGACTGGGCCCCCTATTGTGCTAGGCATTCTACAGATACATAGCAAGAAGCAATCCCTCCCTTGAAGAGCTTACAATCTAAATAGACAAGAGAGACAAAGCATAGGTAGGGAAACCGAGGCACAGAGATGTTTTGCCCAAGATCACACAGCAGGATAGAACCCAGATAAAGACGGGTGAAAACACGGGGTAAGTATTTCTTGATAGCCAGTCAACAAATGGGATGATTTTTCCTCTTTTTTGGTGAGGAAGGTGTCACTTCTTTTAATAAACAAATTTCTTTCCAGCCTGCTTTTCTCCTAAATCCTAGTTCCTGTTCACTAGACCATGCTGTCTCTCTAAGTGGCTTGGGATAGCATAACACCTTAAAATGTACATAATGTTTTATCTACGTATAATTTAAATGAAATTAAAGCCATCATGAATGATCCTATTGCTATAAGAGGTTTTTATGTTTGTCATAAATTTTTTAACAGGTAAGAAAATGAATCAAAATGTATCTCCCTTATGGTCATTAAATAATAACTCTAGATCACCTAGCATGCTTAGGTAACCTATTTTAAAACTTTGGGAGGAAAAGAGATGTAATTAGGTTGATGGATATTTTTGATAAGGGAATAGTAATGTCTTTTTCAATGATAATGCAAAAGGATGAAATTCCATCTAGTCATTTCTGCCAATTTTTATTACTCAGGTGTTATGTGAATGCAGTTTTGGGAAATGAACTGGAAGAGAATCAGCTGAATATTGTGTAAAGTAGAGTGATTAACAGTCCAACCGAAGCTAAAAGCCTCTCTGATGTAGATAGGCCCAAATGCTTCCCTCTGTTCAAATAGTGAGGAATGTGGCACTAGCAAAAGAGAAGTGGGGAAGGGAAAAGTATAGGGGAGTGCTGTCTCTTTGGCTTGACCCATCCTTTGCCTCAACAAAGCCCATGTTGTAGGTTGCTCTGCCGGAATCTGCATGGAGATGGTGGGGCTAGAAGGACAGGCCACTCTCACTTGCTTTGTCTCACTTTACGTTTTGCAGGACAGTTTGGAGCAAGTTATTGAGTCAGTAATAACTTGCACGGTTTCCACCTCAGTATAGGTCCACCCCTTGGGAATATGGATTCTAGGACACAACTATGTACTTGTGGTTAAGGCAGTGGCCGGGGACTCAGGAGATCTGGGTTAATTCCTGGCTCTGTCTTTGTGACGTTGGGAATGTTGCTAAATCTGGGACTTTCACAAAGTCCAGAGGAAGTTAGGTGCCCAACTCTAGCTGAGTTTCTATACGACATAAGTGCCTATCTCCATTAGCCCCTGTTTGGAAATCCCTGCCTCAGTCTCTCTGTGCCTCAGGTACCCCATCTGTAAAATGGGAATAAGACATCCCTATTTTAAAAGTGTACTGCAAAGATAATTAATTTTTTTTGTAGGTGCTCAAGCACTAGGGTAAATGGGCACTATGTTAGTATTTAGACAGATAGACCTATTATGCTAATTGGAGAAAACATAGTGCAGAGGCATAGAGCCTCCATACAGATGGACCTGGTGTCCAGGACCCCACAGGTTTTCAGGCCCAAACCTACTGGTCAAGTTCTTTGGGCCAGCTTCCTTGTTTTCATATAGTCTACACAGGGTGTGTGTAAAATGTTTCCCTTCTGATTCAGTAGCATGTTGCACCCAGATTGCACAAGTTAAAACATCTGCGCAAAGTGAAAACCAGTGGAGGATCAGACCAATTGTGTACACATGCCAAGTTTCCAGTATTCTACACAGGAATAACCAGTGCAGGGGACAGCATGGCCTAGAGTTTTTAATTGGTAGTGAAGAATATGGGAATAGCCCAACAGAGAGATGGAATGCAGTAGTAGATACAGAGGGCCCAGATTCTCCTCTCACCAATTTCACTCTGGTTTGACTCTATTGTGGAGTGGAGAAGCAGGCCTAGATTATTTGGACTTTATATATAAACAGATTAAGTTTGCAACAATGGAATATTTAATATAGGGTGGTGTACTGTTTTCTGCCCAGATTTCATTATATATCACCTCAAAATAAATGTATTGAAGGAAGAGGATTATTCTGAAGCAGAAGTGTATGCATAAGGGTGGGATTTTCAAAAACCATTTTGTGTTGGCCTGACCACAATCCCTCTCGAAATAGGCAGATTTCAGGGCAGGGCAAAGCTGCTGGGACCAACTGCCTACCCTGACTACGCATATTGAGGCTGGCTTCCAGCAGAAGCTTAAAACAGCCACAGCTTTTATCAACTTGTCATCAGCACAAGTCTGGCACAAGGCCCTACAACACCATCTGGAGCAAGGCCCTACTGCTGAAGCTATCCAAGCTGCTTGAGTGAGACCAGACATTCTGACTCATTAAGTCAATGCTTTCAGACAGCACGTTCCATGTCCATCTTGGAAGTCAGGTTAGCAAAAAGTGCAGTCTGTCCAATGGCCTTCCTCAGGGATCAGTACTAGCAGCATCCCTTTAAAAAAAAATTGCCTGAAACGACATGCCACAAGTTCATTTATGCGGATGATATGGCACGGATGACACAGTCCGCAATACTCAAGGAATGGGATGGATAATGTTATTCAGTACTGGTGTCTCAAACCCAATCCATCAAAAACGGTATCATCAGCTTCAGAATTGCTGAGATAGAAAGCGAAGAGGATGCTTAACATAAACTTCTGTGGCAAGGCAATTGCCCACAATACTAACCCCCCACTACCTAGGAGTCACCCTTAATCACAACCTTACTTAGCAACATAAAATGAAGAGTCACGTCAATATCAAACAAAAGTTTGCAGGTTCTAGCCGGGATTATGTTGTTTGAATGCCACGAAAGGCAACACTGGCATTAGTTTATTCCATAGCCAAATACCGAGCACCTATTTGGGGAAGATGCTTGCACACGGACCTCGTTGACATTCAGCTAAGTGCAACTATCACACTTGTAACTGGAACCCTGAAGTCCATTCCACTGCCATGGCTTCCAATCCTTGCAAACATCCTTCCTCCAACCATCTGGTGAGATATGGCTACGTTGCATGACTATGAGAAAGCTCTTGCTAGCCAAATGTTCTCACTCCACGACAACCTTGTTGTTCACCCACCTCACAGTTGCCTTAAGTACCGCTGACCATTCTGGGCAACTGGAGAAGCTTTTCTGTCATTCAACTTCAACCCAGAAGACACCTGGAGGGTCCAGTGGGCAGGCTCTGATGTAAGCAACAAGCACCTCATAAGGGATCCTACCATTGAACTGCCTGGTTCCTTGCTCCACTAAAGACAACGAAAGGTCAACCACCATATTAGGACATTACATGGAAGATGCATGTACCTGATGCACAAATAGAGAATCAAGGATTTGTCACAGTGTGAATGTGGAGACCTCCAAACCACTGAACGCATGGTGATCAAGTGTCCCATCTTTTCATTTTGAGGAGGTTCAGGAAAGGTGCACTTTGCATCTCCTGAATGGATTACAAACCTTTCTATTAACTTGTAAATGCTTCTATTTCCATAGGATGGAAGACAATGACCAATGACTTCTTTGGGAGTACAGTTAGGGTAACACTTAGTGCTACTGAAAAATCACCCCTGAGCTGCAAAACAGAGACTGGGGCTATGGGGTAAATTTTTCAGAAGTGTCTAAGGGCCAGAGGCCTAATTTTTATAGTTAGGCACCCAGTGGGATTCTCAAAAGCACCTAAGGGCATATCTACACAGAGCAGCAATGCCCACTATGGGGATATATCATCTAAAGTGCACTGACGTGTTGTGCATTAATTGGTCTATGTAGATCCTGCTGGTGTGCACTAAAAGTTCCTTAACGCGCTTTAACATATTACGCAGACCAATTAGCCTACAAGGTCTACATGCACAGGGTCTAAATGTCTAGCCTAGCAGGCCTTACAAAGTCACCTAAGAGTCTAGCCTGCTTAGGCACTTTTGAAAAATCTTACTGGGTGCCTCTCTGCATCTTTATGCTCCATGGCTAGCTCCACAAAGGGGACTTAGGCTCAGCATTGCAAAGCCTAATGTTTAGGTCTCCTGCCACATAGGGGAATCCACAACCCCAAGTTAGGTGCCTGGACTTCCTATACAATGCCTGGGGAGAGTTAGGCACCTAAGAATGGGATCTGCAAAAGGCAACACTCTGACCAGGGAGCCAACTAAGCTAGCCGATAGGAAATGCTGAGGAAAGGGAGTTAAGCACCTAACTCCAGGCCACAGGGAGGCACTTCTTTCTGCTCAGGAATCACAGCCATGAGCCCGCTCTTGGAGTTGGGCACTTAAGACTGGTCAGCCTTTTCTCCCAAGAAACATGCCAAGGAGGAGGCAGCCTATAGTATAATGGTTAAAGCACTTTCATAGAACATGGAGTCAGAGGTTCAGTTCCCCCAGCTCTTTGATGTAGACCAGGGATTTGAACCCAAGTCTCTCACCTCCCAAATGAGTGCCCTAATTATGAGGTATTATGGGGTGGTGCTTTTTTAGGGTCTTCTGCTGGAGCTGATCCACTTTGCATAAACAAACAGTCATCAGGCAAGAGAGAGAATGAATGACTCTACAGGTTGGTGGCTAGGGTTCTTACCTGGAAGATGAAAAACTGAAGTCCCTATTCCAATGAATATTTCATTATTGACTTTCAAATGGTATCTAGACAACTTTGAAAATCATCAGTAGCTGCTTTTGAAGATGTTACACATGTTCTCACAATGTAGAAAAATTGAAAAGTTGTATGTAAAGTAAATAAGGTTTTTAAAATGTTTAAGAAGCTTCATTTAAAATTAAATTAAAATGCAGAGCCCCCCGGACCGGTGGCCAGGACCCGGGCAGTGTGAGTGCCACTGAAAATCAGCTCACGTGCCGCCTTCGGCACCTGTACCATAGGTTGCCTACCCCTGCTCTAGAGGTTCATACCTAAAATGTGGAGGTCCCCCATTCAATCCCCTATGTCAGCCAAGAAAACAGTTATCACATTAACAATCCTGAGCTAGTTTAAATTAAGAGTTCCTGATGGATTTAGAGCCAGCTCCCAAGCTCACACTCTGCAGCTAAGAATCTAGCCCTTAGCAGTTTTATTCTTTCACATTTGTAGTGGGAGAGCTGCTGACAGGAATATGCAGGGCAGGACTATATTTAAGACATGAAAACACATAGCAGAATTTGGCCTTTCAGTTTCATCAATCTGAATCCTATGTTTAGTGTAGCTACTCCAGATTTACACCGGTGTTACTAAGAGTATAATTAAGCTCTCTGAGCATAATAAAGAAAAAAGAAATAATTTCCTCCATTTTTCTTATACAGTAGGCCCTAATTATGTCCCTTTACTGCTTTGTAATGAAGTCCATGCAATTCTCCAGCACTGCTTTTCTAGAAGAGTAATATATTTCATTTCTAAATTAACATTACTTTGGGGATTATTTTCCTCTGCCACCCCCCCCCCCCGCCCCGAACTCTTCATGCATAAATCCGTTCATTTAAATGTTTAAACAAAACCTACATTAAATACTTAGAAGGCTGCTTGGAACACATTCTTTTAATGTTAAACAGAAAAACAGCAAAAATCGTAATGATTTAATTTGGCCACCATTTGAAAGAAAAAAATAATCAAAGTTGAACTGTTATGTAAATGCGCAAGGCATGTTTCTTTCAGCTAGACTTTGTAGGCTAGGCATATGGGCTTTGAACTGGAGAAGTTGGACTGGAGTGTCAAGCCTTTTGGGAGCTGTCTGTATGCGACAATGTTTTATTGTTTCTATGGGTAACGATGATGGTACTTACCGCTTTTATACCATAGAGCATCACAAAGCGCTGTAAATGCATGCACTAGTTACTCCTCACAGCGCCCCTCTGCAATGTTGCAGGTGCTCCCCCTACCCATATTACACCAAGGAAAGCTGGTGAGAAAAACAAGAGACTCAGAAGACATTTTTATATTGACATTTTGAGGTTAAAAAGAAGGGGCACATGTCAGGATTTCCTCCCCTCATGGTTTAAATTTCAATACAAAATGTAACCAAAATTTCAAAATAGCTCCAAAGCAGGTTAAAAAAGGGGGAGGGAATGAAAACGTTTTTTAAAATTCTCTTATGACATTTTATTTGCTTTGTTGGTTGAATTTTGAACTTTCAGTGAAAAATTGTCCAAATTTTGAGACTAACTCTAGAACCAAACCCTTATGGGTGGGACACTGCCGCCCTTTGGGCTGGTATGTCACTCTTGCCGTGGCCTCCTATAAAATCAGAGACGACTTTCTTTCACTTGGGAGAGTCTGACTGTGTTTGTTGCCAAACAAACAACTTGAGGCGTGGCAGAAGCAGGCACTGTGCTAAAGGAGTGAGCTGTAGGTCTTACTACACCTGCTCTCTAGGTAGAGCTTATAGTTAGGCCTCTTGGGGCTTTTCAGTTATGTCGGAAGTTAAAATAGTGGAGAATGTACTCTTGGGTATGGAAAGAGTTAAGTCGTTGTCACACTACAGCACTCTTATGGTGACGGTGCTTGACTGGAGACTCTGGGTTGGAGTCCCAGCTCTGCTACAAATTTCCAGTATGACCTGGACAAATCAATGTATCTTTCTATGATTCAGTTTGTCATATTGTGATAAATGAAGGGGAGGGGGGGCTCCCTTTTAGACACCCAGCCAGCCAGTTATCTATACAATCCCTCTTAGTAGCTGTTCTCTACTTGTTTTACCTGTAAAGGGTTGAAAAGTCTGACTGCCCTGCATAGGTAAAAGGCAGTGAGTGGGCACCTGACCAAAAGAGCCAATGGGAAGGCTAGAACTTTTTAAAATGGAAAAGACTCCCCTTTTGTCTGTCTGTTGTTGTTCTCCCAGGGAGAGGCAGACAGGGCAACAGCTATGCTGTAAGAAGCTCAGGCCAGGTATGAAAAAATCATCAGTATCATACCTAGAAACTACTCATTTAAAGCCCCCAGATATGTAAGTAGATTAGGAAATGTCTAGGAAGATGTGATTAGGTTTATCTCTTTTATTTCATTATGGCTTGTGGATTCCTCTGTGCTAACCCCAGGTGCTTTTGTTTTGCTTGTAACCTTTAAGCTGGACCTCAAGAAAGTGATTCTTGGTGCTTAATTCTTGTAGTTGCTCTTTTAAAATCTAGCAATAGCCTGAGTTCCCAGATGTATTTTCTTTTTTTAAGAACAGGATTGGATTTTTGTGTCTTAAGAGGTTTGTGCACATGTTGTTTAATTAGCTGGTGGCAACAGCTGATTTCCTTTTTTTTCTTTTTCTTTCTCAGCTCTTCCCCAGAAGGGGGGGGTGAAAGGGCTTGAGGGTACCCCATAGGAAGGAATTCCCAACTGCGCCTTCCTGGGCTCTCAAAGGGGTTCTGCACTTGGGTGATGGCAGCATCTACCCATCCAAGGTCAGAGTAAAGCTGTAACCTTGGGAGTTTAATACAAGCCTGGAGTGGCCAGTATTAATTTTTAGAATCCTTGCGGGCCCCCCCCCTTCTGCACTTGAAGTGCCAGAGCAAGGAAACAGCCTTGACAGGAATTCATAAAGTTTAATGCAGAAGAAGCCATTAGGTTATCTAGCCTGACATCCTGTAGGTAACACACCCTTACATTTCACCCCATTAACCCTGTATACTTCTTTCCTTCACAAAGTTATTGTAAGGGGGAAAAAATCATTCATGTTTGTGAGGCACTTACCTATAATAGTGCTGTGGGTCATATAAATGCCTAGACAGATTGTACTATATTATCTATTTTTATATAGTAAAATACAGAGTTGGTTTAGTTTGGTTTAACTTGAGTGTTGCATTACACAGGGAGTCAGTATGGGGGGAGAAGGGGGGAGTACAGTGGTAGAGGAAAAGTTTTCACCCTCCTACCATTATCATCTGATAGAGATTCAGAGGTAAAAATCCATCTTGCTCCTGCTTCATAAAAACTTTGATGCTAAAGAAGGGACTTGTTGAAAATACCTAATTAAAGATAGCAGAAAAGGGCAATGAATATATTACCCCTGTAGTTTTATGAAGTAATTAATTATAATAATAATAATAATCAGGCCCAAATTGCGAAGCTCTTTATTGTATAATTTTAGCTAAGGCTCCTTCTGGCCTCAGCTTTGCAGCCAGAATTATCACTTGGGTTTTAAATGCTGCTTTTTCCATAAGGCTTGAACCCAAGCTTGCAAAGCTACCAAGCAACCAACAGCCACCTTGCCCCCCAGTGCTGCCATAGTCTGGCTGTTGCCTAGGCTCCCAGTCCATGGCAGTTGAACACCATGGCAAGTTCCACCTAACGTGATCTGACTGTGGTCTTAGTGATCCCTGACTGGCTCCTCGATCCTATATAAGCGCATGGGGCATACCAGGAAGTGTTGAGACAAAAATGAGGATCCCTAGCTAGCTGCCTGTAATGGTCGCCCTGCTTCTCAGTTTCTGAACTCCTGGTGCTGATCTCAGCTCTGACTTGGATTCTGACTCCCCATAAACCTCTGGAAACCCAACATGGACCCCAATAGCTGTTATAGACCCTCAGTCTAATTTCCAGCTCTGTCTCCGGCTCTCACCCTTAGCTTAACTCCTGAATCTGACTCGATGCTCAGCTTGATTCTTGACCCTGATACTGTGTCTGATTCTCAAGCTCCTGCCACTAGTCCTGCCTGCCCTCACCCAGGATCCTGACACCTTCATAGAAATGTCTCATTTTGGGAGACAAATCTGCAGATGACGCTAGAAGGGAGACCGACAAAGATATAGGAAATAGGGAGTGGTAAAGCGGTACCTTGCCCACTGCCCTTTACTATGTGTAGATTGGTAGTATGGGGGTTTAGGATACATGCTCAGCAGCTTAGTTGAGAAGATAGATAAACGTGGCTTTAAAAAGAGCTACTCTGGCCTGTTGGGTCAATCTATGAAGTCTGAATCATTGTTTTATTCAGCTGACCAAAGTGACTCTGAAGGAGCCGTTCTGGTTAGATCAAACACTTAGCTTGTCATAGAGCACCTAACTGTGGAGATACACAACAGATTGTAGTGGTTCCAACACAGGACCTCGTACAGCCTATTGGGTAAATTGTATGTAACCTGTTTGGAGTTTGCCAGCTCCTGGAGTGCCAGGCTGAGTTTCTAGAGGTCCTACCCTATGGGCTACAACAATAACAGCTACCGGAGCCCTTTGACACCATTTCCCAGCATGCTTGGAGACAGGGCTGGGGCCAGAATATACTAGAAACTTCTGCTGAGGCCCAAAGGGAGGCTTCTGCATGGTGTGATATGGATGAGCAGGTTGCTGGGCCAATGATGAAAGGGGGCTGCTCAGCCCCATCGGTGGGAGGGGACAGCCTGACTCTGGGACAAAGACTAGTTCTAGTTTCAGTGATGAGCTTTGAGTTTAGGAGTGAGAGGGAAGCGGAACAGCTCAGGGAGTCTCTGATTAACTCCCCCTGCCCACAAAGGGAGTCTAAACTGCTGTGCAACCTAGTACATGGGTCAGGCAGTTCCAGCCCTGCAGAAACCAGCGTCCAGAGTGGCAGAGACCTAACCTGGTGCTGGCTAATGAGAGCCAGCTGGAACCTCCACAGGACTCTAGACCCAGGAGCGGGCCCTGCCCCCAGCTAGGCATGGGGACACTGAGAGGACTTTTTTGTTGTTATTAATTAAGCTGGCCAGTGTTCACAGTGCTGCATCACTCCCCTCCGGACTCATCCTCAGCCTACCATCTGCATGGGAAGGTGCAAGGAAGGGAGCTAGAGGTGGGGGAAAGTGGCCAGTGTTGAGCGGTGGAAAATTGGTGGATGGGTTAGTCCTTCTTGGTTGATCCTAACCATTTCCTTCCACAGATCCTGTTTTCTTGCTCCCAATAAAATCCCCCCTTGTTGTACTGTTATTTTGTGTGTGTCATTTCTTTGCAGGGGTTTGTGTTGATGTACTTGCCTGCAGTGATAGTGTTATTCATTGGCCCAGAGGACAGCAGCCCGGGTATCTTGGGCACAGTGAGGAGTCATCTCAGGTGGAGGCAACAGGCATCACAAAAAAAGAACCCAGGACCCAACCCATGTGAGGCGATGGAGAAGCCACTCCAAGTAGCAAGCACCAGGGAGAAGGCTTGAGCCATGCCTCGGGGTGGGGCTACAAGAAAACATTTTGAAAGCTAGTGCACCTACCGATGTATTAGGCCAACAGCTCTATTGTGTGAAAGAACTAAAGGGTTTTAAGAAAAGGGGCCACAAACTGATTTAAATCAGTGACTATTCAGGAAATAACACTCATCTTCAAAGTGTGCTTGTCAAGTGAGATACTCTTCCTATAGGCAGAGCTAAGCAAGGACATAAGAAATATGTAGGAGATGTATGTTATCATTTGTGTCATAGTAGTGCTTCGAGGGGCCCCTTTGTGCTAGATCTTGTCCACACACGTAGGAGTCCTGGCTCTGAAGGGTTGACTGTATAAATAGACAGGTCTAACAAAAGGGTGGAAGAGGAACCAGAGGCACTACACAGGAGTGCAGTGACCTGTCTTGCTCACACAGCCACAGAGCAGCAACAGAATCTAGAGCTTCTGACTCCTAGTCCAGTGCCTAATCATCTCGCTCATGAGCTCCCAAACTTTATTAATACTATTTCTTTAGGGTAGCACCCATGATGCATGTGGCGCATTGAAGACATACAAGAATGGGCAGCTCCTAACCCAAGAAGTTCACAGCCATAGGACAGAGTGTAGGGCAGAGGTCATCCCCCCCCCACATGCTATAAAAACTCCACAGCTCACCACTGCCACAATAACTGGTTTTCTGCACATAAAAGCCAGGGTCAGCGTTATGGGGTAGTAAGCCAGGCAATTGCCTGGGGCCTCATGCCACAGGGGCCCCCACAAAGCTACATTGCTCAGGTTTTGGATTCAGCCCCGGGTGATGGGGCTTAGGGCCCTGGGCTTCAGCCCCATGAGGCAGGGCTTCGGCTTTCTGCTCTGGGCGCCAGCAAGTCTAATGCAGGGCATGCTTGGTGGCCCCCCTAAAACCTGCTTGTGGCCCCGCAGGGTGCCTCAGACCCCTGGTTGAGAGCCACTGGTGTAGGGGAAGGGAACAAAATTCACTGAAAAGTGGGTCTTTAAGAGGGAATTAAATGTGGACAAGGTTAAATTTTGTCATTGAAGCACAGCCCAGTATATGGGAGCAGGGGATAGTTTCATGTGCAACTGCACCCATGATGAGCTCACCAGTGTATAGGGAAAGTGTGTAGCCTGTACCAGCTCCTCCTGATGTGCTGGCTTGCTTCACCGGTCTTCTTTTTTGCAGGGGGGCGGTAGGCAGGACAGGGAAATGGTACCATCTCCAAGCCCCAAATTACTTGACCTATTTTGGTCTCAATTTTCTGTAAAACGGTGTTAGCTAAAGATTGACTGGGGTGTTGCAAGGATAAATAAATAAAGAGGTTATTGTCAGAAAAGTGGCACCTTCTTACTGAAAAATCTGCCACTGCTAACTGTACGCATTCATGAATCATGAGTCCAACCTTCAGAAACTGAGACTGGGCTTAGAAAAATAAATAAGACTTAGAAAATGATGGAATTTTTGGATTCTTTTTATTTGTGTTTTGAGCATGTAGGGGGTTCAGGTTTTCACATTATTCTCTGCCTAGAAACTTAGCTTAAGTTGTTGGGGGTTTTTAAGTGAGAGTTTACCATGATTTCAGGAGTGGCGGCTTTACAAAAGATACCAAATATTCCAAAATTTCTGATAAAACTGTGAAAGTTGCCAACACCGAAAGATTAGCTAAGTATAGTCCAAGCCCCCTCCGCTTACTGTATTTACTCTTGTGTCTGTCTTTAATGGAAAATGGAAGAGCTCAGCATCCATCATAGGGTCCTCAGTACTTTGCAAGATAGAGACCCAAATAATTTCTTTTACTACTATTTACTCCTGAGGTCACTGAAGAACCAACAGGGCTATGGGAAAGTGAACTGGATCTAGTCTGACTGGGGCATCATCATCAGCAAGTTTAATTAAGATCCAGTTGCAGAACCTTTCACTGGCTTTGGGGAAAAACTGTAGTGACCCAGAGACTCCAGCTGGTAGGAGTAGCTGCAGAAAGAGCCAAAGTAGGGACCTTCTGGCAGTCAGAACTTTCTACAGTGTTGGCAGGACTTTCTTTACCCTGTACTGACTGGCTGTTTGTTCCAACCGTCTCCCTCCTCAAGGTCTCTTCACCTTAGCTTCATTCTACATCTGCCTCTGTTCTATCCCCCTCACAATCCCTCTCCTTTCATTTTTTCTTTCCATTTAGCTGATTCTCCTCCTTACTATCCCCCCTCCAATTAAAATAAAATAAAATGTGGAGCTAACATGATATTTGCTCCTGTCACGTTGTTTACAGTGCTTGTGTGTTATACCCCTTTTCCCATCCGGTGACTGTATTGTCTACTCAGATGGTAAACTATATGTTTCTACAGTGCTTAGAACAATGGGGCACCCATTCTTGGATTGTCCTTATGCACTAGTGAAACGCTGGTCACAACTACCATAATAAACAAAATAACAATAATGGCGAGACATGAGCCAGAAAGAACACAACTTGACTTCCAGGTCATGAATAAGTTTGTAGGTCTGGCATCTTTATACCCATAACACAAGCAAATTTAAATAGGTAATTGTTGAGTAGCAATAAAATGGAGCCCAATATGCCATCGGTACTAGAATTGACTGGACATTTTTCATCTAAATGTTTTTTCACCAGAAAATGTTGATTCATCTAAACTGAACCTGTTTGATAGAAAGGGTAGGTTTTTGACAATTTTCCCATTAAAAAAATTGAAAAGTGTTTCCAAGTCAAAATGTCCTCTCTGGACATACTCAAAATGAAAAGACTTAATTTAGAAATTTAATTTATAGTAAAATAATGTAGAGTCAAAAATTAAAGCAAAACATTTCAAGTTGTCCAAACATTTTGATTGACCCAATCTGAAAATGTTTATGGATTTTTGGTTCATGAAAGTTTTCCTGGTTTTGACTTTTTGTCCCAATTCTGTAAGGGAATACTTTTTTTGAAATCGCAAAAGTTCTCACAAAATGGGAAACTGTTTCCTGCTCAGAGCTAATTGTTACAGGATCACTCTTCAGAGTAGAAGCACACATTGATTCATTGGTTTGTAAAGCACTATGAGAAGAGTAGTTAAAGGGTGCTAAACTAAATGTGTAGTATTATTTTATTGGATTAATTTTATTACTTTTGAACTTCCTGGCTCTTTTCAGTTTAAGACAGAGCCACAACTCTTCCTCAAACATACGTTTTGGTGATTAGTAATTACTATAATCTTTATTTTTATATATCACTTTGCTATACATGGATCTGAATAAATAAAAATTACATATTTTATGCTTTGAAGTAAATTGCACCTATCTTCAAATACTATTTTGAAAGTAAAAAAGAGCAAGGGGCACTGGCTGTATTTTAACTTTTGCTTCTACATGCCATTTAAACCTGTTCAACTCAAGTGTAATTGGCCACGAATATTTCATCTGTAGTTAACGGGTTAATTCTTTTCCAGGAGGAAAGAAATCTAGTTTCAAGTGTTACTAGGTGAAATGAAGTTTACTGTATCTTTTTAATAGGGCTCCATCCAACAAGCACTGAAGTCAACAGAAGTCATTCTAGACTACCTGGTCTGAGCCAGTATGGTGGATTTAAATCTAGATTCCCTATATTTTATATCTTAGGGCCCTGTATTTCGCAGGCTAGAACAGGGATGGCCAACCTGTGGCTCCGGAGCCGCATGTGGCTCTTCAGAGGTTAATATGCGGCTCCTTACCTAGGCACCGATTCTGGGGCTGGAGCTATAGATGCTAACTTTCCCATGTGCTGGTGGGTGCTCACTGCACAACCCCCTGCTCTGCCCCAGGCCCTGCCCCCACTCCACCCCTTTCCCCAAGGCCCCTGCCCCTTCTCCTGAGCCTGCCATGCCCTCGCTCCTCCCTCCACCCCCACATAGCCTCCTGCGCACATGAAACAGCTGATTGCGGTGGGAGGGACACTGATTGGTAGGGGCTGCTGGCAGGCGCTGAGGGCTGGGGAGAAGATGTCNAATGAAGTTTACTGTATCTTTTTAATAGGGCTCCATCCAACAAGCACTGAAGTCAACAGAAATCATTCTAGACTACCTGGTCTGAGCCAGTATGGTGGATTTAAATCTAGATTCCCTGTATTTCGCAGGCTAGAAGAAGCAGGTTCAATCCCCAGCACAATGACACAGAGGCATGAACTCATTAAGCAAAGGAACCGTGTCTATTAATCAGCGGTAGTGCACATAGACTTGCCCCTGAACTTCCTTCTAGAATTACTTCCTGACACATGGATCCTTTCCTTTTAGAAGGTGCCACACCCTTTGTCTGCATGTGTGTGCTCTCCAAGGAACACTCCTCAGTCAGCCAGCACAGTAACTGCATGAAAGTGCAATTCTGAATAACTCCTGGAGGTTTTGAACATATCCTCAATTTATGCCCAGCACACCAGGACTGAGCCTTTCACATGGAGAAATACAGAGAATTAGACAGATTCATGAACACATTTGGACAAAAACGGCAAATCAAACTGCACAGGTCAGCCCTGACCTTTCCTTTCAAAACATAAGAATCCTTCAGGATTTCTGTACTTAAAACTACATCTCAACACTCAAACTAAAACAGTGGCTGATTCTATATAGGTTACAGCTCAGGAGCTGGTTTCCTATAAATAACTCTCAGATGTCATTTGAATTACAGTCTTCTTCAAATAAGGGGGCTGCAGGCATACCCAGAAGCCTGTTAACAAGGAGATGACAAGCTTCAGGCATCTAATTGCATTAGCTCATCACCAGTAAAACACTAGCAGTTTTACAGCTAATCTGGCCGGGGATTGAGTAGGAATTGAATCTAGCCTAGGAGAGTTATTTCACTGACTTCAAAGGCCTGTCCACTTTGAAAGAGAAACCTCCAATCTGTCTGCCAGTTCAGCCAGCTGCTACTCAGGAAAGCCAATAGATTTTGTGCATTTTCTTAGCACTTCTATGCCCTGATGTTTTGCAGAGATCACTCTGAGTTATATAAAGCAAACTGCATTTGCAAAATGTGATGTACGCTGAGACCCACAGATAATTGCCAATAACTGTCCTTCCAAAAAGCTCACAGGTTCAGACATGATCTGCTGTTTGTGAGATATAAGCTAAGATCACAGTACCGAGGATTTATCACATTGCTTTCTGCTAGCTATAGCAAGCAGCACTGAGGGGGGGCTGCAGATGTGTCATGCGGGATTGACATTTAAAGCTATGCATGCTGTTTTTCAGAAGAGGCTACTAAAATGTTACACTGGATCTATAAATCTTACTTGCCTAGTTGTGCCCTCCCTGCTTTGCATGAACGTGTTCGGGACTGGGAGGGTGCAAATCACCTTCCCCTTTCTGGGTATCCCCTGAGCAGGGCCACACACATTCACAGTCCTGTTGATCCCTTCCCAGGCCCTGCTAGTGCCTCCATTGCTCTGCCTCCTCCTCTATATTCTCTGGCAAGCTCTGCTGACCGGACGTGTGAGGAAACACACATAGAACGATTCTGAAGGGTGCTCCATTGTGCACTCCCCTCAAGCACTGCAGGAGGGAGTGTGCCCTTCCCAGGGTTGGGAAGCCACAGGACAGTGTGGTGTAACAGGGAACACTCACCTTTTGAGCGCCTCCTGTAGCTACATCTGGCATCGCAGGCCTTTTCCTGCCCCTGGCGGCCCCTAGGAGTTGAAGACCGGCCTAGCAAGATTGGCAAGGGCTCAGCCCTCTGGCCAAGTCAGTCAAAATGAATTAACCCCTTCTGGGAAAGCAAAGAGTTCAAACTGTTGGCCCACACGGGAGTCTTCAGCCCTGTCTCTGGGCCTTCTAACTCCTGCCCTTTACTCAGGCCTTTACTCAGTAAGGGGACCTAGGCCAGGCTACTATTCCGGATGCCAACCCAGGGACCTTACAAACAGCAGCCATGCATGGCTTCCTTGAACTGGTTGCTGCTATATTCCCTGGGCCTCTTCCCATCTTTATCTCCATCCATTACCTCAGAGCTAAAGCTTTCAGGTCCTCCCGGGTTTAGCAAATGCAACTCATCAAGCTCCTGTAACCAGCACAGAATACCCTTCCTTGGCCTGACCTGGTGAGCCCCTGCAGTTCCTTTTCTCTGAGCCTGCTGGGCTCTGATAGGCTGCAGAAAAGCAGCCATTGTCGGCAGGCCTGGGGGACCCTCCTTTGCTGCTCCTTCCTGGGGAGGGTGCAGTAGGACTTCAGGTCCTCCAGCAGACCTCATCACAGAGGGGGTAAAGCTATCTTCACCACCAACCCCAGTCCTGCACGGAGTGTAGCTCAGCCAGTGCAGAGGATCAAACCCATGGAGAGATTTGATGGCATGCTCAAGCTACTATGGAGAATCAGTGGTAGAGCCAGGTGCAGGAATCCTAGTGAAGGCCAGCAATATATTGTGCCTACCAATAGCACTGTATAGTTGTACTACAAACACTATACATGGCCACTGAAATTGTTCAGATACCTCTAATGCACTGAGCGTCCTGAAACCCAACGCTACTTTACACATTTACAATGTAAGCCTTCTGCGAAGTGGTTAAGAGCAGCAAAAAGGGCTAGGTACAATAGATCTCTAGAGTCCTTCTTAACAAATAGTTCTTTTGTGCCCCCACCCAGAAGCCTGGGAAAACTAAAAATGCACCTTCTCTGGATGCCCATAACAGGCAGAACTTCCCCACTTGCAAGCACTCCATGAGTAATGAGTAAAATATTATCCCCTTCCACTAACTTTGGCTGTAGTCCATCTAACTCCCTTCCTTCCCACCAGAGAGAATGTCCCCCAGGTGATAGGCCCTTGGCCACACAACCCATCCACCAAGCACCATCCGCAGTTTGGATCAGCAAATAGCAACAGTCCAGATATCTTTTGGCTTGTCTGTCTGCAGTACCAAGGGAGCTGCTTGCTTGATTCCACCTGGAACCACCACCACATAACCCACCCCGTGATTCATCTTTATTAAGGAGCAGGGCCTTACTGAGCCCACTAGTTTTTCCCTGTGAAGTCCTCATAGAAGGAGAGCCAGAAATACTTAAAACCTTTAATAGGGTTGCTAACCCTTCAGGATTGTCCTGGAGTCTCCAGGAATTAAATATTATGCCATGTGATGAGACCTCCAGGAATACAGCAAACCAAATTTAGCAACCCTACTTGAGTAGAATCCTAGCTGCAGGAAAGGGGAGCCTTTGCCACAAGAAGAAAACTCTTTGCTCTTCCTGAACCTCTCTGGGAGTCTACTACCTGCCAGAATCTAAGTTCAGATATGCTTATAGTGACCTCCCAAGTGTCACCACCAGTGGAACTGTGGGTAGGTAGCCTATGCAAATGAAGCTCTCAGGCAGCCCCTTTCACCAAGAGAGGGTTAGAGAGCTTTCCCTGCTCTGGAGTTTCTATGCAGATCAGTTACATTGCTCAAGTAGTAACAAATATGCTCTAGTCTCCATTCTGTTGATAACCTGTGGAGTTTCCCCAATAGATCTCATTTCACCTGACAGAAGTTAGAGCAGTCAGAGAGGATTAAATATAAGAGGCTACTGCAATCTTTAAGGCATTATTGTACAGTAATCGTTCTTAAAAGTAGAAAAGCCACCATTAAGATGTACAGGATGAAATCAGTCCCCTATCTTTATCAGAATATTGGTTTAGAGAACACTCAGTGTATATGAGGGCGGCCCAAACCCTTAGAACTGCATAGATCTGGGGCTGGCTAGTATTTTTATACATCTATTATTACACCAGAATGTGAACAAGGGGGTGGCCATGGAGAGCAGATGGTTCTGTGGATAAAAGAGTTCTTTGTCAAATTCTGAACAAAATGTTTGTGTGACCTTGAGCAACTCACTTAATCTCTGCGCCTCAGTTTCCTTGTCTGTGAAATAGGGATAAATGCTTATATACGTCACCGGGCTGTTGTGAAGTTAAATGAATTGGCATTGTAAAGGAAATATTTAACTTTCCTTTTCACTGCTCATTTTCCCACTGACATTCCAGCACCTGGCAGGTGCATGGTGCAAGTATCTAAATAGATACACAAATGTCTACAGATCTAGTAGGTAGAGATTAAAAACATGTCACATGGCCATCGCCACTGCAAAAGTGATAAATTACACTTACCAACTACGTTTGTTCGCCTCACCTGCACTCTGCCAACTAGTCTGTCTACAGCCTCGACTACTTCTTGTTCTCAAAACCTCAGCAGTTTCAAACATCTTTAAAAAGCCTGCCAAAGAAATGTTTCATTCCTTCCCTGACCCCCTATATCTCCTCCCACGTGGCACTTCTTGTCAGAGACAAATGTCTAGAGAATCAGCGGGAGCTGTACCTGCTTACACCAGTGTTGAATTTGGCCCAACATCCTTTTCTAGCGTATTTATATATTCTTACTGCTGAGTTTTTTTCCAGCTGGCCAGAGCTTCTGTATATATCCCAAGTGCAGCTGAGCAAATAATTTGCAATTAGTACTGTATCTGACTAGCAGTCTTTTCCCCCCTAGACTGCAGAATAGCCCTGAGTAGATTGCAATTTCCTTGAATTTATTCAATTAATAAAAATTGTCTCTCTTTTTGAGCTGACAGCAAACAGTTTGCTAAGAAAATCCAGGAGCTGATATTCAAAACTGGAGCTCTGTTGCTTAGTTGCGATGGGTCAGACAAGTCATATGGTATCCATTTCCCTAACTGGATGAGTTCACAGGCATTTCCAGCACAGTCAGTTATGCATACGCACATAAGCAGCGGGTGGCTAGGGGTAGAGGAGACTCACCCCTCCTCCCCTCCCCCAAATCGATCTCAGCCTTGGCTGCCCACACATGCAGACCAGCTCGGCAGATGAAGCCCCACATCTGGTGATGGCCCAGGAAGGGGACAGAGCAAGGCATTGCGTACAGGGAAAAGTCCTGCCCACACACAGCTGTGCCCATAACATGACCCTGTAGCGGGCTCCTCTGAATCTGTGAGCAGCAAGAGTCAATGGGCTTGAGTGGGGAGCTGGAGGAGCTGTGCATAGGCAAGTGCAGGGCGGGCTCGTTCTGCAGCTCCTCCCCACCCCAGGCACTTCCCTCCACAAGGGGCTGGAATAGAGACACCAACCCTGCCCCCCGCCCCCCCCACACACTGGAGAGCGGGCTCCTCCTGCATGCTAATGGAGGTGAAGACCTGCCCACCCCACACAACTAGACAGCCTTTCCCCCACAGAGCTGGGAACTTGTTTGCTCCCCCGACCCTGTTAGGCAACCAGCCTCACACCAAGCGGAGCCCTCCTCCCCGTGTGGGTATTGACCCACAGCAGCTGCTCTGCATCCAGGGTGCATCTCAAGTGCATGGTGGGCTTGCTCACCAACCACCACTCCACCCTACAGAACATCGCCTGCACACAGGGTCAGGATAGTGACAGCAAATCCCCCCGCAACCTGCCCCACATGGACAAACCAGAGAGCAGGGCCTAGCACAGCGCAGAAAATGGGCTTTACTCAGCCCCTCCCCGCACAGAATATTTTCACCAACCCTCTATGTTTACCCATTTTCAGCTTGAGTAGTGCGAACAACACAGACGTGGCTTTGCACAGACATTTCTACCACTAAACCTCCACTACTAAAATGTTAGCAGAAAGCGAACACAAGGCGGAGCTCAGGATGGCCCCAACACATTCATTCGTGGCCAGTTCTAATGCTCTTATTCATGTTAACATTGAAGTCAATGGGCTGCACATGGAATATGGTGCTACTCAGGTCTTGTTACACTCAAGGTGCTTTTTGCGTTAGCCTTAGCTACACTGGTTCAGTCCCTTCGCGTAGGCATGCTGCACTGGACTACAATGTGACCACAGTGTTACAGCATAAGCCTGATTTGAAACTAAAAATACACTGATGCAAGTCACTTTTTACATCACAACACTAGATCCTTGCTTCACTGTAGCTTCACCCTGATCTAAGCCCAGTTATTCAAGGTTATGTCTCCTCCCTCAGGAAAGAAAGAGTCTCCCTTCAAGAGCCTATATTTGTATTCCTAGTTGTCTCCTTAGGTACTCAATTCCACAAACAGGTCCCAATCCAGCAGGATACAAAGCATGTGCATAGCTTTAAACATATAAATAGTCTCAGTGACGTCNCCCTCTATTCGACATTGGTGAGGCCTCACCTGGAGTACTGTGTCCAGTTTTGGGCCCCACACTACAAGAAGGATGTGGAAAAATTGGAAAGAGTCCAGCGGAGGGCAACAAAAATGATTAGGGGGCTGGAGCACATGAGTTATGAGGAGAGGCTGAGGGAACTGGGATTGTTTAGTCTGCAGAAGAGAAGAATGAGGGGGGATTTGATAGCTGCTTTCAACTACCTGAAAGGGGGTTCCAAAGAGGATGGATCTAGACTGTTCACAGTGGTACCAGATGACAGAACAAGGAGTAATGGTCTCAAGTTGCAGTGGGGGAGGTTTAGATTGGATATTAGGAAAAACTTTTTCACTAGGAGGGTGGTGAAGCACTGGAATGGGTTACCTAGGGAGGTGGTGGAATCTCCTTCCTTAGAGGTTTTTAAGGTCAGGCTTGACAAAGCCCTGGCTGTGATGATTTAGTTGGGATTAGGTCCTGCTTTGAGCAGGGGGTTGGACTAGATGACCTCCTGAGGTCCCTTCCAACCCTGATATTCTATGATTCTATGATTCTAATTGGACTACTCGCATACTTAGAGTTAAGGACATCCTTACGTGCTTTACTAGATCTGAACATTTTAGTAGTCTCATGAAAGCACTGGGATTAGTTAAGTGCATAAGCATTTGCATGATCATACCCTTAGTCCCAGTCTACACTACAAACTTAGGTTGACATAAGATGCATTAAATCAATCTAATAATGTATGTGTCTACACTACCGAGTCTCTTCCGCCAACCTAAGTGGCCTGTAAAGTTGAGTTCTGTACTCCACCTCCACGAGAGGTGTAGCGCTTGATTTGACATCCATGAGTTGACATGGGGAATAGTATAGACACTGCGGTGTGTAATTCGAATGAATTGGCCTCCAGGAGATGTACCACAGTACTTCACTAGGACCACTCTGGAGAGCACTTTCAACTCCACCGCACAGCCACTCCTCTGTTAAAACCCCGGGAACTTTTGAATTTTCATTTCCTGTTTGATTAGTGTGGAGAGCTCGCCAGCACAGCGAACATGCTCCAGCATGGAGTACACAGGAGGAGGTGGATCTTATTGCTGTGTGGGGAGAAGCGTCTGTGGAGGCAGAGCGCCGATCCAGCAAAAGAAATGCTGACATCTATGCCAAGATTGCACAGGGAAGAAGGGCTACACCAGGGACACGCAGCAGTGCCGTGTGAAAATAAAGGAGCTTCAGCAAGTGTACCAGAAAACAAGGAAGGCGAAGAGTCATTTTGGTTCTGCCCCACAAACAGGCCATTTTTATGAGTAGCTGCATGCGATTCTCGGTGGCGACCCCACCACTATCCCAAAATGCTCTGTGGATACCTCCCAGAAGCCCCGGGTGACCTCAAGCAACAACGAAGAGGACATTGTTGATGAGGAAGAGGAGGAGGAGAACGTGAGACAGGCAAGTGGAGGATCTATTCTCCTCAACTGCCAAGAACTGTTTTTAATCCTAGAGCCCATCCTTTCACAGGACCAGTTGGCAGGAGAGCGTGATGCTGGGGAAGGCACCTCTGGTGAATTTTCAAATTTTCAATCAAAGTGTAGGGGTTACATGCTATTATTTTTTATGTTTAATCTGAACAAAAAAGTAGGCATAGTGGGTATTGGTGGCCACTGCAGCTACGCAGAGGGTGCTCTCAGAAAAAGACTGTTTATGTGCACAGGGATGGACCGGGAATCCTCCATGGAGATCTCTAGGAAGCTTTCATGGATGTACTCTGCAATCTTTTGCAGAAGGTTTCTGGGAAGGGCTGATTTATTTCATTCACCACGGTAGGACACTTTCCCACACCACTCTAATATTAACTCTGCTGTCATCACTGTAGCACACAGTATTGCAGCATAAGGACCAGGTCTGTACCCAGATGCTTGCAGCATCTGCTCCCTTGCTGCCTCTGTTACCCTCAGGAAAGTGATATCGCATAGGTCACCTAGGGGAAACAGGGGAAGTTTTCAATGCTAGCCCTTAAACTGAAACAATTCAACAAGTAATCTGCCCCATTTGGTGAAATCTGGGTTACACAACCACGCTTTCCCAAACGTGCTGTGGTTGTGGTTGTGGTTGGAAGGGATCACCATGTATTGTAAGCAGCATTAAAAAAATAGGGGATGGGGGAGTGGCGGCTTCTTGTTTGTCTCCCTTCCCCCCCAACCCGGTGCCGCTTTTGTAAAAAACAAACTATTTGGGGAGCTTTACACTGGTTCCTGTCCTCAAGCACCATCCCGAGGATGTCTTCACAAAAGGAGAAGCATAAGACCTCTCGCCCATGCCTCGTGGCCTTACTCACCATGGCTGGAGCAGCAAACTGACTCTTGCAATAGCCAGCGGTTGTGCTTATGTTGTGGCTTGCAGGGAAGTGTATTGAGGGGTGGTGCACCAGAAACAATGTATGCACGGTCAATGCTACCCTTGTGCTTTGTATTCCTTGCAGCTGAAACCTGGTCCATCGGCGTATCCTCCACACCCGGACAGAGACTTTTGCCAGATTAGAAGGTGGAAAAAGAAGACTCGGGAAGACATGCTCAGTGAGTTAATGTGCGCCTCCAAAAGTGGCAAGACAGAGCTCAGAGGAGAGAATGGAGGATTACACTGTCCGAGAACCTGGTCATGGAAAGGGAGGACAGGAGAGCATGCAGGGAACAAGAGCATGCCATGCAGGAAGAGATGCTGTGGATTATGAAGGAGCAATCAGACATCTGGCACCTGGTTCAGGTTCAAGAAAGGCAGCTGGATGCTAGAGACCCTCTGCAGCCTATGATGAACCTGCTGCCATCATCATCCAGTTCTACATCCTCCTCCTTCAAACGTCCTATGGGGGGTGTGGAGGAGAGAGGGGAGGTTGGTATCCCTTGCACTCAACACGAGGGGAGGGTACAAAGACCAGAAGGTGCCCACCCCCACACCTTTGATTGTTATTGCAGTGCATCTGTAAGCAAGCTTTCCTTGTTTCTCCCCCCATGGTGTTATCAGCCCTTTTGACCCAGGTTATCTTATTTTCTTTGCTGTCTCTCTGTGTTTGTGTGCATAATAAAACTTAACGGATTGAGGAGAAAAGGCTCTTTATTCATTCAACACATGATGGTTGGTGGGGATGGAGTATACAGGGGAGAAAATGCAATGAAGGGGACAGTTTGGTAAGGAACAACACAGATAAGTGTCCCATTACTCTAGCTCATGGCTGAAACTGGTATTCAAAGACTCACAGAGACACAGAACCCCTCTATGTGCTCTTTTTATTGCCCTGGTGTCTGGCTGCTCAAAATTGGCTGCCAGGCAGTCTGCCTCAATCCCCCACTTCAGCGGAAACTTTTCTCCCTTTGTTTCACAGATATTATGGAGCACACAGCAGGCAGCAATAACCATGGGGATATTGCTTTCACTGAGGTCTAGACTAGTAAGCACACAACTCCAGCAACCTTTTAAACATCCAAAGGCACATTCCACTGCCATTCTGCACTTGCTCAGCCTATGGTTGAACTGGTCCTTACTGCTGTCCAGGTTGCCTGTGTACAGCATCATGAGCCATGGGAGCAAGGGGTAGGCTGGGTCTCCCAGGATCACGATTGGCATTTCAACATCACCAATGGTTATTTTGCAGTCTGGAAAGAAAGTCCCTGCTTTCAGCTTTCTCAACAGAGCTGTGTTTCTAACGATGCATGCATCATGCAGCTTTCCTGACCATCCCACATTGATGTTGATGAAACGGCCCCCGCGGTCCACCAGCACTTGCAACACCATTGACAAGTATCCTTTTTGGTTTATGTACTGTTTGGCAAGGTGGTCTGGTGCCAAGATAGGTATATATGTTCCATCTATCACCCCACCGCAGTTAGGGAACCCCATTGCGGCAAAACCATCCACTATGTCCTGCACATTGCCCAGAGTCACTACCCTGTAAACTTGGATCACGACAGAACCCTTGGTAGATTTACCCACTCCAAATTGATGCCCCACTGATCAGTAGCAGTCTGGCATTGGAAGCTTCCACAGAGCTATCGCCATTCGCTTCTCCACTGTCAGAGCAGCTCTCATTTTAGTATTGCTGCGCTTCAGGGCTGGGGAAAGCTCTTCACACCGTTCCTGGAAAGCATCCTTATGCATTCAAAAGTTCTGCAGCCACTGCTCGTCATCCCATAGCTGCATAATGATGCAATCCCACCAGTCAGGGCTTGTTTCCTGGGGCCCAGAAGTGGTGCATCACCGTATCAAGGTGATGCGTGACTGTCGCCAGCAACTGCGAATTGCTCCACTCTGTGTCGTCCAGCTTGCATGGCATCACATTGTTCCGTGCGGCGGCTCCTGTATCGGCTGTGTAAATACTGCAGGGTAAGGCGCAAGGTGTTTGTAATGCTCACAACAACAGTGTACAGCTGAGTGGGGTCCATGCTTATCGTTCTATGGCGTCTGTGTGGGTTACCCAGGCTTACGCTAAAAGGCGTGAAAAAGGCTTGGCTTGTTTGCCGTTGATTTCAGGGAGGGAGGTAAGTGCATCATCGGAGACTAACACCATGTTCCCATAACCACCCATGCCAATGTTTTGGTCCTATAAAGCATTGCAAGCCCAACCCAAAATTACACTCGGTTACATGCACTGTGGGATAGCTACCCACAGTGCAGTGTTCCATGCATTGATACAAGCGTTGCTAGTGAGGTTGCACTCTGCCGACACAATGAGCATTGTGTGGACAGGCAAGATCAACTTGCTTAAATCAGAGGCTTGATGTCGACTTACATGAAGTCGACTTAACTTTGTAGTGTAGACATGGCCTTAGTCTCAGTGTTCCACGCTTCAGCTTTCTCACAAAAGCTGCTTATTTGATGGGCTATTTTCCTGCTGCAGCACTATCCTGGAAACTCAGGGAGATTATGCTACAAAAATCACTGATATCCTTTGTTGCTTTCAGTGACCACATAAGCCCTGTTCTCACTTCACAATGAAGAGCTAAAAACGGTAAGCATTTGGCTTCAAAGAGAGTAAGATATGTAAACACATTCATTTCCCATCACCAGGCTTAACCTGAAAACCCAGGGAGCATTCCTGAATCAATAGAATTGCACAATTGTATGTTTTTTCTCCTCAGCATTACAACCTTAAGTTCTATCATTTTTATCATTCTCAATGCACACAAATATTCTGTACATTTTCAGCACAGCACACTGGTTACAGCACCATTGTGAGTTTCTATTCTAAGTAACTACAGATTTTTCAGAAAAATGCAAGGACGCTGTACAAATTGGAGAATGTTTGAAAACAATGTGTATACTCAAAGCAGCTTGACAAAAAAAAAGAAAATCTTATATTTAAGAAATGTTTCACATCCTGGTAGAAAAGTGCGAAAGGATGACTTTTTGTTGGCTTCACGGGTGGAGGGAGGACGATTTCTTCAGGATTTTTAAGCTTTTAACAAGCAGTGTTTCAATGTCTGTTATTTGATCAAGTATCTCATTGTCTAAACAAAACAAACGCCATGTGACATTCTTCCTTTATGATGTATATTTTTCCTATACAGAGTTCTTTTCCAGGATGCTTTTGCAGTCTTGCCTTGAATTGATATTGATATTTTCCACTGTACCTCAGCGTTCTTCTTCAGTGCGCAACAGCATGCGAGGTGCCTGGCAGCACAGGGAAAGACACCATTATTATTTGCACTGCAGTAGCGCCTAGAGGCCCTAAACAAGATTGGAAGCCTCTGTGCTAGGTACTGTGCAGTCACATAGTAAAAGTCAATCCTTGTCCCAAAATGTTTACGATTTGTATACACATAGTGCATGTGCATTGGGGTAATAGAGAGATGAAGTGACTTGTCCAGGTCATACAGAAGGCAGGTGAGATAACTGGGCTAGAATCCAGGTCTGCTGACTTTTTTACAGTTTAAGTCCAGAAAAAGTTCACTCTCTTGCACCCAAGCGGATGGTTCCATTTGTCACATTTCTGTTATTCTGATGGAACGTAGGTGTCAGCGTCAAGTACTGGGATCATGGGCAGGGTCATGCATCTCTCAAGTAGCTAGGGCCAATGCCAAGGTGACTTTTGAATACCAGGATTGAGATCTGGAACTAGACTCTAGTCAGTGCTGAGGTGGTACAGAAAGAGGAACTCCGGGGTGAAGAGCTCATGACGAACTGTGTTGTTAAGCAGGTGGGCGGCTGTGATTTGTCCCAGTTGGAAGTTTTTTTCCAGAGCATCTGGCTTCATTCTTAGGTACCATGAGTAGCAATAACAATCACTGTGGCCAGATCGGAGACGGATAGGATGGTCACAGTCCACTGGCCAGCCACAAGTGTATATGAGCTTTTGGGGGGGCTACTAGACATCCATTAGCATTGAGGAGTCCAAAAGGACCCCAAGGCTATCTGCTGATGTGCTGATCCAAGCACAGATCCTCTGGATACTGAGGAATGTTACAGGGGAAAAAATATTATTTGAAATGCCCCCCCTCCACCTTTCATACAAGCTTTACTTCAGTCTTGCCTGGGTTTGGCATTAGCTCCCCATTATCCAGGTGTTGATTTTGACTAGGCATTGAGAAAGCTGGGAAATGATGCTGTTTACATTTTATGCATATGAGATGCAGAGCTGATAGGATGTCTGCCTATCGCCGTCATTCAGCACATGTTGTCTCACCTGCTCTCCCAAAGGCTACATATACACGTTGACGACAACAATTCCGGTGCAAGGAGACAGAGACAAATGCAGGTAAGAAGCTGGTTCATAGGAGAGAGATAAAAGACTGGGAGGGTGATTGGCACATGGGAGGTTGTTTCTAAGAGCAAATGGAAAAAAGTAGAAAGGCAAAGGGAAAGGAGAGAGAGGAAAGGGAGAAAGAAACAAAAGGGGTGGAATTGTGTAGATTTGAGATCCGATCCTAAGCCTAGGGGAGTCAATGGAACTCTCTCCATTATTGTTGTTATTGAACGTTTATAACATGGTCGTACCTAGAGGCCAATCAGGTTGAGGCTCCATTGCACTAGGTCCTGTACAAATATATAGCAAGTGACAGTCGCTGTCCCAAAGAGTTAGAGTGGGAAATGGTTTCCCTGTCCTGCAAAATTTTAGAGAGATTTAAATATTTTCCCATTCCACATTGGGATGGCTCCCTGGAAGCGGCGACATGTCCAGCGGCGTATTATCGCCTAGGCCGACAAGGCCTAGGCCTAGGGTGGCAAATTTGCCGGGGCGGCAAATTTGAGCACCCCCGGAGAAGTTCCCCTACTCCAGCTGCCTCCTCCGCAAGTGCGCCGGCGCTTCCTGTTTCTCTCCCCTCCCTCCCAGTGCTTGCGCCGCGAAACAGCTGTTTCGCTGGGCAGGGAGGGAGGGGAGAGAAACAGGAAGCGGCGGCGTGCTTGCGGAGGAGGCAGCTGGAGCAGGGGAACTTTTCCGCAGCTGTTTCGCTGGTCAGAGAGGGAGGGGGGAGGAGGGGGAACGCAGCGTGCTGGGGAAGAGGCGGGGCTGGGGCGGGGATTTGGGGGATGGATCCAATAGGGGCATGGAGGGGGCGGAGTTAGGGCGGTACTTTGGGGAAGGGGTGGAGTCNAAGGGATCCAATAGGGGCACAGAGGGGGCGGAGTTAGGGTGGGACTTTGGGGAAGGGGTGGGGTCTGGGTGGGGCCAGGGGCGGCAATTATTTCCGGGCCTAGGGGCGCAAAATTATTAATCCGCCCCTGGACATGTCCCTGCTGCTCCTAGACAGAGGAGTGTCTAGGTACCTCTGCACACAGCCCCCACCCTGTGTGCTGGCTCTGCAGCTCCCATTGGCCAGCAACCATGGCCAATGGGAACTGCAGGGGCGGTGCCTGTGGGCAGAGGCAGCGCGCAGAGCCGCCTAGCCGTGCCTCTGCCTAGGAGCAGCAGGGCCATGTCGCCACTTGCGGGGAGCTGCCCGAAGTGACCGCCGCCCGGATCCAGCACCCGATGCCCCCTCCCGCGCCCCAATCCCCTGCCCTGAGCCCCCTCCCACACCCAAACTCCCTCCCTCTTAGTTAACTGGAATTTTTGACTTACCGGCACCACCCATTCCCCCAACATGCTGGATAACAAAGCTTTTACTGTAGTTTGTCCCCAATTCTTTGCTAGTTGGGAGCAGTCATTACCTTCCACCTATCAAGACTTCAGTGGGCTTTCGATCAGTTCCTTAAAGAGGAAGACCAGGACCATGAAGTCCATGTGGGAAGAAAGGAAAAGCCAAGAAAGGGATCTGAAGCATGAGATGATGTGACCCAACAATAGGAGGTAATAAAGATATTAGCAGACTGACAGGGTCAGGGAACAACAGAATGTAGGGAGGACAGAGAAAAGGAGATTGCAGCCACTGAGACAAAAGCTGATCCAGATGGGAAAACCAGAGATTTAGCCCCAAGAATGAAGAGAAGGATATGTTTTCAAATGCCTCTGTATTGATCTATGCTCTCCCATGCCTCTCAGACTTTTACTGTTCTTGAAAATAATAGTAGTAAGAAAACATTCTGATAAATTAATCAAACAATTAATACTGAATCTAAAGCTAAACGATCCGTCTTCCCTTTACGCTAACTTCTTCAGTCTTCTCAAATTAATTTCTCTAGAGGGATATGGTCCAGGAGGGGCTTGATTTTCCTCAACCTTGCTCTAGGAGGAGCAATGTCAGCACAGTCAGTGGAGTTACACTGGTTTAATGGAGATCAGGATGAGTTCCAAGGGGATTTAACTCCAGAGACTGAGAGAAAGCACTTCCCAGCCATTCTCAAAAAGCTACTGCATGACAGGGTATGCATGTCGACAAGATGATTCTTCTGGGCTTGATGCTTCAAGATCCTGGCCACTCTGGCACCAACCCAACAAAGCCCTTAAGCACATGTGTAGTCACATTGACTTCAGAGGGACGAATTATGCACACTTGTTAAAGTGCTTTGCTGGATCAGGGCCGGAGTGCCATTGTCTGCTCACTCTCTGCACTTGTGGCCTCTTCTGTCACCACACATTGACTTTAGACAGGTGGGGCTTCCCAAGTGCTATTGTAATTCAATAAAAAAAGCCCCAATAAGTATCACCTCCGAGCATAGATCAAACAGCCAGCTGCAGACTTACAGATCTGGTTTATTTGCTTATGGGAGAGGAATATTTGTATATTTTCTAAAGTTTGGATTATTATACTGCTTTTGTTGATCCAGCCCAACTCCTGATTTATGCATCCTTCCTGCAGCAACCTAACTCAGTGGTATGTGCAATTTTGGGAGTAGCAAAGTGCCAGTTTTATAGGTCCATCTGAGATGCACCTTTCTTGTACAATTTCAGTGAAAGAACCTCACAGCAGAATGAGGCCCGGAATCTTTTGTATGGCTCACTGTACGTAATCCAAGATTTCACTGTAATACTTAGGGAAAGTGTTATTTATAACAGCACAGCCAGACTGCAAACAGATGCTGGTCGAAAGTTAATCTATTACTAAACTAATTTGCCTTTTTTTTCCTGCCACGAGACTGTAGAACATAAATAAAATGTGTTTAATAAAAATCAAGTTTGCCGAAAGGACTCAGCACTCAAACACAAGTTTACCATTGACAGAAATATGGGCACCTGTAGGGCTGCTGGCCTGTCTTCCCAGCCCAGGAAGGACTATTACTCCTATGAAACAATCTTTTCTGGCCCATCCTTTAAGGCATAAAGTAACATGAAGAAAGTTATTCACCTGACCATAGCAGGCTGCAGGGGGTCCAGAGTTCATTCCCCTTGCCTCTCTTCTGCTCTCCTGCACTCCAGGGCCTGCCATGGGAGCTCACCTGCTTCCTGCAGTGCTTCGCTTCAGGTGAGACCTCTCAGCCTTTTACAGGAACCCCCTGACTGATTTCCAGCTATATCTGATAATCGAACAGGGCTGGCCGGCCCCAGACTCTAAAAATGGGGAGACCATGCTGTTACGGAACCTCTAGTTACTACTGTAGTTGACTAAAGACCCCAATCCTGTGAGATACGCAAAGTTCATTCTATACCTTACAAGGGGGAGTTATTAACTTTCAGAGGTCTGATTCAGCAAGACCCTTAAGCACGTGCCTAATTTTAGGTGTAGGTTTAAATTGCATTGATTTTCAGAAGTTTTGTAGCTAGATAATATTTTAGCATTATCAATACAGCTTCTTAGTTAAACTTTCCAAAAGGATTGATCCAGTTCTTTGGCATGTGCTAAGGATCACTGCTTATATATTTTGTAAAGCAGCATGGACTTCTCTAGCATACTTAAGGTAACAACACTGTTTTAGTTATTTATTTGTATGCTATTTTGTCCTAATAGTCCCTTTTAGATCTGGAATCTCATTTTTAATTGGATTCCTGGGAATTTCTACAGGGATTTTGAAGGATAGTACTGTGTATCTAAGTAGCAATTCTTCTGGGGTGGAAAAAAAAGATGGCAATTGAAAATTTTCTGGCTAAAAATAGGACAAAAGTTTATTCTGACACGTAAAGAGATTTTAAAGATCACATTTGAACTGGCAGGAAGGTTTTTTCATTTTAATGAAGTGATGACCATGGGCCAAACTCATTATTTCTGTATTTCTTACCAGCTTGCACAGACGAGGGAGGGAAGCTAAAAGGGGAAAGCCCTTCCCCTATTCCTGCTTGCCAAGCAGTGGAAGAAAAGGAGGCAGCTCCCTGCAACCTTTGTTTGTTCCCAGAGCTCAGACAGTGGCATCATTATGAAATAGCTGTGAGCTGGAAGACTGCTCTGGATGCTGGCATCTTTCTAGTATTCCCACATCCTGCATAGCCAGAACACACACTGCTTTAAACTGGAGCAGGGTTTTCCCAGCCAATCGTGGACATGTTTGGCCCCATTAAGGCTAAATCACCATGGAACCAGCAACCTGGCATGGTGTAAGCACCTCTCATTTGCACCCAAATACCCAGAATACTTCTCCAGGTTTTGTTGTTGTTTTGTTTTTGTGTGATGGAAGTGCTTGAATTCTGGGAACAAACGAAAAGGTTTTAGCATTGACTGGCTCTTTTCTACATTTTGCTTTCAGGAACAACAAATGCAGCCTGCAGAATGTTGTTGGACTTCTGCTCAGCTGGAGACAGTAAGATTCTGCCTCTTACATAGAGGTCACCCAGTGCAGAAATATTTTAGGCAGTATTGATTATGGTAATAATGAGCAGCTTTGGGCATCTCTGAAATCTGAGAGAGATCATTACATTTTCCAAACAGAGATTTCTCATACTGCCATCGATTACTGCCATTTATCAACTAACCATCACAAAATCAAAATCCATGTAAACTGCACAGTATTTTAGGAGTGAAAACAATAATACAAGTTCCCCTTCTCTTTAGAAATTTGGCTTTTTATTTTTATCATGTAACAAGCCCAGTAAGTCTTATGTTCCTGTTAAAATATAAAATAAACCAAATTGGAACCATTTGTAATCAGGATTTTATCTGAGCAACACTTTTCCTTATCACCCAGTGCCTTTAAGATTTTGTTCCATTATTCTACTGCAGTAATAACAAAGAAACTAAACTGCTTGCATCAACAATAATGCAACCAATTTTCAAGGCTTGCATGTCAAAAATCCATTATTGCAGACATGATTACCTGGAACTAGTGATAACAAATTGTCACAAATTACACTTTTTTTCCTGGGGGGAGGGGAGAGGAGGGTAATATCTTCATCATTTAGAATATATCACGTTTTATACAAGCAGCAGATGTTAATATGAGAAGACAGAACATCTCAATTTTCTCACTGTTAACTCAGCTTACTGAGCCAACTTCACAATTCTCACATTCCTTAGTCCTAAGAGAAAATGCTAATTTAGATTGTTAAAAATGACACGGGTTAGGGTATAAAGGGTAATTAGCATAAGATCCCGCACAAAGTGTTTTTAGCACCATTAATCAACACCCACCTAGGCATACACTTTTTTAGTCAGAAGTGCTGAAAACCTCCCAAAATATTCTGTTCTAGTTAAATAATAAAAAAAAATGTAGAATTTGTCTTCAAAATAGGATTGGGAGCATTTTTCAGTAAAAGTAACTTAATGTGCAGTTAAAGTAGAACTTTTACTTTACACAAGGGAATTATTAAAACCACATATAGGTATTTTTGTATGAGGATGCTTTTCTGATATTGAAGATTCTTGTGGACTCAGCTAAAGTTCAGGAATACTGTCAAAATGCAGTTCACATTTTTTGGATTTGCATTTTTTAAAACCAATTTTTTTTATTTATATTTATATATAATCAGTTTTTATACAAAAAAATTCACTCAGATTTGCACTCCATTTAATTACACACACTTCGGCTAAGTTACATTTTCATGAGTAAAGCACAACTTGATTTTATTTTCAAATATGACTTGAGATGACAAAACCCAATTTGAATTCATAGGATAGTATTTGGAAGTCGATCCCCCACAAAATCTACATTACACTTAAAATAAATTATTATAAATGTATCTGATGCAAAAAGAATGATCATTTGAACTACTGGAAGGTGTTCCTAAAGCCAATAGAAAAAATAATTAGAGAAGGTATTCTGGAACCTTAAAAATGTTTTAAAAGATAGCGCTATTCTGTTACAATTTGCCTTGTTTGATTATTAAATCAATATGCATAAAACAGTGCACTTCCTACATTAGACAAGCATAGAAATAAAATCTCCAGCTGCCAAGGACAAAGTTCTAGGCATTTTAATGCTAAAGCAGGCCAGTCAAGTAATTATTGTCTCTAATTGGCACTTCTACAAGATGTAACAATTTTTACAGTATCTGCAGCCAAGTGGCACTTAAAAAGGTGAGAAATTATTTCTTGCCTTTGGGGGAAAAAAAATCAAGTACATTTCCAGTCTGAGCAATATATATGAGAATGGTGACTGAACACTTTAAAGCTTGAATCCAGCAAATCAGTTAAGTACATGCTGAATTCTAAGCATGTGAGTACTAATAGTTGCAGAGGGGAATACTAGTTAATGGGACTATTCTTGTGTCTATGTGCTTAAGTGTTTTCACTGGATCGAGGCCTCAGCAAAGGATAAACACATCGCTACCAGTGACTGTGTGAAAACTAGGCCAGATTCTGACAGCAGGACATGTGCTGCTTTGCTTTTGGAAAGTAGAATCCAATCCACAAAATTGAAGAGTCACTTTAGTAGGTATTACTGGAAACCAAGTTCTACTGAACTTGCTGTGGAGCTGGGTATTTACTCTGCCGGTGCTAACACTAAGTAAGATTTAGGGCTTATATGACCAGGTCCTCAGCTGATGACCTGGCCCACAGAGTGCTTTTCGTCCATAGACATCTCCAAACAGTTTACAAGGGTGGGTAAGCATCATCATCATCCTATTGTATAGAGGCGGGAAACTGAATACTTGCCCACTATCACCTTTAGAGCAGGGCTGTCTCCAGTAGAAAACAGACCATCCTTTGTGCCATTAAAAAAGAATACCCTTTTACCCGTTTCATTTCTGAGTTCCAGTGATTGCAATTTGCTTACTAATTCTGGAGAGATGGTTAGAAAGAAAAAAAGCGACAGATGAATCAGCATACAGGTCCTGAGAAGTCCACCCAAATTTGGCCTCTCCTTTGTGACACTGGTGGTGGTGAGGGAACCTGCTCCCATTGTGAAGCCTGCAGTTTCTCATCACAAATTGTGTATGTTCAGTCATACGAGCTCTTCGTTTTGGGGAGAAAATGGGCAGGTAACACATTGGCTGATGTTATGTTCCTGGTGTCAAACTGAGTAATAGATTAAAAAAAATATGCTTGCTGGAAGGTTGCAAAGTAACCCTACCTTTCTGATCATTCAAAATGATAACATGAGAGAAAACAGGCTGCTCCCTGAGGCAGCAAGGCACAATTCACCCAACCTTGCTTTAAGATGGCTCTTTGCACACTGACTCTGCTCCCAGACTTCGCTGCAGAATGCCCTGACCTGCTATCTACCCCCTACCCCCTGTTACCACCACTCTTAACATGATAGCTTGCAGTTAAAACACAATCCTCAATACACCACACAATGGGGCACTCAAGGAAGGCCAGGTTTACTATAAATAGACAATAACACAACTAGTATCTTCTGTCATAACAAAATAAGTTCTTTACACCATCACTTCCAAAACAGATAGATACTCAGTTGTCAGACACAGATACTTTGCATGCACTCTCACCACTCAACCAAAGCTCCAGTGGTCCTCGCCCAAATCCAGAAATGTTTCTTTCTTAAAATCAAATCTCTACTTCAAAAGCTCACTCATCCACATGGAATTATATCCGCTACATGATTGAATTCTTAATTATAAAGTGGCAATTACTGGCTACAGCATGCACAATAACATCAGGGAGGATATTGTCCTCTAGTGTGCCCAATGGACCATGCTGAAAAGAACAAATTCCCACTCCTGGAACTTTTTATGTATAGGACCAAAAGGAGTCAGTGCTTAAAAAAAGTATAATAAGCTATTTCTCATGTCAAACCTGTTAGCACAATAAAATGGGACCAAAGGAAGCAAATCCTAGATGTCAGATAGGCACCTTGCATCAGGTATTAGGCTAGCTCACCTGTAGTGTTTAGAACCGAGTTCACTCTCCCTGCACATTCAACCCTTGTCTGCTGCTGAGACTGGCAACTGGTGTTAATTATGGTGTATATTGAGAAGGGCGGATGGGGTGTTACATAGACACTTGTCCCCTGGGACAGAGTCCAGCAGCTTATTTCATACAAGATATCAAACCACAGCTGGTTTGAGATTAATACTCTATGCTAGCAGAAGGTTCTTTTACGACCAAGGCAGTTCAGTGGAGATGACAATTTGTGACAAAGCAGTCAAGTACCTTGGGAAACCATCAAGGGGAAGAGCTGAGAAAGAACAAAAAAAGGAAATCAGCTGTTGCCACCAGCTAATTAAATAACGTGTGCACAAACCTCTTCAGACACAAAAATTCAATACTGTTCCTAAAAAAGGTAATTTTTATTTTTTTTTAAAAGAAAGAAAATACATCTGGGAACTCTAGCTATTGTTAGATTTTAAAAGAGCAACTACAAGGATTAAGCACCAAGAATAGCTTTCTTGAGGTCCAGCTTAAACAAAACAAAACAAACAAAAGCACCTGGGGTTAGCACAGAGTAATCCGCAAGCCATAAAGAAATAAAATGGATAAACCTAATCACGTCTTCCTAGACATTTCCTGATCTACTTACATATCTGGGGTTTTAAATGAGTAGTTTTAAATGAGTAGATACTGATGATTTTTTCATACCTGGCCCAATCTTCTTACAGCATAGCTGCTGCCCTGTCTGCCTCTCCCTGGGAGAACAACAACAGACAGACAAAAGGGGAGTTTTTTCTTAATTTTAAAAAGTTCTAGCCTTCCCATTGGCTCTTTTGGCCAGGTGCCCACTCACCTCCTTTTACCTATGCAGGGCAGTGAGACTTTTTAACCCTTTACAGGTAGAGCAATTAGAGAACAACTAGTAAGAGGGATTTTATAGCTACTGGCTGGCTGGGTGTCCATAAAAGGGAGATTGCCGCCCCCCGCCCCTGCTTCATTTATCACAAGGCTAGTTACCAAGTAAAGTCTTGGCTTAGTCTGGTTGTTAATGCTGACAATCCTGTTACATGTTACCTTTCCCAGATCCGAAGAAGAGCTCTTTGTAGCTTGAGAGCTTGTCTCTCATCAACAGAAGTTCGTCCAATAAAGGCTATTACCTCACCCACCTGGGCTGTTAATTGTTGTTCTGGCTCCTTTCTCCTACAGTTTGAGGAGGACACAATCAATAAAGGGAGTTTAATCTTTACTTAAATATCTTGAGCACCAGTATGATACTTACAAGCCAACCCAGCTTTCAGGCCCTGTGGCCCCAGGTGGCCAATTGGACAGCTATTAATCTCTTACCAGCATTCAATGAAGGTGTATGCAGAGCAGGAGACTGGAATTCACAGCAATGTCACATGATTATTCTGTTTTGGTCTGTGCACAGCTTGCTGGCCCCGTTAAATGTATCTTTTTCATTTTAGTCATTCTATAAATTAATTCACTCCTTGTTGGGAGCAGGAGAGAACTCTGTTCTAAATTAAAATCTCAATTTCATAGGAGCTCAAATGAGGGGACAATGGTGGGTTGTTGTATCAAGACTGGGGGTTACCCACCGACACTCATGGAGATCTACAGGGGAAAGGCTTGAAGACATGAGTGGGAGAATGAAACAAACAAGGTGTCATGGTTGGAAATTTGCATTAAGCTAAGTGGAGGCAGTATGGTCATGACATAATTCACCTCTCCATGAACACCTCATTCTCCCAATGAAGAACGAACTGAGGCTGTGATCAGGCAAAGAGATCCCTATAGGCAGACGTTCACACCTGTGCAGACCCTAATAAAAGAGCCCCGAATGGCTGCTGTATCCAGACTATTCTCAGTTCTTCTATGTCAGGTCCTTATCTTGCAAAAAGGTCTGCCCATGTGGCTCTTTGTTTCTAGGCCAACTGGCTGTTTGCTGATACCCATAAACATCCTCCCATATGTGCTATAGTGTGAGAGTATAGTTTATTGTCTCAAAAAAAATCACAATAAATCTATTTATGCTTGCTGAAATATTTAGAACATTAAACTTTAAAAGTCTACCTGCTCTTATTAGAGGACTCTATCATGGGGCTAATTTCCTATTCCTTGTACTCCAAAGCATCTCGTAAAAAGTTCCACCTCCATATAAAGGTTAATGCTCAAGCTTCCAGAAGTAGTTCTATAATGATGTTTGACTTGGATTTCTCAATTAAATGCTAATTTAAACAAATGTAAAATAACCCTCTAACATTTCTTTCTTGATAAACAGGGATACCCTGCTCCCGAGTTGTCAGTTTTAGAACTCCACCGATGAGCTAATTTCTCTGATGTGTAGGTTTGGGGCTTGTCTCTGTAAAGAATGTATAGAACGATAACCCAGTTGTACTCCACCATATGTTCAGCTTCACGCAAAAGTCAAATCAACTGCTTTTTTCTAAATTATTTCTTCCCTTGATATATGGACCTTATTTATAACCTCCCTTTGTGCAACCATAATGCCATCACATAGGGCTTAGGTTCTGAAAACCATAGCAATTGCCTGAAAATTGATTTGATGTTTTTTGCCCATCCCTCCCTCAGGTCCCTCAAGACATTTTAATATGAGCCATGACATTATGATGGATGAAATCTGGCATTTTACTGTAGCAGTGCTACTCCCATGTGGAAAATAACAGCTTGTTCAAAGCCCATCTTCCAGCCAGATTTAGGATATACAGTAAGCCACAGCCTCAATCCCTGCCCCGCTCCTTCTCTCCAGTCTCACAGCATCCTTCTCAAACAGCTTCATTTCATAACTCAAGCTGCCTAAGTACCAGATTCTTACTAATCCTTACCACTGAGTGAAGTCAGCTCAAAGCACATGACTTACTCACACACAAAACTCTCCCTGTTAAATCACTTAAGGAACTAATTTGCAGGTAATTATTTGAACAGAAAAAAGTCTAACATTTGAAATCCACTGCCAATACACAATGCTGCCTCTGACAACATCAAGCTTCTATTGAACTTTAAAGCACACCATTATAGTGTTAAACACATTCATATATCTTTTAAGTATTTATAAAATAAAATCCCATTTGGATGACCTGAGCTTTATAAATGGAAGGAACCTCCTTTCCTATCAGCAAAAAAATTATGGATATTGGGGGGAACAAGTATTTTGAAAAGGCTGTGTTAGGAGCTAGGATCTGTAGACTCTTTAATATGTAGTTGCACGAGTATTTGTAACACTTTTGGTTTCCACAACCATTCTTGTGAATAAAGTTGAGCTCCCATGAATGTTGGAACCTAAGTGAATCAAAGGGTCAAAACAACCTCCCATATACATATTCTCTCTCCACATACTTGTTTGTTTTATTAATACAGCTCTCATCCGCAGAGAGCAGATGGAACTTTGGTTTTAAGGTTTCAAATGAAAACCTGTGTATGTGCAACCTCCTCTCCCACTTCATGGAATTCAATGTATCTGCAGTAGCTCAGAAGGATAAGTTGAGTCAAGCCTGCTAGGGTTGGACTGGTAGGGAATCTGCATATGGCATTCTTGATCCTTAAATCATTCCGCCATCATCAACGACTGCAATGAATTATTTTGATTATTAATAAAAATGTGATCACACCATGGGCTAGACTGTGACATTAGACACAGTCCGGAACAAGGGATGGTGTACTAGCAGCAACGCCCCAGGAATAGCTCCAGAAGACATTCTAGCTAGGGTAGTTATATGGGCCCCATTACTGTGGTATCTGAGCACCTCACAATCTTTCCTCACAACACCCCTGGGAAGTAGGAAAGTATTATCCCCTATTTACAGTTGAGAAATGAGGCATCAAAAGACTAAGGGCCAGATTTTCAAAAGTATTTAGGCACCTGAAGATGCAGATAGGCACCTAGTGGGATTCATATAAGCTCCTGAGCAGGTAAGTTGTATATGTCCTATTGATATCTATGGGAGTTAGGTGCTAGGTGCTTTTGGAAATCCCAGTAGGTGGCTTTCTGCATCTTTAGGTACCTAAGTACCCTTAAAAATCTGGCCCTAAGAGACTTGCCCATGGAAGTCTGTGGAGAAGCAGGGAACTGAACCAATTTCCAAGGCCAGCACACCAACCTTTGGACCATTCTAATGCTCCACTGAGTCACAATCCCTTCCCTACTTCCTCCTGGCTCTCAGGGAGGTGGAGGATCATTCTATGCTGATCTGTACCAAAGGTAAAATAATGCCACTCTCTTCCCTGCACTAGCTTTGCTACTCTGGTCAGTGAATTGGGAAGGGGCCATTCCCTGCCCCTTTCTATACATTTGCTCCAGAGGAGTAAGCAGGGAGGGCCAGGGGCCCATGGCCCCATCACTTTTAAAAGTGGGATGGCTATCCTCTCCCACTTTTGACCTGCCTTAAGGGTAAGCAACGGGGGGCTGGGAGGGTGAGGGGGTGGAGAGGAGCGAGTGGGAGGTGGGGCCTCAGGGGAAGAGGTGGAGTGAGGGCGGAAGAGGTGTGGCAAGGTTGGGGCCTCAGGGGAAGAGGTGGAGTGAGGGCAGCGGCTTGGGGGAAGAGGTGTGGCAAGGGTGAGGCCTCAGGGGAAGAGGCAGAGCAGGGGCACGGCCTCAGGAAAGAGGCAGAGCAGGGACAGGGCCATGGTTCGGGTGCTGGTGCCCCCCGACTTCTAGGGAGCTTCCTGGACTTCTGAAGTGGGGCCCTACACACCCAAAGTCTGAATACACTGAATTGGAGAAATAGCCAATTTTATTACCTTGCTTCAGCACAGTAAGAATCTTGCCCTGAATTTTGTACATGGAAAGACATTGAAACAAATGGCTGTAGAAATAAAGGCTTAGAGTTTGAACTAATTTAGTCAAACCCTTAACTGTGAGAACAAACAAACACAAGTGTTTTCCATTTGTGTTGTATGTTTAGGGTAAACCCAATCAGACACTTGCCAGACAGCCCCATTGAACCAAACTTATTTAGTTGAATATATTTAATTTAGCAATGGAAAGGATTATACATGACTATCAGATCTTCATGGCTTTATAGCTTTTGTCACTGGAGAGTGGAGCTATTTCTAGTCTCCTCTCCCTTCTCAATTTGTATAAAACAAATGAGTTCACCATCACAGATTACCTTAGCAGCCAACGGAGATACCTGTAAATCCTGTGCAACATCACTACAAGTATTTGTTAATGGCTGATTTTGACGGTCAACACCTGAAAAACTGTCACTATTTATTTCAGTCCAGTTTAGTTTGAAGGTTTTTTTGTGTGCTGTCCATCAGCTCATTTCAGCGTAGCTGTTTCATCCTGTTCATTTTTGTAACTACCTCCTTCGAATTCCTTTGACAACCTGAGAAAGTCTTGCAGCTGAACACAATATTAATTACATTTCAAAGCAAACCTTTTATTCATTTGGGGACAATCTGTGAAACAGAAATCTGTGACTGAACCTGCTGCCAAGCCAATTACTGCAAAATAACTCAAATATGTCTCAACAGATTGCAGTTTTTCCTATTGTTAGATTGTTTATTCTTTGGCTCAAAAGGTTACATTCACTTAAATTAGACATGTACTTAAGTATTCTATATCTGTATAACTGTATATAGGTATATATAGATAATACACCTTAAAATGTAAGAGTCAAGCAACCTCTTTGTAGCTAACAATTTATTCTGTTAATCTAATCGGTTTTCTTTTTTGGAATCATCTGCAAACAGACTTTGATCATTATAGTTTCATACATTTTAAAGCTACAAGGAACCATTATGATCATCTACTCCAATGCTTCTTGACTTTTTGGGGCTCAGGACCCATTTGTAAAGCTCAATGACCTGTCACAACCCAATAAATAGCTTTAGTGCAAAAAACAAGACAAAAAACTCCCCAAAACACATTTGGCTAATAAAATATTTCTTACCCATGATATATAATATACATATTAACATAACAAGTACTACATAAGGACATTGCATACCATAGCGGCAGTTCCTGAGACTCCTTTCCCATGGGGCTGGAGAGGCTTGGCTCCCCGCTCCAGGCATTGCAGCCTCTGGGGTCACAGCACTGCACAGGTTTTGGCCCAAACCCTTGGCCAACTGGGCCAAATTTGTGAGAGTGGCATTGCAACTTGGTGCTTGGAGTTACAGCATCACTCACTCAAATTTGGCTCAGGCAGCCTACCATCATGATGGTGGGACAGTTGAGCCAAACCTAAGTCGCTCGCCCAAACCATGCACCAGGTTGTAATGTCCAGAGTGGGAAGCTGAGCCTAGTCAGACTCATGTTACCAGAGCCACTGCTGCAGGGTGAGTGCAGGAAAGACTCTGAAACCCCCATGCTCCCCCTAAGGGCCTCCCATCCCCCACAGGGATAGGACCTGACCCGACCCCTCCCCAGGCTTCCCACATGATGTTGACACATTCCAGTGACCCAATTTTGGGTCACAATCCACAGGTTAAGAAACCCGGCCTTAGTTTGACTTCCTTCATAACACAAGCCAAAGAACCTGACCCAATAACTTCTGCATCAAGCCCATAACTTTGGTTTGAGCTATAGAATATCTTTTAGAAAGACATCCAGCCTGGAGTTAAAAACGTCAAGTGATGGAGAATTTAAAATCCAGTATAATAAGTAAATTGTTCCAGTGGTTAATGACCCAATCACCCACTGTAAAAACGGCATATTGTGCCATCTTTACTCACATTGGGTAATACCTTACTGCATGAGTGGTCCCATGGACGCCAATAGCACTTCCGCTATAGTCAGATACTACTCAACATGAGTAAGGGTGACACGATCTGGCCTTATGAATTTTTCATGACTCAGATTATCTGATGAATGGTTTATATAAACATATCACACAGCCTATGGATTGTTCATGACATATTTGCCATCTCAACTGGTTGCTGTTCATAAGTCTTACTACGCAAATGGTTGCTTAAGTCATACAAAATTGTTTCTCCTTCCAAACTCATAGACTCATAGACTTTAAGGTCAGAAGGGACCATTATGATCATCTAGTCTGACCTCCCACATGATGCAGGCCACAAAAGCCGACCCACCCACTCCTGGAATAATTCTCTCCCTTGACTCAGCTATTGAAGTCCCCAAATTATGATTTAAAGACTTCAAGTTGCACAGAATCCTCCAGCAAGCGACCCCTGCCCCATGCTTCAGAGGAAGGCGAAAAACCTCCAGGGCCTCTGCCAATCTACCCAGGAGGAAAATTCCTTCCCGACCCCAAATATGGCGATCAGCTGAACCCCGAGCATGCGGGCAACACTCTCCAGCCAAACAGATCTTTCAAGATGGCCACACACATAATTTTGTTACAAATAGTCATCTAAGTACCTATTTGGATTAGTGTTTGCAACCTTTTTTCCTTTCTCCTAACATACTTGAAAGTCAAAAATCATTATTCAAACCAATATTTGCCAATTTTATTTTTTGTATTCACCCCATTCTATTAAAGAGTTTTTGATCTTGCATGCTGAACAGTCCTAGTTTAATCTAGACTTTTGGAGCTGCTCCTTATTGCAAATCTTATTCCGTTCCAAACAAGCTGAAGAAGAACTTGCAGGCCATTAGGCCAGAAAACATGGACATGAATTAGTGCCCAAAAAATAGTTGCTCTCTCTGTATACACATTCATCATAAATGAACTTCCGTTTGACCCCCAGTTTAATTAAGCATTCAGAAGTTTGGCTGGTTACTTTAACCACAAACAAATCAAACATATAGAACCTACATTATCACACTGGAAGTCTCATGAGAACAAGTTTTCTTGTAAGAATCCTGGCACTCTATTCCAGCCTCTAGTTGGTCCAGAAATACCACAAGAAACAGTGTCTCATATTTGAGATATCTTCTGATTCCAGCTAAAACCAAGAAGCAAATGAAATAAAGAAAACCCAACTTCCACTCACCTCAAAAAAAAGAAAAGAAAAAAAAAGGTCCATATAGAGTTCAAAGTAACAGGTTTAATATTCAAAAGTGCTGAGCACCCAGAATTCCCATTTACTTCAATGGAACCTGTAATTGCTTAGCAGCTCTATAAAAATCAGGCCATAATTTCTTCACACAGATTAGCTAGAAATGCCAACAAGATCTGCCAAGAGCAGAGCAAACAGCAAACAATCACTTATTCTTAGAATGTGGTCTTTGGAAAATCTTGCAAATTCAAGTCACTGAAAGCATTTTTTAAAAATGCATCTGGAGTTTTCCATTTCTTAAGATATGACAAAATTCCCTAGGAGGCTTATTAGGATGGAGGCTTATTAGGATGGACTCAAAGTAGCAAGCCTGCCATTAAAAGATGGAAGGTCAGGCTTATGCTTTTATGATACAGAACTGAGAGTCAGGAGACCTGGGTACGGGTTGAGCTATGCCACAGATTTCTTGTGTAACACTGGATGGATCATTCCATCTCTCTGTTCCTCAGTTTACTCACCTGCACAGTGAGATGGTGGCACTTGCCTACCTCCTAGAGGTTTTGTAGGGGTTGATTAATTCCTCTTTATTAGGCTTTGAAATCCTATTCTTAAAATGCTCTCACACCCATTACAACAATCAACCCACTCGGATAGAACCTTCTTGATCTCCCACTGTATTTTGTGTAGCCCCTTTGTCTAGAAGAAGCAGGAATTCTGTGTCTTGTACAAGCCCCAAACCTACAGTAATGTTTAAAGGGGCATGTGCAGGCAGATAATCTGTTCCCATAACCGACAGCTGCAACCTGGATCCATCAAGCAGCACTGACCCTGTGGAGGGTAGTTGCTATGGGAAATCATGGGGGAGATATCCTAGAGACTGACCGTTTTTCTTCTGAGTATCAGGACTACATCACACACCCTGTATACGCAGGCAGCAAGTTGTGATTTCAGCTCCTGATTGGCTGAGAATTGTGAATATCTTGTCATTTTTGTTAGCCCACTTTCCACCTCAGCCCACTTTCCACCTCAGCCCACTTGTTTGTCTTGTCCACCTGTTTGTTTCTTAGACTGTAAGCTCTTTGTGGGAAGGAATGTTAACTGTGGTGTACTGAAAACTGTGGAGGTTGTAACTTTAAATTCTACAGGGTTTTCCTGGTCCTGTTTGCAGGCTGGGGGGCTCTGTAGGGAACCTTGGGATCTGGCTCTTTCAGCAGTCAGTCTGCAAAGAGATAGTTTAGAGCAAGGTGGTGTGAGCTGCCTTAGGGAGCAGCCTGTTTTTGGTTCTTGTGTGTTAAGGTTTTGGATTTGAAGAAATTAAATAGCATTACACAGCAACCTTCAAGAAAGAGTATTTTGTCTTATTAGGGCCGTCAAATGATTTAAAAAATTGCAATTAATCGCACTGTTAATAATAGAATACCATTTATTTAAATATTTTCAGATGTTTTCTACATTTTCAAATATATTGATTTCAATTACAACACAGAATACGACGTGTACAGTGCTTACTTTATAGTTATTTTTTGATTACAAGTATTTGCACTGTAAAAAAAAAATATATTTTTTTCAATTCACCTAATACAAGTACCATAGTGCAATCTCTTTATCATGAAAGTTGAACTTACAAATGTAGAATAATGTACAAAAAAATGCATTAAAAAAAATGTAAAATTTTAGAGCCTGCAAGTTCACTCAGTCCTACTTCTTGTTCAGCCAATCGCTCAGACAAACAAGTTTGTTTACATTTGCAGGAGATAATGCTGCCCACTTCTTCTTTATAATGTTACCAGAAAGTGAGAACAGGCATTCTCATGGCACCGTTATAGCTGGCATCACAGGATATTTATGTGCCAGATGCGCTAAAATTCATATGTCCCTTCGTGCTTCAACCACCATTCCAGAGGACATGCGTCCATGCTTATGATGGGTTCTGCTCGATAACAATCCAAAGCTGTGCAGACGAACGCATGTTCATTTTCATTATCTGAGTCAGATGCCACCAGCAGATGGTTGATTTTCTTTTTTGGTGGTTCGGGATCTGTAGTTTCTGCATCGGAGTGTTGCTCTTTTAAGACTTCTGAAAGCATGCTCCATACCTCATCCCTCTCAGATTTTGGAAGCCACTTCAGATTTTTAAACCTCGGGTCGAGTGATATAGCTATCTTTAGAAATCTCACATTGGTACCTTCTTTGCATTTTGTGAAATCTGCAGTGAAAGTGTTCTAAAAATGAACAACAGGTGCTGAGTCATCATCTGAGAGTGCTATAACATGAAATATATGGCAGAATGTGGGTAAAACAGAGCAGGAGACATAAAATTCTCCTGCAAGGAGTTCAGTCACAAATTTAATTAACGCATCATTATTTTTCCCCCTACAAGCATTATCAGCATGGAAGCATGTCCTCTGGAATGGTGGTCAAAGCATGAAGGGGCATATGAATGTTTAGCATCTCTGGCACATAAATACCTTGCAATGCCAGCTACAAAAGTGCCATGCAAATACCTGTTCTCACTTTCTGGTGACATTGTAAATGTAAAGAAACTTGTTTGTCTGAACGATTGGCTGAACAAGAAGTAGTACTGAGTGGACTTGTAGGCTCTGAAGATTTACATTGTTTTGTTTTTGAGTGCAGTTATGTAACAAAAAAAATCTACATTTGTAAATTGCACTTTCATGACAAAGAGATTGCACTGCAGTACTTGTATGAGGTGAATTAAAAATACTATTTTTTTGTTTCTCATTTTTACAGTGCAAATATTTGTAATCAAAAATATACACTTTGATTTCAATTACAACACAGAATATATATGAAAATTTAGAAAAACATTCAAAATATTTTATAAATTTCAATTGGTATTCTATTGTTTAACAGAGCGATTAATAGCAATTAATTTTTTAATCATGATTAATGTTTTTAGTTAATTGCATGAGTTAACTGCGATTAATTGACAGCCCTAGTTATTATCCAATTTCTTTATTTGTATGCCATGAACATAACATTAGCTACTATATATCCTTAAATATAGTACATATTTCCTGCCAGATAAGAATAGCAAAGGAAACTGGACATCTAAAAAAAAAGCAAGTTAGCGCATCAGTTTAACCCTTAGCAAATTCAAAGGCAATTTCACAGATGCCACAGATCCAGAGACTGAGCCAATCAATCAAAGAGCTTGCCACATATTCTCTCACAGCCCTTCCAGTATGGAGTCCAGCATCTGTGTCCTAAGCCTGCCAAGTATAACCTATGAATGGTGACCCAGCTATTGGCTCCAACGCTAAAGCATATTGAGGGGGAGTGAAGAAGTGGAAGGCAGTGCCAAGAAAGCATCAGACAGATATATAGTAGCCAATTACCTTTGTAATTGCATTTTAGGAATAAAAGACAACATTGTGTCCAGAATCCTGTAAGCTCTGCATGCTCCTGTGACAGGTTAGGAGCATTGTTAATGTGAAGATACAAACTCTTCTTGCAAGGGGATGACTATATTAGCAAAAAAAAAAAAAAAAAGAAGAAAAAAGAAATAGTACATCATGGGCCTAAGATGGATCCTCAAACTTTGGCCTTGATCCCAAAAGGTAATGACAGAACCTGCAACAATGAAGTCAGTGTGAGCTGTGGATGTTTAGCATCTCTCAAGATCAGGCCTTTATTAGAATCTGAGGAGCAATAATCAGGTGAAAATGAAGCATGCCACACGAGGAGGACTTCATTTCAAAGCAACTTTATTAATGATCTGCACAAGACACACACAGCTGGCATAGCCGGTAGTAATACAGTACAAGCACTCATAGCAGGAATACAAATAATTTTAATCAAAATGCAGCTAGATACAGTTCTGCTTTTCAGTTTGTAATTAGCCAGTGTCCATAGAAAATGGAAAGTCAAAGTAAAATGTCAGACCCCTAGGTGGAATTTGCATGTTTACTTAAAATTTCCAGTAGAAAGGGAGAGTTCTAAAACAGCACCCTCCACCCCTGCATCACATCCTAATTCTTAAAACTGAATCCAGGGACTAAGATTTTCAAAAGCAGTTATTGATGTTGGGTGCTAGTTAAGGTATTTATATGGCCCATAGCATCTGGACACCTCACCATCCTTTAATGTATTTATCCTCGCAATAGCTCTGAGATCTGAAGTGCTATTAGCCCCATTTCACAGCTGGGGAACAGAGACAGGTTATGTAACTTGCCCCAGGTCACATTAGAAGTCTATGGCAGAGGAGGGACTTGACCCAGGCTTGGCCATGACCCAGGCTAACCCCCTCACTACTAGGCCATTTTTCCTCTCTCACTGGGGGACAACGTACATGGGCCTGGTTTTCAGAAGATGGGTGCTTAGCACCTTTTGCAATCCTGGCCCTATTTAAGGTGTTTCCAGCTGAGATCCCAAAATGGAGGCACCCAAAATAACTAACCATTTTTTAAATCATTGACCGAGGTTATTTTCCCTGAAGTATGTAGAATGGCCTTGTGGTTAAGGGCTGACCTGAGACTCAGTATAAAGCTACAGAATGCAATGTTTATAGTGGGGGGGGGGGGGGGGGGGGGGGAAGGGGGAAGAGGGAGAGGGGAAGAGGGGGGAGGAGGGGGGGGGGGGGGGGGCGGGGTGAGGGAGGGTGAAGGGGGATAGGGGATGGGGGGGGGGGGGGGGGGAAGGGGGAAGAGGGAGAGGGGAAGAGGGGGGAGGAGGGGGGGGGGGGGGGGGGGGGGGGGGGGGGAAGTCAGGAATTTAAACATGAAGGAATTTCAGAAGTTTTGACCTGCAATGGTAAATGAAGCTATGTAGGGTTTTTCATTCCTGTACTCCGTTAAATGTAAACCTCTATTACCATATTAGTTCAGTGAGAGGAAGATATGTTCAAAATAAACACAGAATGTTCTTAATATTCAACATATTTCTAATAGCCTCTTCAGTCAAAATATTTTCAAATTACAATCCCCAGTCATTTCAACTATTAGCAATTTTGATTTTATGTTTTTTTAGTGGAGACAAACTTTCATCATTCCACAGGGAGGTGCAATATTGAATGTATTTATTTTCACCACAAGGGACAAATTCTGCCTCGATCTGTATCCTGTGCAACCCTGCTCAGGATAAACGAGATATAAACCAGAGGAGAATTTGATTCTGTATGATGAAAATGAACAAAGTCAATCCAGGAGGCAGCAGAGTCTTGTGAATAGGGCATTGGCGGGGGAGTCAAGAGAGGTGGATCCTGTTCCTGGCTGCATCATTCATCTTGTGTGTGACCTTCACCCCTCTGTGCCTATGTTTCACCTCCCACCCTTTGTCTGTCTTGCCTATTTAGATCGCAAGCTTTTGGACACAGGGCCTGTCTATCACTGTGTATTTGTACCTGCTAGCACAGCAGATTGTTAAGGGGCCACTCAGTGCAACAAAAATCTAGTCTACTCACAGGGTTCCAGTCTAAGAACTTGATGCTTTAGCTAACTGCATCACAGAACTAGGACCACTTTAGTACAAGGCTATTGATTTCAGTTGAGGCCTGTAGGTACCACTGTAATTCAAATACCAGATATAGTCAATCATGTGTGGATTAAAGCAGGACCCACAGAGCTCCGCTTGGGATTGAGAGACTGCCCATGTGGCCACTATGGCTCTGATACTGTAAACATATACATTTAAACAGGACAACTCATGTATATTAATTTAATCATGTACATAACTGTTGCAGTATCAGGGACAATGTTTGGTTCTATGCAAGGAAAGTGGGCGGGGGGTACCTGAGAAAGCCAGGGCCCATCATGAGGAATGAAAGGAAGTCAGAGGTCAGGGAGTCAGGAATGTCAAAGATTTGGATTTGACATAGGTTCTTTGGTGTGAGTGGATTCAGTCCCCATTTAGCCTTAATCCCCAGCCGCATAAAATACTGCATCTCCCTTGTAACCTGCAAATTACAAATTTGCCTTTGATAAAGCAAAAACATATTTGAAACTTCAATTGCTAATAGCTGAGGTGACTGGAGTGTGTTTTTTAAAGTATTTTGTTTAAGAGTATTAGGTAGTCATCTTTAAATTTAATATTCTGTATTTTACATAAATAGTTGTCGTCCCTCCCCCCCCTCCCCCCATCACCCACAGAATAATAGCTCACAGTTAAGAGTGAAGCACATGGAGATATTATGTAAGTGGAGTTATATTTGCACACACTAGCAGTGCAAATTAAAGCAATGTTGGGAATAGCTATTTTGAACTGAATTGCAGGTAATCCATGGTAGAGGATTTATTTAGTTTTCCAGATTGACTTTCATGCATTTAATTCCTTGAAAATTAGGTTTAGTGTATCTACTAAAAGAGTGAGGTGAGGTACTGGTCAAGTGGCCCTAAAGCCTTCTCCTCTCTGTTTTAATATCCTGAGGAAATTTGTAGTGCTTTTGCATTTAATGGAGATCAAGGCTAGCAGGTCTCATATTTAAGAAGTGGGGTTCTCTCCATTACCAGTGGCTTATCATCACCATATGTTATATGTATTACAGTAAAGCCTAGAGGTCCCCAACCAAGGTCAAGGCCCACTCTCTGCCTTGTGCTAGGGGTTGTACAAACAAACAGTATTATGCTCTTAATAGCCAAGATAGGCAAGGTACGGGGGACAGGAAAAATAATCTCCCTCCTACAGACATACAGAGGGGTCACATAGGAACTCTAGGGCAGAGTCAGGAACTATTCTCTCTGTTCTACAGAAAAAAATCACAGAGGAAGTCTAGCTCAGAATCAGGAACAGCACTCAGAGCTCCTGGACTGCACTCCAGTGCTTTAACCACAAGACCATTTGGCATTTGCGGGAATAGGCATATAGGTCCCTGTCATAAACATACATTTAAGGGTTAATTCCTCTTTTAGCTGTAAAGGGTTAAGAAGCTCCCATAACCTAGCTGACATCTGACCACAAGGACCAATAAGGGGACAAAATACTTTAAAATCTGGAAGGGGGAAAAAGTCTTTTGTCTGTGCTGTGTGTGTGCTTTTGCCAGAGACAGAGAAAGAAGGAACCATCCCACTCCCATAGGGTAGTGAGTATTTAGAGACGGAATGTGTTAGATTACTTTTATTTTCTTGTTTGTGAGTTCTTTTGCAAATAAGAGGGAGGATAAATTTAGGTTCTTTGTGTAACTTTAAAGTTTTGCCCAGAGGGAAACCCTCTGTGTTTGAATCTGATTGTCTGTGAGATTATCTTTCATTCTAATCTTACAGAGGTACTCCTCTTACCTTTTTTCTTTAATTAAAATTCTTCTTCTTAAGAACCTGATTGATTTTTCATTGTTTTAAGATCCAAGGGTTTGGATCTGTGTTCACCGGGACTAAATGGTGAGGGGATATTCTCAATCCTTCCCAGGGAAAGGGGTGTAGGGGCTTGGGGAGGATTATTCTCAAGCCTTCCCAGGAAAGGGGTGTTAGGGACATGGGAGATATTTGGGGGAAGGCAGAGTTCCAAGTGTCTCTCCCTAAATATTTGGTTAATGCTTGGTGGTGGCAGCGTACTGTTAACCTAAGCTGGTAAAAATAAGCTTAGGGGGTCATTCATGCGGGTCCCCACATCTGTACCCTAAAGTTCAGAGTGAGGAGGGAACCTTGACAGTCCCTTTAAAAAAAAATTAGTTAAAGGAATGTTTAGAAAAATACGTTCATTCATTTGGCCTTATGGTAAGGGTGAGGGGCTAGCTCATTTGGAAAGAGATTCTGCGTTCAAACATGTACCTTTGCCAATCTAAATCATTAATTGTTAGAGCAGAGTCCTAGGACAGAACTGGAGCTGAAGAGTTGTGGATCATATCATCACACACACACAGGGCAGGAAGAGGCTTCATCACCACACTAGTTTGAGGTACTTTGCTTAACTCCTTACTGTCTGGTCACAGCCATTGTCTCAGGTTGAAGATCGCCTTTCTTGATCTGGGTAATGGGTTTGGGCCTGTTGCCAAATCAAACATCTGACCCCTCTGAGTTAGAACTCCACACAAAACCAACTGCTTCAACTAAACTGGCCCTTTGACATCTGGGAGGGTGTTTGGGGCTATGAAGAGGCTTCGGGAAAGAACATGGTGTCTGAAGGGAGAAGAGAGTTATTCATGCAGGAAACCTAAAATGCTGTGGGATTCCTCCCTTCGGGGTAAATAACTCTTCCTACAGCCTCAGTCCCATGTCTGATGTAAATAATCTTTTTTTAATAAGAGAGAAGACACCAAATTTTTGGGAAACAGGACACCACTTGGGAGCACGTGTATGTGTGATGGGTGGGGGGTTTGAAGTCTAAAAAAAAAAATTACCAACCATTTCCCAAAATTTTACCGAATAGCATCAGTGATGAGATGGAGACCTCTGGGGGAGAGGGGGTGAGAACAGGATTTGGGGGGGGTCGTCAACGGCAGGCAGGGGATGCGTCTTCCCAGATTGGATCCTGAGTCACCAAGTTGAATTGCTGGGTGGGTTGGTACTTTGTGCCATCCACACCTACTCCACACTAGTGCCCCTCCATGGCTAGTCTGGGCCCTTCGCTCCAGCCAGATGCCTGGGAGTGAGCCAGCCCAGACCCACCCTGTGCCACCTGTAGCATTACTAGAAAACAGATGTTGAGTTCATGTCCCTGGATGGGGCCTGCACAGTGCAAGAAGCCAGGCAGTGGCAATGCAGTTTCCCAGGCTGCCCCCCAGCACCCCCAGAGCCAGCTCTGAGTCCTCGGCATTGCCCTCCTCCAAGGGCAGTGTGTGGGGAGCACTGGAAAGATAGAGCCACCCCGACCGGTTAGCAGCAGTGGCAGCCTGAGGTCCTCCACCTCCCCCTGCCTATAGAGAAGGGCAGTGGAGACCCACTGGCTTGGCGCCACATTGCTTCTGAGGCTGCAGCAGCACTACCAGGCAACAAAATTTTACCAAGGTGGGGATGGCCTTTGCCCCTCCTCCTGTCGGGGAATGTAGATAATTTAGGGGCTAAAATAAAGGGCATCCCTCAACATAAGGTACCCTTGAGCTGGGTGAGTATTCTCAGAACTAAGCTGTCCTTTTTATAATCTCAGATAGTGACTTTCTGCGAAAGTTCAGGGCAAGCCAGTTCATCCCATCAGAGTTTACATGGTGGAGTTGGTGCCATGCACAGATGTGTCACTTGAGAGCATTACTAGCGCCTGAACGTAGACATTGGGGCAGATTGCCTGGTGCATAGAGTACTAAAATGGGATTCAGGACACCTGGTTACTATTCCTGGCTCTGCCACTGACCTGCTGCCCACACTTCACACCCTGTGCCTCAGTTTTCCCCATCTGTAAAATGGGGATACTGACCTCCTTTGTAAAATGCTTTGAGATCTACTGAAGAAAAGCAGCACTATATAAGAGCTAGATTGAGCTCAATGGCACTGACAATTACATCAGCTAAGGATCTGCTTGAGATTAGAAACCACCATTTGGCAAAAACTTTTGGCAAGCTACTGAATAGTTTCTAATTACAAAATACCTCACAGGATTGTCTTGCTCTCCCAACCCCCCACTCCACTATACTGCAGCACTTACTTTTTGGCACTTGAACATATAGGAAATAAAGCCAGTTTTAAAAACAAAACAAACCCATGTGGGGGAAGTTGGTTATAAATCTGAAGACTCTAGTTTGCAGAAGCAGCAGAATTTGCATGGATTTAGTGTGTGATTAAATTATTTTAAACAAGAGGGAAAAAATCATAGAAGACCAATCTCAAGCTGCATAGGTAATATCCTAAAGAGTACCCCACTCCTGCCACAAGTCAAAGCTCTAAGAAGCTATGGTCTCGACACTTAGGAGGGATGATACAAACAGAGGGGAGAGTGAACCCTTGGAAGTTTTAATCCTGCTATCTTTTAATGATACCATTTAAAAAACACAAAAGTCTGAAGTAATTTGTTCATCATTCGCTTTCAGTCATGCACCAAGGACAATGCTTAAAGTATGAACCAGTCCCAAATAAAAGTGGGGCCTTCAGATCTTGTTTCCGTTTAGTACATGAATTCTTCAAAACTCTAAAGAGAAACCATAATTGGTATTAATGTGTGACTGTAACTGGGTTGGGACTCACTACCGCAGCGCCTCCCACTGGTTTTTCCGGGAATTAGCTCAGTCCATGGGGAGCGCCCTCTGCCGGTGGTGTCCCATCTGTCGTCTCTTCCTCTCTGGTGTCTGGACCCACGTTGCTCCCCGCTCGGCAGGAGTCCTCCTCAGGCCACTACCCTCCGGCAGTGCTCCCTAGTCCATTCTCACCCCCTCCCGGGGGTGTGCATTCAGCAGTCTTTTCACTGGCCTCAGTGGCCAACCACAACCTCCAAAGTCTACCCCCTTGTCTCGAGGGCCGGTTGCTGTTGGTCTCAGCCACCCTACTATATGGACCGGTCTAGTACAAGGGGAATGGGGGGGACCCAGGCCCGCCCACTACTCTGGGTCCCGACCCAGGGACCCTCTAGTGGCAGCCTCCCTGCCCTCCTTCTCTCTCCTTGTTCAACTGTCCCTGGGCCACTTCCCCTCTGGCCCCTCGCACCCTCTAGGCCCTTTCTCTCAGGGCCCACAGTCTGGCAGGTATTGGGCTGGAGCCCTACTATGCTCCCCCTGAGCCTGCCCAGAACTGCCCTGTCCAAGGTGCTGGTCTCCTGTTCTGGAGACAGACCTTCTCCTCTCAAAGGCCTGGGACAGACTGACTGCTCTCTCTGTGAGCAGCCTTCTTATAGGTCTGAGCCTGGCCCTGATTGGCTGTCTCCAATCTGGGCCCTGATTGGCTCCCAATAAGCCCTTCTCTAATTGGCTGACGGGCTGCACAGGCCCACTGGCCTGCTGCAGCCCCCTCTAACATGGGGGTGGGGCAGCCGCCCCACTACAGTGACCATATCTTTAAGTCAGAGCCTTTGAGTATACAAACCATTGCCAGCTGCTAAATGAGGGAAAGGTCACCATTTGTTTTTGCTTGATGGATCAGATGAAATCAATAACAGCATCATGTTTCTTGCAAACCATTGTTTCTTCTATGATTCGCCCAATTGCATTTGTGATATTTTGTTGCCATTTAAAAAAAATGATTGCACTGTACTCACATGCTCACCAACTATGGTTACACCAAATATATGTATTTTATATATATATATACATATATATATAGGGATCCATCCTAAATTCCTTGTCTACCTAAACTTTCCAGTAAGTAAACAGGGAATTTTGTAAGTGCAGGGAACACAGGAGTGAACCTAATTCTGACAGATTAACAGCTGTGTGTTTGCAGAAGACAGTGCATTTACAAGTGCTGATATTTTCAATCAAAAAGAGGAAGCAGTTATTTTAATAAAAAAGGCTGTAGGGGCTGATTGTAAATCACACAGCCCGCTGCATAAAGTGGATAAAAAAAAATCACTTACAATCCTGCATGGGCTTCTCAGACCTGGGGCTACTCACTATTTGCTCCCGCTCCAGAGCAGGTAGTTTGGGAGCTCACGATAGCCATCTGATAGCTTGAATTCTTATTACCCACCTTATAGGGCCAAATATTGTTTGTAGAGCATGCCATACACGAACAATACTAAGGGCAGAGGTCAGCGCCGGCTCCAGGGTTTTTGCTGCCCCAGGCAGCAAAAAAAAAAAAAAAAANGCAGCAATTCGGCGGGAGGTCCTTCGCTCCGAGCGGGAGTGAGGGACCCTCCGCCGAATTGCCGCCGAATAGCTGGACGTGCCGCCCCTCTCTCGAGTGGCCGCCCCAAGCACCTGCTTGTTCAGCTGGTGCCTGGAGCCGGCCCTGGCAGAGGTGGAATAGAACTCAGGAGTTCCAGGCTTCCAGGCCTGTGCTACTGCTTGTCTAGGACAGCTAACCTCATCCTTGCCTCACTTCGTCTTGGTTTACAGGGCGTTTCACTAAAGAGTTAAACAGCTAAACACATACTGAAAATGAGATCATGTGTAAGAGAACTGCTATGTTAATGTTAACAGAGAGTCCTGTGGCACCTTTAAGACTAACAGATGTATTGGAGCATAAGCTTTCGTGGGTGAATAATCGCTTCGTCAAACGCATGTAATGGAAATTTCCAGAGGCAGGTATAAATATGCAGGCAAGAATCAGTCTGGAGATAACGAGGTTAGTTCAATCAGGGAGGGTGAGGTCCTCTGCTAGCAGTTGAGGTGTGAACACCAAGGGAGGAGAAACTGCTTTTGTAGTTGGCTAGCCATTCATAGTCTTTGTTTAATCCTGATCTGATGGTGTCAAATTTGCAAATGAACTGAAGCTCAGCAGTTTCTCTTTGGAGTCTGGTCCTGAAGTTCTTTTGCTGTAAGATGGCTACCTTGACATCTGCTATTGTGTGGCCAGGGAGGTTGAAGTGTTCTCCTACAGGTTTTTGTATATTGCCATTCCTGATATCTGACTTGTGTCCATTTATCCTTTTACGTAGTGACTGTCCAGTTTGGCCAATGTACATAGCAGAGGGGCATTGCTGGCACATGATGGCATATANATATATACCTCCAGACCAGTGGCACCGCCATGGGCACCCGCATGGCCCCACAATATGCCAACATCTTTATGGCTGACCTGGAACAACACTTCCTCAGCTCTCGTCCACTCACGCCCCTTCTCTACCTATGCTACATTGATAACATCTTCATCATCTGGGAAGGAGGCTCTGGAAGAATTCCACCACGATTTCAACAGCTTCCACCCCACCATCAACCTCAGCCTGGACCAATCTACACGGGAGGTCCACTTCCTAGACACCACAGTACAAATAAGTGATGGTCACGTTAACACCACCCTATACCGAAAACCCACCGACCGCTATGCCTACCTTCATGCCTCCAGCTTCCACCCCGGACACACCACACGATCCATCGTCTACAGTCAAGCGCTGAGGTATAACCGCATCTGCTCCAACCCCTCAGACAGAGACCAGCACCTACAAGATCTTCACCAAGCATTCTCAAAACTACGATATCCACACAAGGAAATAAGGAAACAAATCAACAGAGCCAGACGTGTACCCAGAAGCCTCCTGCTACAAGACAAGCCCAAGAAAGAAACCAACAGAACTCCACTGGCCATCACCTACAGTCCTCAGCTTAAACCTCTCCAACGCATCATCAGTGATCTACAACCCATCCTGGACAATGATCCCTCGCTTTCACAGACCTTGGGAGGCAGGCCAGTCCTCGCCCACAGACAACCCGCCAACCTTAAGCATATTCTCACCAGCAACCACACACCGCACCATAACAACTCTAACTCAGGAACCAATCCATGCAACAAACCTCGATGCCAACTCTGCCCCCATATCTACACCAGCAACACCATCACAGGACCTAACCAGATCAGCTACA
>QXTE01000053.1:5095580-5262214 GCA_003942145.1 Platysternon megacephalum
CCAACCTTAAGCATATTCTCACCAGCAACCACACACCGCACCATAACAACTCTAACTCAGGAACCAATCCATGCAACAAACCTCGATGCCAACTCTGCCCCCATATCTACACCAGCAACACCATCACAGGACCTAACCAGATCAGCTACAACATCACCGGTTCATTCACCTGCACGTCCACCAATGTTATATATGCCATCATGTGCCAGCAATGCCCCTCTGCTATGTACATTGGCCAAACTGGACAGTCACTACGTAAAAGGATAAATGGACACAAGTCAGATATCAGGAATGGCAATATACAAAAACCTGTAGGAGAACACTTCAACCTCCCTGGCCACACAATAGCAGATGTAAAGGTAGCCATCTTACAGCAAAAGAACTTCAGGACCAGACTCCAAAGAGAAACTGCTGAGCTTCAGTTCATTTGCAAATTTGACACCATCAGATCAGGATTAAACAAAGACTATGAATGGCTAGCCAACTACAAAAGCAGTTTCTCCTCCCTTGGTGTTCACACCTCAACTGCTAGCAGAGGACCTCACCCTCCCTGATTGAACTAACCTCGTTATCTCCAGACTGATTCTTGCCTGCATATTTATACCTGCCTCTGGAAATTTCCATTACATGCGTCTGACGAAGCGAGTATTCACCCACGAAAGCTTATGCTCCAATACATCTGTTAGTCTTAAAGGTGCCACAGGACTCTCTGTTGCTTTTTACAGATCCAGACTAACACGGCTACCCCTCTGATTCTATGTTAATGTTGTTTCCTGCTGAAGAATTCAAAGAGTATGTGTTGTAGTAACACATTTTCCTCAAACTTCCTAAAGCATGATAACAAGCTCTGTCAAGACAGAAGGGTGATTCTGTGATGGATCTGCAAAGCAGGGGACTACAGTTCCCATCAGCCCCTCTCTATTGCCCTCCCCCTTCCCTAGAACAGCATGGGAAAGGGAAAGGTCCTCAAGCAGGAGGATGCCAGGCCTGTTTGGGGTGGGAACCACATGACAGCAGGGAGCTGGAGAGAAGCCCAGGAGCTGTGGCTAGAGCCATGTGAAGAACAGGCTGTGGCTGCTGGGAGATACAGCTGGGACCAGGTCCGTGGGGATTTATGGGGGAGCAGCAGCAGCAGGTGGGCAAGGAGCCAGTGCAGAGGGGCCCAGAGAGAGACACTAACTGAGCCTGGCTCGGAAACTCACAAATGCTTTTTGCTTGAAGAGAGAGTGGACTGGAGAAGGCACCCCAGGCACTAGGCACTAGGAGAGACCTGATGCTTGATTGGGCTGCCCCAGGGTCTCAAACAAGAACCATTATACCATAATTTGAACTGTAACTGTTTAAGCTTTAGGATATCTGCAACCTTTCCTGTCAGCCCAATGTAGCCAATGATTTTAGTTTAGTATCCATTTATCGTGTAATGCTAGGATTAATCAATATCTTATATTACATATATTCATTGTAATCAGAGTGGATTTACAGGACTATAAAAGTATAAGATAGTTCCTCTAAATACTGATCAATGTAGTAGACATGAGTAAGACAAGCTGAAATGCAAAAATCTGTAGGCTGAGGCCTGCAAGACTTCAGCTTAGCTATTTTAGGCCCTGGAGACAAATGATGACTCAAGTCAATGCCCAAGAAATAACCTGAAAGATGATGGGAAAGGGGTACCGACTGGTAATATTGCGAAAGTATAGCTTGGAAGATTAAATTTAAATTATAAAATGATGTAACAATAAATATTGTCTAACATGTGCCCTAACCGCAAGACAAAGGTGGTACGTCAATGTTGACAAGACCCTACCCAGCCTATAGAATTCAGGGTCCCTTGTGTTTCCAGGGAACACAAACCAATAAGAAAGAGACCGTTGACACTTTCATGTACATGTGCAGAATGTAGGCATAGACAGACTCACAAAAAAGGGTACCCAGAACAGGAAAATTGAGCTTCCTATGGGAAACTCCAGCAGGAACAGCTCCCGTATTGATGGTCAATCCATGAGAGGCCCAACAGACTCTAACACCATCTAAGAGTATGTGAGTGTGTCTGTAGGTATAACTGGTCCATTATACCTATCTTTAGGAATTGTATAGGCTGTGACATTTATAGCTTTGTTGGTAACTTTAATAAAACTACTAAAAGATAGATGCTCTTGTAATTGTATGTGTTATTCGCATATTTTTCATGTGTTCCTGTGAAATCTAGATCCAGGACATACAGAGGTAACTCTGTTGAACTTTCAGAGTAATAGCCGTGTTAGTCTGTATCCGCAAAAAGGAATAGGAGTACTTGTGGCACCTTAGAGACTAACAAATTTATTGTAGCATAAGCTTTCGTGGGCTACAGCTCACTTCATCGGATGCATGTAGTGGAAAATACAGAAGGAAGATATATATATACACACACATGAAACAATGGATCTTACCATACACATTATAAGGAGAGTGATCAGTTGTCAGCAGGAGAGAAAAATAAGTCTTTGTGGTGGTAATGAAAATGGCCCATTTCCAGCACTTGACAAGGAGATATAAGGAACTGTAGGGGGCGGGGGGGAAGATAAGCATGGAGAAATAGTTTTACCTTGTGTAATGGCCCATCCACTCCCAGTCTTTATTCAAACCTAATTTGATGGTGTCCAATTTGCAAATTAATTCCAATTCAGCAGTCTCTCGTTGGAGTCTGTTTTTGAAGTTTTTTTGTTGTAATATTGCGACTTTTAGGTCTGTAATCGAGTGGCCAGGGAGGTTGAAGTGTTCTCCAACTGGTTTTTGAATGTTATAATTCTTGACGTCTGATTTGTGTCCATTTATTCTTTTACGTAGAGACTGTCCGGTTTGGCCAATGTACGTGGCAGAGGGGCATTGCTGGCACATGGTGGCATATATCACATTGGTAGATGTGCAGGTGAACAAGCCTCTGATAGTGTGGCTGATGTGATTAGGTCCTATGATGGTATCCCCTGAATAGATATGTGGACAGAGTTGGCAACGGGCTTTGTTGCAAGGATAGGTTCCTGGGTTAGTGTTTTTGTTGTGTGGTGTGTGGTTGCTGGTGAGTATTTGCTTCAGGTCTGTAAGCAAGGACTGGCCTGTCTCCCAAGATCTGTGAGAGTGATGGATCTTGAGACTGTAGCCGTCAGAGCCGAACCAGTACAATTAACATTAAATAGAATAAAAGGTTACACATAGTAAAAGCCTTTCCCTTACCCATGTGTCTGAGTGGTTATCGGGATGCACCAGGGCTAGTGCCTACAAGGCCCAGCTGCTGAAGCACCCATAGTGCTTGGCTCCAAGGCTTATCTACACTTGAAATGCTACAGGGATCCAGCGGCTGTAGCGCTTCTGTGCAAACGCTACCTATGCTGATGGAAGGGGTTCTCCCATTGGTGTTGGTAATCCACCTCCCGAGAGGCAGTAATTGGTCAACAAAGAATTTTCAACAACCTAGTGCTGTTTACATGAGGACTTAGGACAGTTTAAGTACATTGCTCAGGGGGGTGGATTTTTCACACCCCTGAGCAACATATCTGGGTCAGTCTAATTTTCTAGTATAGATCAGCCCCAAGACATGGTACACCCGGCACACTACTGATGCCCTAGGAGGTTAGGGTGCCAAGTAACCCCAACAATAACAATCCATTATTGAATTATCCCCTTAAGCCATCCTTTCATCCCTGAAAATTCTTAAAAACCTATTTTCCTATTTTAAAAAGGATTGCAAAATAACCCCCCTGTAATGGGGTGCACTCACCTCCTGTGAGCACCCCCTGTCTCAGTGCATGTGCCTGCACTCTCTCTCTCTCTGTTTGTGATGGGTCTTCAGTGACTCAGCAATCCGGCCAAGTCACACACAGTCTGTATGTGAAATAAAAATAAAGCAAACCCCTTCCAGGGTACAAGTCCAACAGGGGTTTCTCTCAGTGCCCTCTGTAACGTCTCTCTCAAGCTGTCCCTGCTCTGGTATAGAGCAGTGCCCCAGGGCTTCCTCCTTGGAGGCAATGTCTTCACCCTCTCAGGGCCTTTCTGGCCACAGCTCTCCAGCTGGGCCACTACAGTTCAGTTCCCCTTCTGGGGTATATCAAAGTCCAGGCCACTTTCCCAGTGGCTGGTGGGAGGGACCCAGACCTGCCTTCTACTCCAGGTTCCAGCCCAGGGACCCTATAGTTAGCAGCCATCCACCACATCCCTTTAGATAAACTGCATCACTGCTACAATTCTCTGGGCCTCTTCCCCATGGCTCCAGTACATGCTTCACCCTTACCTCAGGGCCTTGTGCTGGTGGAGTCCCAGCAGCCATCCTGGGGCTCCTTCATGTGCCCCTTGACCTCTGCTAACACTGCTATGTCCAAAGTCCTGTAGCTCCTTCAGCCAGCCATGGACACCCTCCACTCTCCTCCAGGTCTAGCAAGGAACTGAACTTCCTCTGGCCCTACAACTCTTCTTATACTAGCCTGCTGGGCCCTGATTGGCTGCTTCCCATACACCTGCTCTAGGCAACTTGGAGGACCTATCCACTGCCTCTTTATGAGGCGGGGTGTGGTAGGGCTGCAAAGCCTCCAGCAGGGGGCCTCTGGACCTAGTTCACCCCGTTACACCCCCTCCCATCAAAAATGGCTGAAAGGAATTTTGCTCAAGTTTTCAGAAAATTTTTTACCTTTGAGCAGAGGCAAATTACAGAAAAATTCAGACCTAAAGTTAAATGTTTTCTAAAGTTACGAGCAGAGCCGGCTGAAAAATTTTCACCAAAACTTAAAAAAAAAAAAAAAAAGATTTTCAGTAAACATTTTTACTTTTCAACTTCTATCAAAAGTCAGAAAACTTTGATTGTTTCCTTAAAATTTTTTTGTTTTCCATTGGAAAAAAAATGTAAAAGTTGAATAAAATAAAAAAAAATTCCAGCAAAATAAATAAAAAATATTTTTAAACCAGATCTAGTTATGAACATTTAAGAATAGGGCATGCAGGATCAAAGATCAGGAAGCCAAAACCAAACTAACAAAAAATCTTCTTTAAAAAGGTCTCCAAACCAGCACCAGCAAGCAAGTTTCCTAGTTCTTTTATTGTTCTAGGCGGCTAGCAGGATTTCTCCCTTTCTCTTATGCATCATGTTGGGGAAGGAACAACTTAAAATTCATAAGCCCCTTACTTCAATGCAACTAAATTGACAGTCAGAAAATAAAAATTGTCTAGGAGCAGGAGCAGTATCTTGATGCACACAATCACCAGCATAGCTTCTGAATCGCCCCTCTCTATTCAGCTTTCTTTTTATATAGTCCAGCCCCAATGGTGGGGCATGGTCCTCTGTGATTGCACCCAGGCTGTTCCTTAAATGTGGAGAACAACCTGTCACACAGTGTTACAGCATAATGGAAAACTATAACAATGGATATTTACCTCTATACTTTTCAGGTTACAAGTATGAAATACTCTCAGAAATTGAGAATAGTTACACTAGATAGAATAAAAAGTCATCTCCTTTATTATAAAAAATAAGATGCTTCAGTCAACCACTCACTGATTGGGTCAGAAAGAAGCTCTCTTATGGATAGGTTATTCTATAATTGCCCATGATGATACTTCTTGCTCTTCCTCCTTAGCATATCTTTTTGTCAGGGACAAGATACTGACACACCACTGATCTGATCCAATATGACAATTCCTTTGTTCATGCATAATGACAAAAGTTGTGCTTGTAATCCCTTAATTATCTGACCCCTAAATCAGACAGCATTATCTTGCTCTTTAACCCTAGAAAAAAAGCATCTCGGCACAGCAGAAAATATCACCCTGAAATGTTTTCAGATTGTTAATCTGTACTAAGAAAGTAAACCTTAGACTCAGTTTTGAAATAGGTGGCATTTGTACCTGGGGGAAAAAAAGGCAGAATCACTGTTGACAGTGGTTACTAATTATCCATCAACGAAAGAATCCAGTGTTATAAAGCCTAGTGTTATATTCATGTTTTCCACTGATATCTCCATCGTAGGTATTTATATTACCTCCATCACTGTAGCATCTGAGCTCCTCAGAATCTTTAATGTGTTTATTTTTTACAATGCCCCCGTGAGGCAGGGAAGTGCTGTTATCTCCGTTTTACAGATGCGGAACTGAGGCACAGAGATATCAAGGATAAAATTTTCAAAAATGCCTATGTGATTTAGGAGACTGAATCCTATTTTCTAAATTGACTTAGACACTCAGAAGCCTAAGTATCACTGAAAGTCAATGGCACGTAGGCGCCTAACCTGCTTAGGTGCTTTTGAAAATCACGCTATAAATCTAATTTTCAAAAGCAACATAGGCACTTAGGAGCCAAGTTTTTAATAGACATGAAACTTAAGTTTCTAAGTGCCTAAGGCCCAGATTTTTAAAGGTATTTAGGCACTGCATAAATGCAAAGTAATGCACATAGGAAAACATAACCCCAACTATAAATATAAAATGATGGGGTCTAAATTAGCTGTTACCACGCAAGAAAGAGATCTTAGAATCATTGTGGATAGTTCTCTGAAAACATCTACTCAATGTGCAGTGGCAGTCAAACAAGCTAACAGAATGTTAGGAAAGGGATAGATAATAAAACAGAAAATATTATATTGCCTCTATATAAATCCATGGTACGCCTACATCTTGCAGACTGCATGCAAATGTGGTCGCCCCACATCTGTGGAATTGGAAAAGGTACAGAAAAGAGCAACAAAAATGGTTAGGGGTATGGAACGGCTGCCATATGAGGAGAGATGAATAAGACTGGGACTTTTCAGCTTGGAAAAGAAACGACTGGGGGGAATATTATAGAGGTGAAGAAAGTAAATAAGGAAGTGTTATTTACTCCTCATAACACAAGAGCGACATGGGTCACCAAATGAAATTAATAGGTAGCAAGTTTAAAACAAACAAAAGGAGGTTTTTCTTCACACAACTCACAGTCAACATGTGGAACTCTTTGCAAGAGGATGTTGTGGAGCTCAAGACTATAACAGTATTCAACAAAGAATTAGATAAGTTCTTGGAGGATAGGTCCATCAATGGCTATTAGCCAGAATGGGCAGGGATGCAAAACCATGCTTTGAACTTTTTGCCAGAAGCTGTTTTGCTGTGGTTGCTGGAAGCTGGGAATGGGTGACAGGGGATGGATCACTGGATGATTACCTGTTCTGTTCATTCCCTCTCAAGCACCTGGCATTGGCCATTGTCGGAAGACAGGATACTAGGCTAGATGGACCATTACCTGAACCAGTATGGCCATTCATATGTTCTTATTGCTCTAGTCAGCATTGCAATGCCTAACTGATTTAGGAGCCTACATCTCATTTTCAAAAGGGCTTTAGACACTTAGTGCCAAAGTACTATTGCAAGCCTATGGAACATAGACTCCTAAGTTCCCAAGTGACTTTGGAAAGTGGGATATATAGCAGTTTTCAAAAGCAACTAAGCTGGTTAGGTGCCTAAGTCCCATTTATTTCAATGGGAGTTATGTGCCTAAACTGCTTAGTCACTTTTGAAAATCCACTATTAGGAACCTAAGTCACTTAGGAGCATTTGAAAATTTTACCCAGTGTCATAAAAGAAGTCTGTACTGAGGAGGGAATTGCATGCTGGTCTCCTGAGTCCAAGGGTAGCACCCTAACAACAGCATTCCTCTTTAAGGACCTCCTGCTCTACACTTTATTTTTTATTTGAATGCTAAAACTGAAATGTCAGATCAGTGTGGAAAACCCATGGGTGTGTCTAAAACATCAGACAGGAACACTCATTTAAGAGAACTGACTGCCAATAGCCTGGTTCTTCTAACAAGTTGATTNGGGGGGCTCTGCATTTTAATTTAATTTTAAATGAAGCTTCTTAAACATTTTAAAAACCTTATTTACTTTACATACAACAATAGTTTAGTTATATATTATAGACTTATAGAAAGAGACCTTCTAAAAACGTTAAAATGTATTACTGGCACGCGAAACCTTAAATTAGAGTGAATAAATGAAGACTCGACACACCACTTCTGAAAGGTTGCCGACTCCTGGTATAGGGGAAGGATGCTAAAATAGAGTAATCAAGTACCAGTTGCAGGAGTTGGGTCTACAGGGAATGGTTTTGTTGGCGATCAAGGAAGATGGCACTGGAGGGTTTTGCCATCTGTATGGAGATAGTAGAATAGGATGCTCATTTCTTCTTCTCCTCCTTCTCTGCCAAACTACTCCGCTCCTATTCATGCCATCCCATGGATCTGAGTAGGTAGGCAGAGGGCACTGATTGGTCACTGAGTAGCCTTGTGGAGGGTGTAGCATGAGTGGCAATGAAGACAAAGGGTCAGGTTTCAGGAAGGACCTAGTGTGGAGCTCAGGAACATAAGCTGGTGGCCAGGCTTCTACCAAACAAACGCAGGCCTCTCATCACGTAACACTGGTTTCTATCCATGTTCAACAAAGATATCTTTCTTACAAGTCTGACAGTGTGCGCATCTGTGATTGCTAATGAAACAAGAGTGGCAACATGTGGCAGGCCTGGTAAGAGATGGTGGACAGCCACCTCAGCAAGCCTGCTGTCAGTTTCACCCGCTCACAACTCCTTCAGGAGGACAGTCTGCAGGAGTTCACGAAAACCCAGGATAAAACATTGCTTTTTTCATAAAACCAATGAAAATAAGACACCATGAAAATAAGAACTTTGGGGGGGCATATATGGTCACCTTAGTCTAAAAGAAGAAAACCATAGGAATGTAACTTCCCACCTGTGCATACATGTAAAATTCAATGGAGTTGTATGAGGAGAGAATAAATAGCCCTCTCCTATGTGTTTATAACAAATTAAATATAGCTATTCTGATCACATGCTTCAGGCCGTAAGCTGATGCTTGCAAGGAGTCAGGAAGGTAATTCTCTACCCTTCCCCCACCACTCACTCAAATCACTGACAGCACTGCACAATTGCCTAGTACAATACATGGAAGGGTCTCACCTTTCTCTTGTGCAATACCTTGATGGCCACTTCCAGAAGCAGGAAGTTGGACTTGATGAATCAATGGTTTAAATGAGTCATGCTAATTCATGTTCCTATCAGTGACAATAGACAAGGAAGCCACATACAAAGTTTGCTTGGCCAGTTCTAATTTTGTCTGCTGAGTGACTTTGCTCCCCAATTTCCCTCCCCCAACTCCTCACCCCCTTTGCATGTCAAGGAGAAATTTGACGATAGCTGGGAAAAAAATGCAACTGAAGTCCCATCCCAAAGAACCATCAGATGGTTCTTTTAATGGTTCTCTTCACAAAAATGCCATAGCACTTTCAGCATTGTAAGGATCGCCCACCAGTATGTTGCAGAATAGCCTAGCAACCGTCACTAGGGAGACAGTCAAAATTCTGAAACATGCAAACAAGAAACACCAAGCAACTTAAGGAAGTTCCAGATTCCTTTAGATCTTTCCAAAATAATGTAATTCCCAGCCCTGGCAGATAAAATACAATTCAACAGTATGAAGTGTAACCATTTAATAAAAGGAAGAACACAGAAATACTTGTATTTTTTACAAAATAATAATATACTTTTCATGGAGTCAAGACAAAAACACAAAGAAATATTTTAATAGTATAATATAGAAAATGTAGACAGTTACCCTAAAAATACATTTAATGAGGGTAAAATCCTACTTTTTTATAATTCTCTCTTTTGGGTACATCTAATGACGCTAGTCAGGGATCAGGGGCCTTTTGTTGTAAATTACTGACTACCTAGCTTAATTAATAGAACACTGTGTTGTATAAAATAGGTACCACAGGGTGATTTTATTGCAAGTCTCACAATATTTAGTGTTCTTCTTAAAGCCCCAGCTCCTGGTGTCCAGTGATTATGTGAGAGTCTCAGCTATTTTTTTTAAAGCAAGTTTCTAACCCTAATGATTGCAGCAAAAAGGTTGAAAATGTGATTTAAGTGCAGCCTGCAGGCCACCATAAAACACCCCACATGTATAAATATTATTTTAAAAATCTCATGATGCTTTGGAGCCTGGCACATGATTTTTGAGTGCCTGGGTTGGCAATACTGGTACCATGTTAACAATATGTGAGTGACTGTGTAATGTTAACACAGGAATAATTATGCTAATACTGGTGTTCAGCCTTCCAGTGCTTTCAGAAGACTCAGAGTGATCTGAGTTTTGGTTAATTAAAGTGCCGTGCCTTCTCTTTGACTAACCTGTATCCCAAGTACTCAATAGACATTACAGGGGTTGCTATGCCAAACATTTAATCCCTTTAAGAGCATCATGACCCTTCAGAATTGAATGGATTTGTTCTTTTTATCTATGTAAGGTAATCACCACTGTAATATCTGAGCTCCTGACAATATTTAATGTATTTATCCTCCCAACACCCATCTGAGGTAAGAAAGCACTATTATGCCTCTTTGTACAGATAGGGAACAGAGGACTCGACCACAGAGGAAGAATAAGGACTTGAACCCAAGTCTTCTAATGTTTAAGCTTATAGCCCTAACCACTGGACCACTCTGCTGAGGCACATGTAGCCCCCTCCATTTTATTCTGTAGCCTTGTTCTCAGCACTCTGTCACAGGGGGATAAGGGAGACATTATTGAGAAGGACAGTGTAATGATAGGTGATCCCAGAGGCATAATAGCTCTAGGAGGAATACTGACAGAAAACGGGTTAGAACTTTTCCTGCTACATGCATGCAGCATATGCTTGTCCCCTCAAAACAGCCAACCTCTACTGGCTAGTGCCAGAGGAGACACACTGGAAAATCTGAGGCCTTAGTCCATGCATGTGAGGAGTGCAAGGACCAAATCTGTTTCTGATCAATCTGTGCCGATAGCCCTTATTCCTTCATTCTTTTGTACACCAGTCAAGCAGCCATCTTGAACTTGTCCACCTCATAAATTCCCAATCTTAGTTCAATTCTCAGCTGAGAATTTTCTCCCCTCTCACTTTCCTTACCCATAGGTATTATATATTTAACTCTGCCATGGTATGTTGAGCATTTTGAGGTACAATTTTTATGAGAGACAAGATCCGAACAGGTCAGGAATTTTTTGATAAGCATATTTCATTAGAAAATGCCTATTTGTTGAAACCATGACTGTTTGAGGGATAAGGTCCGTTATGACAAATTTCTCATTTAGAAAAACAAAATTGAAAAAAAAAGTTTTGAAATTATTGAAATGACTGTTTGACATTTTAAAAATGAAAAAGAAATCCAATTTTCCAGTTCAATATGCCTTTTTTTGTTTAGAAATTTAAGCTAATTATAGTAAAAACATTTTTAAAAGGTTAAAATCGAGACAAAATATTTTGAAGCTATTGAAATGATACACTTTGATCTGAACCGTTTTTGTTTTGGTTTGTTTTGGTTTTGGATTGTCAGTTTGTGAAAATTTTTGAGATTGAATTTTCATCTTGATTTGGGACAGAAAAGAAATTTGAAAACTGTCAATTTTTCCTGGGACAAGAAAACCATTTCCTGCCCAGCTCTTAAAATCAGGTACTGTATTATTAGAATACAGGAGTTACGTGAGATTTTTTAAATAAAGAGTACTATTTAGTTTGGAACAAAATTGAGGGGCCTTGATTGAGTTCAAATTATGAAGGGTATTGTGAAAAATGATCTGTCCCTTTTATAATCCTGCTGCATGGATGGACCCAAGAAATCAAAGGACAGTGTGTTTGGAACAAACCGTTTATGCAGCAGATGGTCAATGGGATAATTCACTGCTACTGGAAATCGTTGAGACAAATTCTGTGACTGGATCTAATAAGAGACTGGATAATTTTACAGCCATTAACACTGCAAGCTAAGTTTATAAGAAGGGTAATCAAACATCCTACTTCAGGGCATAAACTAATTGCCCAGGAGGTCAGAAAATTACTCATTGCTCCCACGTTCAGAATTGCACAAATGGCTAGATGTGCTATGGGTAATTCTCCTCTTCCCCTGAAACATGAGATATAAGCCACTGCCTGGATATCAGGCTAGACGGAACAGTGGTGGGATTCAGAATGGTGAGTCATGGGTCAAAATCTACCCTGCCCCTGTGCAATTCCATTAATTTGTATATAGCATCTTTCATCCAAAATGCTTAACAGAGTTAAATATAAATGTCAGCTGTGGTTGAGAGAAGTTAAGAGCGTAGGCAGGAGAGTTGAGGGGGGGGAAAAAGGGTTATAACTAGGATGAAGGTTATATGTGTTTGTTGATGTTGTGTAGGAGAGGGGGGTGGAGTCAGGGCATTTCCTCTTTCAAAATGTTATCAATGCATTACAGGCCCTCCCTTAGTTTCCACTGTTGAAAGCCACTGGAGGGTCAAAGGGAAGGGGAAAGCACAAATGCCTTCATGCTATGGAGTTTCTGCATCATTTGTAATCAAAGGCCCTATCGCTGATTGCATTATGATAGTGTGTAGGAATGCCAAACAATAAGTCATACGCATCATAATTCCCTCCAATGGGTAGGGTTTGGCCACCCACAATGTCCCTCTAACCATGCAGATGTCCTGAGATCCATAAGGAAATCCAGCATTTGTTGGGACCACGCTCAAGGACATCAGATCTTCTATGCCCATGTACAGCAGCTCTCACCTGGCTCTGCTTCCTCCTTGGTCTTCAAAGGCTACAGAGTCCCATCCGTGCAGTATCCACATGGAGGAGCTTTCGTAGGGCTGGGGAGTGATGCCACTTAAACTCTCTCTGCTAAATTTCTGTCCACTTGAGTGGCTATTTCTTTCCTGGAATTGCCTTGGTGGCTAAAAATCAGAGGGGACAAACTGGCCCTAAACCTTCAGGCTCCACTGTTGTGCTGGCTCCCCTATGAGAAATCTCGCTGTGATAATGAAACATTGAAGTCTATGATTTTAATCACGTGTCAGGAAACTCAAAGTTAACGTTTCCACAGCAACGGCGCAGTAAAGCTCTTTGTGTGCTGCAGTCGGTGAAAGCATAGTTCAATTAAAGATTGTCTCAATTACCTGACAGCCTTTCATCCTCCTGAATTCTATTCCCTTCTCTCCCTCCCTCACATTCTTCTAATTATCTTTCAAACAAGGAGCTGGCCTAGACCAGTAATGGCAGCACCATGCACTATGCTGTCACCCAGGAAATCTGAGCGTAGGTCCCAGTGACAGCGGCTGGAGTGCTGTCGAGGGGCCATGCTCAGCATCAAGCAGCTCTCTAGAAACACCAGTCAGTGTTAGAAGCAACTTGGATGGACTCTGGGTGGAAGAACCCCACCCAGCTTTCCCCTGCAAGCAGGCTTATTCAGTTAATGGGGCTCTTTAAGAAGCAGGAAATGCAGGAGATCCGTGGGCATAGGTGGGATAGAAAGAGAATGCATAACTCTGGGGACTCTGCAGAGAGAAGGGGAGGGAAGACAGTTGAATGGAAAGGAGCATAATCTAGTGGCTAGATCAGAGGACTGAGAGTCTGGACGGCTTCTATAAGCAGCTTGGATAAGTCAATGGGCCTCTGTGCCTGATTCCCCGACAGAAAATAGGGATAATATTGATACCTAACTACTCCAGAAAGGTGTTGTGAGGCTTAACTAATTCCTATGGGCAAAGTGCTTTGAGATTCTCAGTTCTACCGAAGTGTCAGGCATTCTCATTAGCATCATATGTATTGTACCGCCTTCGAGGTAGAGCCTCTCTCTCTAAAGATAGGGTCCTTACAAGTCTTGCCAACATTTTGCCTCCCAGGTAGCACTCATCTAAAGGACTCTGCTTTACTCTACCTTGGTTAAATGCTGATCAGCAGTGCCAGAGGTCAATGCCTGGGCTAAGCCTCAATGCTGACAGAGCAGCATGATGTGCTGTCTGCTGGGCTACTGGGCAGCTCTTCAGTATCACATTCTTTTTCTTAACGGAAGGTCAGAGCCTGCTGCTCTGCAGGCCATAACAGCAGCCTCAGCGCAGCCCCTTGCGTGGATAGAAGTAGATTTGATGGGGACTCAGGAGGAAGGAGCCAACAGAAATGAGAAGAGGCAGCCAAAGGTCACTCTGGCCTGCCAGCTGTAAAAACAATCCCAGCGACATGGCTATTAAAATCCAGGGCTCGGGAGCAACCTCCTCCAGCGTCCACTATTGCACTCACTTACCCCTCCCAACCCCTGCATGTGGCCTGCATCATGCCAGCATGAAAGAGGCAAGGCAACCAGCAGGAGGTATAAGGCAAGGGAGCAAGGGTTGCACAGAGGGAGATGAAGCTCTGTTTGGCAAAGGCCAGTGATGATGGGGGGCCAGCCACTGCAGGCCGCTGAGACAGAGCTTTTTAAGTACATTTCAGCATAGCATGTTTGCTCCTAAGAAATCTAATATCCTTTGGGTCAGTGCAGGCCAACTGTTAGATATAAAGAATTCATAGTGCTTGCAATCCCCAGATGAACCATTTTCAATTCTTCATGTTTCTGAAAAACCATTGTGTCGATTTATCAGCGGAGGCTGTGCCGCATAACGAGGACCGTCTCCTGCCTTAATGCCAAAAGTGTAAATATTGCATTGCAGCAAATAGCAGTAGATAATGCATAATAATGAGCTGGGTTTGTTATGTGATGTGTTACTTGGGCCTGCAAAACAATGCATCTGTTTTTTGTTTTTCTTTTTAAGTTTTTCCCCTGCAAAAAATAGCCTTAATGCCGGCTGCAGAAGTGAAATAATCATTTACAATTCCTGAAAAATAGATGATATGATAAGAAAGACAAGGACAGGGATGAAAGACCAATTCTGATCTGACAAGCCATTGGTGTCGTCAGTGCAAATTCACTTAGACACCAGCAGAACTCTAAGCAAAGCTGAATTTTCATGCTGCAGAAATGGACTTTTCATACTGTCTCATACCTCTTTTATTTAATAGGATAGGACTTCCAGGCTCAGCACATGATTAAACAACTCTTATGAAAAGAAATTTTGCTTGAGCCAATGGTAATCAAGTGGTAGTTCTCTGATTTTTTTTCTAGTTAATTTCCAGTTCTCATCAGAAATGCATTCCCTTCCTCCCACCTCAATAAGGCAAGGTACAGAGCACTTCAATGGCTGTCAATCATCTTGCATTGTCAGATACAAGCACTTTAGGAATTACTGAACCAGTGTTTAGCAAATGCTAAACAAATTCACATCAGTGCAGAGCATGAAGAATCTGATTAATGTATCTTCAGCCAAGAGTTTTAATAACATTGGCCAAAATGAGGAGTAGCTTGTTCTCCTTTTACGATTATTTTTAAAATATTCATGATAGATAATGAACTAGCAACCTGAGATGTTGAAGTCCTTTATCCACTGGATAGATACAGTATGGTCAGTAAGGGTATGTCTACACAGCAACTAGACACCCGTGGCTGGCCCATGCCAGCCAAATAGGGCTTGTGGAACTCAGGCTGAGGGGCTGTTTCACTGCTGTGTAGACTTCCGGGCTCGGGCTGGATCCCAGGCTCTAGGAGGGTCCCGAGCTCAGGCTCCATCCCCAGCCTGAAAGTCTACACAGCAATGGTACAGCCCCGCAGCCCAAGCCCTGCGAGCCTGGGTTGGCTGGTACAGGCCAGCTGAAGGTTTTTCTCTGTTGTGTAGACATACCGTAACAGTTCAAGCTTCCCATCTGGCCCCCATTTCACCCCTTCCAGTGCACCTTCACCTTAACCTGGAGGTATCACCAGACCGTCCGGGACTCATTCAGTGCTTGGTTTCTCTGCTGAGACTGCCAACTAATCAATGGCTTCATCCCACCAGTTGTGAAGCCCTTCCATGAGCTGCTGAGTACCCTGGAATGAGTGGCAGTTGAGGGAGCTCAGCACCTTGCAGGATTCAACCCTAAAGGTGCCAGTGGCTCTGTAATGGGTCCACCTGTCCCCATTTCATATAGGGCCAACACACTGAAATGGCAGTAACTGTCAGGCACTGTGAACTGGTGACCTACATGTGAAAGGCTCTGTAAAATGGATATTTTCACCTGCTATCCTTGTGGGTTTTCTCCTGTGATATCCAGTCCCTCCAATGAAGAGACATTAAAAATGATGTAGCTTCTTCTGTTTCTCTTCCAACTAATTTTATAATGACCACTAAGGTTTTATGTACCTACATGCAAGCACAATAACATCCAGAAATTCAAATAGTAGTTTACTCCTTGCAGCAGTTACACCAACTACCTGTGCCTTTGAGTTTAAGGCCCTTACCATCAGTCTCCCTGTTCACCAGACGCGGATGGATGTTAGTTATAGCACATTGTTAATGCAAAGTAGCCTGATATTAAAAGGTGCTGAGCACCCATGTACCCACTGAAGTTAATGGGGACTGTCTGTATGTTGGTGTGACTGTTCTCGGGGTGCCCAGGATGGCGAGTCACCTCCAGTGAGAGGGAATCTTTCTTGTGGTAGCTGGGTGTCAGTTCCCTAGCACCATCATTCTTTCAGCCACTCAAGCTCTTTCCTCTAGGCTATAGCAGCCCAGACTTTGCCTTGCAGGTTAGCAATAGGGGCACCCCAATCCCTGAGTCCCTTAGAGTCCTTCCCCCTGTGATATCCAGCCCCTAACACTGGCTTCTCACAGAACTTCCAGATCCTTTGCACCCAAAGGAGCAGCGTACCCCAGTTTTACCTTAAACCACCGCTCCCATAAAACCACACAACGCTTGTGAGCACTTATGATAAAACAAAAGTAGGCTTATTTAGGAAAGGATAAAGATTTAATTAGAAACAAAAGAAAGTGATGGAAACACTGGGTTACAACACAGAACAAAATATAAAACATGAACTTCAGTCTACACTCAATAGCTACCTTTGCTGTATAATAAAGTAGAATTCCCCCCAAAAGTTCAGTCTTTTGCAGAGCTGGCTTTTTTCAGATAAACCAGAATCTCAGTGTTCATGAATTCCCATCCCCACCCCCCCCACCCCCACATCTGCCCACTCCTCAAGTGGTTTCCTCTGTGAATGAGTGCAAGTGTCCTTCCCACCACACTGTTATACTGAAAACTGTCTTTTGTTTCTATTCATATGGGTTGAATCCCTGCCTTGTGAAGTTTCATATTTTATCTTTACGTGATTTTGATTGTTTGTTGTTGACTCTGATGGTTTCCCATTTGAAGTCTATTGCACAGGGTTAAACAATTGAGCCTTGCATGGCATCACCACTGGCCAGACAGGGCAAGCTGACAACTCCCCCTTGCCCACATGGGCTGTTACTGGGACATCCTGGTGACTAGTCTCCTTTTTTTCTCCACAAAGCATACTTTCAGTATAAATACATTGATCCTTAAATATTACCCATACATACATCTCCCAATGATTACAAACCTTGATATGTTACGAGCTCTCTGTAAATACCTTACATATTATTCTTTCTGGATCAGAATCCTGAAAGATATGTGTTTGCTGTAATGAGTTTATCAGGTCTGAGGTAAGAGTTGTTTGCAAAGAACAGGGGACCCTTTTCCAAGGGGTCTCTGTCACAGTGGGTACCTCTGAAAAATCAGGCCAAGTTTATTTAGGTGACTATCAATGTAGACTTCTGAAGTTAGGCACTTAAGTTCAAAAATCATGACTCATGGTTTTAGCTCAACATTGCTGGCCTCTAAGAAAAGATTGAGGTCAAGAGTTTAGAGCCCAGGGCTGGAAGTCAAGAACTCTTCCGTTCTACTGTCAGCTCAGCTAGTGACTCACTGGGTGACCTTGGGAAATTATTTAATCTCTGTGTCTCAGTTCTGATATCTAATTTATACTCACTCATCTCAGTTGTGTTAATGATACTTACAATAATATTGATCATTTTTATATAGTACTTTTCATCAGTAGATCTCAAAGTGCTTCATGATTTTTCATATATTTATCCTCACAACACCCCTGGGAAGTACGGAAGCTTTATGATACCTATTTTCCAGCTGGGAAACTGAGGCACAGAGAGGATAAGCGATTTATCCAAGGTCACCCAGGAAGTCCATGGCTGAGCAGGGAATTGGATCTGGGTCTCCTGTGTTCTTAGCCACTGCCCTAACCACAGGATCTTATAGAACTGGATTTTTTTTTTTTTAAATCTTCATTGAAATTTTGTTGTTGTTTTGTTTTCCCCTTCCCCCATTTTCATCAAAATTTCCCAGGAGCATTTGTTCAGATTTTCATTGAAAAACCAAAACTGAAAATAAATTTAAAAAAATCAGTTTTTGAAAACTGTTTTATGTTTAAAAAATATTTTTTATTTCCTGTAACAATTTTTGATATTCAAAAATGATTTTTGGTTAAAATATTTCAAGTTTTGGTAGAAACATTTTCATTTTGGAAAACAGTTTTCTGAAAAAACAATGAATCGACAAGAAAATGTTCACAAAAGTTTTCATTTGACAAAAATCCATTTTTGACAAAATTGCTTTTTAATGAAGAAAAATAAAAGGGACAGCTAATTAGGTTGTATATCACATCTATGATCCAGTCCAGAGCCTCTACTACACGACCACCTTTTTCTCCACTAATTTTTTGCTGTCACATTCCACCTTTTTTTTAATTTTAAGAATCATAGAAATGCAGGGCTGAAAGGAACTTCAGAAGGTCATCTAGTCCAGTGCCCCAAGCAGAGAAAGGATTAAGTACACTAGTATTTGTCTAACCTGTTCTTTAAAACCTCCAGTGATAAGGACAACTTCCCTAGGTAACCTTATCTATCCTTAGTGTTTGAAAGTTTTTCACTAATATCTAACCTAAGTCTTCCTTATTGCAAACTAAGCTGATTATTTCATATCCTACCCTTGGTGGACATGGAAAACAATTTATCCCTGTCCTCTTTACAACAACCTGGTTGTAAATTGCCAATAGGTCTCCACTCAGTTTTCTCCTCTGTAGATTAAACATGCCTAATTCTTTCACTCTCTCCCTCATAGGTCATGTTTTGTAAACTTTTGATTTTTGTTGCTCTCCTCTGGACTGTCTCCAGTTTGTCCACACTTCATAAAGTGTGGTGCCCGAAACTGAACACAGTACTCCAGATGAGGCCTCACCCTTTATTCAGTGCTGAATAAAGCAGAGTAATTACATATAACACTCCTGTTGTTAATACATCCCAGAAACGCATTTGCCTTTTTTTTTTAGCAGCATCACATAACTAATTGATTACTATTTGAACACTGTTTTTGCTTGTCATTATTTCTCAGAACAGGCGAAGTCAGGGACACATTACTATTCACATAGTCCATAAATAAACCGTTTATGGCCAGTTGTAAAACAGAGAACTGAGAGTGCTGATTAGTTTAAATTCATGGGCGGTAATGTTATGTATTACTTAGCATCCACAAACAATAAATGACTGGCTGGTTACCATTGACAGCAAGACAGAAACAACATTAAGCTGCTGTTTTTAAAATACAGTTCTGTCATGAAATAAATTTCATGTTCATAAATGATATAACCAGTAATACCGGGCTTGATTCCATATTTTTAGAATTACTGAGAGCAATTCCGTAGCAAATTGTCTTCATTGCCAGTAGCCCACGGAAACTTCATGTGCCTCCTAGCCTCCAAAAGCAAAGGCTTATAGCTTCTAGGAGAAAAGAAGACATCCCCCCATAACACTTTCTTAGCCATAGAAAGTCATAATAGCTCATGCTGCTTTTTGTACCCTCTAAGGCAGAACCTGTTGCTCCAGCATCCCTAATTGTCATACAGGGCAATTGTGCAACTGCTAGTGATGTCACTGAGCATGCATGGGTGTGTCCCTGAGGAATCACAATATGGTGTGAGTTCTTCCTGGGCTGATGGTTACATTTCAAGTATCAACCAAGGGCAGAGCCCTCTGCTATATTAGAAATATGCCTGTGTCATCATAGAACTCCAAGGGAAGCAGAGGCAACACCCAAAACAGTGGGTGTCATTAAAACACTCAGCACTGGAAGTACATACAGTTACTATAAGATCTTCCTATACTTAGCATAACGCACATTTACACAGGATGGCTCGCTGTTCTCTTCTAGTGATGGGACCACACAGAGGTTTAAGCATCTGCAGTGCCTAATAGCTGGGTGGTTTTGCTCAGGCAATAGCAGCTCAGGCTTTTAGTTCCAGGGTTCAATTCCCATTGTTGACGACCCATTCAAGGCTGTCACGTTACATTAAGATAGGGGACATTGTGATAAGTCACTTCAGGGTCATAAAATGTTTCTAATGGCTCCCACTGACGGGCCGCCCAGAGGAATCAGGGGGCCTGGGGCAAAGCGGGGGAGCGGACATAAAAATAGGCTCCACCCGCTGTGGCGCTTGTACTCACCGGGCGTCGCTTCGAGTCTTCGGCAGTGGCAGTGGGTCCTTCACTCGCTCTGCGTCTTCGGCAGCACTGAAGGGCCCGCCGCTGAAGTGCCACCGAAGACCCGGAGCGACTGAAGGGCCCGCTGCCGAAGTGCCACCGAAGACCTGGACCGCCGCCGGGTGAGTAAAAATTAAAAAGGCGCCTCTAGCCAGGGAAGGGATTCTTGGCCAGGGCTCACAGGGCCCCTGCGGAGCCCGGGGCCTGGGGCAAATTGCCCCACTTGCCCCCCCCTCTGGGCAGCCCTGCCCACTGTAAGTATTACTCACTCTTTGTATTACCGCTGTGCCTAGAGGCCATAGCTGAGATCCCCCCATGCCTGATGCTGTACATATACATTGTAAACTCTTTGGGACAGGCACTGTCTGTTACTGGCAAGAAAAAGGAAATATTGCTATCCATATTCATACATGTGCAACAGCTGTACAGATGTATTGAGTGATTTGCCCAATCTTACAGAAAAAGTCTGTTACAAAGCAGGAAATTGAACATAGATTTCCTGAGTCCCACTCTGCGTCTTTAAAAACAAGACCAGTCTTCCTTTCACATGTAACAGTCCATGGGTGGCATCAGGAAAAGGCATGTCACTCAACTAAAGGATGAGTCCACACAGTAGCGGCGCCAGCTTTGCCGGCGCCCTAGGCGGCGGAAGGTCCCGCCCCCGAAATCCCGCCCCCAACAGCGTCGGCGGAAGGTCCCGCCCCCAAATTTCTATGGGCGGTGGGGGCGCAGGCGCCCCCAAAATAGCAGCGCCTCGGTCGCCTAATGGGAGCGCCGGCCCTGAGTCCACACCATATCATGACTTGGGAGATCCTTTGGGGACAGGAGTAGATTCCTGAATGACTCCTGCCCACTTTGAATTCATGGCAAGCTGGTATAATAGAACCACAAGTTAAATTGACTTGTTGGGTAAAAAGTCATTTTCATGGATGTCATCCAGACAAAAATACAACACAGCTATTAATTTAACATTGTTTGCATCTGCTTTGGATTTTGGGGATGATACTGTTTATGCAGTTTGAAAAACATCTTGAATTAATATTCAGCGTTTACTAAATCCCTTGGATTTCCTGATTAATTTGCATTAGCTCATAGCAGCAGGGGCCTCCAGAGAGCCAGCACCAAAAGTGTCAATAGTAAAACAAATGCTTTGATATGTTAGAAAACAGGGTCTTCTTCACCTTTACTATATAATCATTTGTAAAAAGAAGCAAAAACAAATAAACCAGATCTATTCTCTATTTCATTCCTAAGGAAAACATTGCAGCCATTAAGGGAACATTTAGGCGGCGGCACATTTGAATGCCAGTGCTTATTGTACATTTGACAATCTTGAATGATAAAATCTTTAGCAACACAGGGACTATTTCCAGAGATATTCGAACCATTTCAGACAAACTAGGAATCCCAGAAAAAAAGGATGGGTTTGTTGTGAAGACACTGAACTGGGATTTGAGCTCTGACAGATGCTCCCTTTGTAATTTTGGGCAAGTCATTTAGTCTCTTGGTGTCTCATTCTCATGATGTTTCCTTTTTTTTTTTGCCCTTTGTCTGTCTTATCTAATTCAATGGTGAGGTCTTTGAGGGAGGCATTGGCTCCTGCTATGTATCTGTACAGCTCCTGACACAATAGGACCGCCAATGTCTGTTGGGGCCTCTAGAAGCTACTGTAATATAAATAATTAATCATCATTATCATCCTACCAACCAGTGCCCTGAAACTCAGACTGAACCCACATTAAATCAGTCTCCAAGTACATAAATATTTAGCCAACTTTATTTTTCAATGTTTTTTCATGTTTTTTTTTTTTTCCTGTGTGTGGTGCCACTGCACTTCCAGTTCCAGCAAGGAGCAGAAGCATGGCAAAGGCTGTTCTTTTGGTCAGAGAGGAAGTCCCACTGGAAAGGTATTCTGACAAGGCTGCTGTCTGATTTCCTGAGCAAAAATGTTTAGATACTTTGGATGAGCATCGGAATCCAGCTATGAACACATGGAGATGATTATTGAGACGGTTTGGTGGGCCCATAATGCCAGGACATACCCTGAGAAGAACTGAAAGTCATTACCAGCTGGTGGCACAAGTGGCAGCCCTGCTGGCTGTCGTGTCTGAGAAGCCAAGGTTTCAATCAACATGGAGCCGAAGCTACCTCTCACTTCTATTAGTGGTTCCTCCAGGTCACCACTAAGTCACAAGACACTGTGGAAAAGTCTCATGGCCATTGCCTATGTTGTATCAATTCCGAGGGTGGAGAACTTCAGGCCTAACAGATCTTGGACCGAGTGCTACATTCACTAAAAATCGAAGAGTGTTTATGTACCGCTAAAAGAGTTTGAATTTTGGGCAAAAGTTTAATTCTCTCCTAGTAAGTTTAATGGTTACCATGGAAACCTGGGAAGCTCTATTCTAACATACACCTCATTCTGTCACTGGATGGTTCTGTACAGTATTTTCTCCCTATCTGAGTTTACTGAAAATGTAACTTCTTTTTAATGATCCATGGTTATTATATTCAAGACAGAACAGTTCAACACGGCTTATATAAGTCAGGTGGATAAGAAAAGACACTGTCAAACAGTGTGTTTGAAAAATACTGTGAAATCAAATACATTAGTCAGCCAATGTTACTGAATCTGCTTCTGTCAGTATTTATACCACAATGGTAACCAAGTGCCTTGAGGTTAACCAGCTCTTTCATTGTAGCTTTTTTTTTTTTTTTTTTAAACTTATCTTTTCAGACCTGAAGGCCAGGACCTTGTGCAATATTACATAGTGCCTTTCATCTGAGGGTCTCAAAATGATTCACAAAACTTAAGCATATCTTAAGCACAAAACTTCATGTCACCTCTATGAAGTACAGTGGGTTGTAGGATGCCAGTCACTGCAGTATAGACATTCATATACAAATTTAAATATAAGCATACAACTCACCAAAATGGACTATTTTTGCCACCCTAGGATTCAGCTCCTTAAATCTGTATCCTTTATTACAGAGACCCCTAGGCTTCTGCAAAAAGATGGGATTTAAATTCAGGCTCTAAAACCACACATTCTGACCTGTGTCGATGGACAGTACCACAGATTAGGCCACTGTGATGTCCTGACCCTTTAAATGTTTGAGCACTCTTCCCCTTCCCAGTAAAAAGCCTCAGTTGTGTGTTGATTTCAGTTTTGCAGTGTGAACAATCAAGCTAGCCGTGCTTAAATGAGCTTCTCTGTGTCTGTATCTCCTTCTCTGCTGGGTCCAGCTAGACCATTTGGCAATGAAGGATTTCGGTCGCATGAATGTCCAGTGCTCCCATTGCCTGAACAAGAAGAAGAAAAAGTAGCCATAAAAAGAGGGGGAAAGTTCATCTGGAGACACAAAGTGACAGACTGCTGCTTTTTGCTGCTGGGACAGTGTGAACCAGCCAGCTAGAGAGGAGGAACAGCAATTCAAAAGAAAACAAAGGAATGGGCTGCTGCCTGGAGCTACTTCAAACAAAGCAGTGATGGGGAAGTAAGTAGCCTTATCAGTTAACCATGTGCAAACAGGCAGACAGGCAAACAGCTTAGCCTGCACTGAGGGACGATAGCCAGCAGAGGGAGCACAAATACAGCCAAAGGCAGAATAGTGCCCTCTGCAGTGCTGGCACAGAGCCAGGAGAGGCAGATCGAGTGCAGACATAGGCTACGTCTACACTACCCACCGGATCGGCGGGTAGCGATCGAATTATCGGGGATCGATTTATCGCGTGTAGTGTAGACGCGATAAATCGATCCCCGATCGCTCTCCCATCGGCTGCTGAACTCCAGCAGTGCGAAAGGCGGAAGCAAAGTCGACGGGTGAGCCGCGGCCATCGATCCAGCGCCGCGAGGACGCGAAGTAAGTAATTTTAATTCGATCTAAGTTACGTCGACTTCAGCTACGCTATTCTCGTAGCTGAAGTTGCGTATCCTAGATTGATCCCCCCCCCTAGTGTGGACCAGGCCAAAGGTGCTGACTCCGTAGGTGCTCTGGGGCTGGAGCACCCACTGGGAAAAATTAGTGGCACACATTGGCAGCCAAGCTCCCCTCACCTCCCACTCCACCTCCTCCTCCCCCCCACCCCCCCGAGCACGCCACATCCCTGCTCCTCCGCCTACCTCCCAGCGTTTCCCGCCCGGCCACTGCCAAACAGCTGTTTGGTGGCGTTAGCAAGGTCTGGGAGGGGGGGAGGTGCGGGAACGTGGCATGCTCAGGGGAGGAGGTGGGGAAGAGGTGGGGCCGGGGCAGGGATTTGGGGAAGGAGTTGGTATATTGTCAGGGAGGGGAAGGGGTTGGAAGAGGCAGGGCAGGGGCAGGGCCTCATGGAAGGGGTGGAGTGGGGGCGGGGCCGGGGGTAGAGGGGGGTCGAGCACCATGGGGAAAGAGGGGAAGTCGGCGCCTATGAGTGCAGATAGTGCACTAACAACAAATAGTCTCCCTGTGGCAGAAAAGGCATCCTGGAGGGTGTGAAGTCCAACAGGACAGCAGAGAAAATGGCAACTTTTGGGGGCCAGATTGGTGAATTAGACGGCAACTGCAAATCCAGAGTGACGTACCTAGAATGTTTTGAGCAATTTGTAATCTGCAACGCATTTCCAGATGGAAGAATTTCAACCTTACTGACAGTGATAGGTCTGAAGGCATTTGCACTGCTGCATTACCCATTGTCACCAACTGTGCCCGGAACTGCCACGTATACTGCAATTACTCCAGCATGGTAGGAACGTTGTTCTCCTATCCCACTGATGATAGCAGAATGATACTAGTTTCATCAGCAATATCAGGAAAGCGTGGTGTTGGTAGCACAGTTCATTACTGCTCTAAGAAAGTTGCGAGAGCATTGTCAGTTTGAACAAACATTAAGTGATGCCCTGCGTGACCAATTTGTGTCTGTTTTATGCAATGACCAGGTCTGGAAGAAGTTATTGACTTCAGAGATTATGTTCAAGAAGACTGATGAAGTAGCAATTGCCCTGGAGACTGCAGAGAAGGAATTTAGTGCAAATTGAGAAGTTTATCTCATGAATCAGTGAGACACAGGACCACAGGAATGTAAGGAATTTCCATGTGGCCATTGTGTGCAAACTACGCATGCTGAGAAGGATGCTAGGCACATCCGGTTATTTGCAGGACGTGCCAGAAGAAAGGACACATCGCCGTGATCTGTCGCACAGTTCAACAACCAGGAACACGGAGTAACCGTTCAGAACAAGAAGACTCCTATGAAGACTGAACCTAAGAAAGGATGGAAGTAGGAATTCATAATGTGGAAAAAGACAAGAGCTCTAGAGACACTGACCAAGATCCATCGGTACATGTTATTGGAAGCTGGAGTCAGAGATGGCATCTGGGTCACACCTGTGATTGAAGGTGTTCCAGAAGAATGGGGCTTGATAATGGAGCTGCCGTTTCACTGATTTTTGCATGTGTCACCAGACATTGTCACAAGCTCCTTTGGAAGAAACCTCCATGGCTTTGAAGACTTATACCAGAGAAAAGTTGGTCCCAAAAGGAATACTCCAAGTGAAAGTTCAGCTAGATGGAAAATCAGTTGTTTTATCTTTGAATGTGATTGAAGGAAAGTATCCACAATTATTAGCTAATTAGCTTGAGAATCTCAAGGTGAATTGTACTGAGATGGACACTGATCATGACAACACCTCAAAATCTTCAAGAAATACTGGACAGACTCTGAAATTTTTGAAAAAGAACTTGGACAGATGAGCAACGTGTCAGCGAAGTTCACTGTTAAGTCTGACAGCCAGACAAAATATTGCACACCCAGAGTTGTGCCTTATACTCCAGTAGAAAGTTGATTTGGACCATTTACTGAACATTGGAGTCATGTCACCAGTTTCACAGAGTGAATGGGCTATACCCACTGTACCAGTGATCAAGAAGGATGGCTCAGTCTAAATTCATGGAGATTTCAAAGTGACACTGAATCCAGTGCAGACCACTATCCACTACCTTGTACTGAAGATTTGTTTGCTACTCTTAGTGATGGAGAGTGTTTCAGTAACTTGTATTTGCTCAGTGCATACCTACAAATGGAAATTGATCCCGCATCTCGCAAATATTTCACAATCAACACACAAAAGGGCTTATTTTATTACATCCGGTTGCTTTTCGGTATCACATTGGCACCTGTCCTGTTTCAAGAATGCCATGGATGAGATCCAGAAGGGACTGAATGGAGTTCAATATTATTTGGATGACCAAGGACTTGTTACAGGAAAGGATCAAGAGGATCATCTTTGAAATTTGGATGCTGTGTTGCAATGTTTGGATGACCATGGACTGAGAGTATGCCAAGACAAATGTGAGTTTTCAAACCTTCAGGTGAATATCTTGGGCATTTAATTGATGTTATGGACTTATCAAAATCACCAGAGAGAGAGAAGGTGGTTCTTCAAGCACCCTGCTGAGAACCTGTCACAGTTATGTTAATTCTACTACAGTAAATTTCTCCCTAACCTGTCGAGAATATTGGCACCTTCATATGAACTGTTACAATCAAAGAAAAAAGGAAAATGGACTAGAGCGTGATTGTGCATGTAAGGAAGCAAAGAAACTGTTTACATCAGCTGAAGTTGTTATACACTTTGATGCTTCACTACCATTGCAATGTGCTTTTTATGCTTCATCATATGGAGTGGATGCAGTTCTTTCCCACTCTTTTCCTAATGGCATGGAGAAACCAATTGCCTTTGCATCATGTAAACTCACTACACCTGAGAACTATGTGCAAATAGAGTGAGAAGCTCTCAGCATTATCTTCAGAATTTGGAAGTTCCATACCTATCTGTATGGTAGACATTTTAACTTGCTGATGGATCATCACCCATTCATTTAATTTTTTGGACCAAAACATGGAATTCCGTCATTAGCTGCTGCTCATATGCAACTGGGAATTGCTACTTTCAGCTCATTCCAATGCTATTCAGCTCTGTAAAGGGACTCAGCAAATGTTGATGGGTTATCATGCCTGTCTTGCCCAAGCTCCCACCTACCCAAAGAAACTTTGTATAAAGTGTTCTATCTCAATTTGATGGATAGGTTACCCATCACTAGCAAAGACATCAATAAAGAAACCACTAAGGATGATGTGCTTTCTCTTGTGTAGGGAATAGTACTATGAGGTACAATGTTAGATCAACGGTATCCCCAGTTTACACAATTTGTGTCACATCAGCGTGAATTATCTGTGAATCACAGTTGGATCTTATGGGGGCAAGTGATCCTTCTGAAATCCCTTTGGTCTCAGGTTTTGGAATCTCTTCATGAAGGTTGGTTTGACATTGTACGGATGAAAACCATAGCCCAGAGTCATGTCTGGTGCTCAGGGAACAACAAAGACATTGAGAAGAAGACAAAGTGCTGTACTATGTGTCAGCAAATTCAGCTTGATCCTGGCCTAGCTAGTCTACACCCTCGGTCATGGCCTCAGACTGCCTGGACATGATTCATGTGGACTTTGATAGACTTTTAGAAGGTTATATGTTTTTGGTCATAGTAGATGCCCATTTGAAATAGCCAGAAGGTTTTAGAATGACTTATACTACAGCTACCAAGACCACAGTTTAGCCAAAACTGTTACAGTCGGTAGACAAGAGTGACAATGGACCTCAATTCTGTTCTGAAGAATTTCAGAGGTTCCTACCTTTAAATGGAATTCAGCACATATGCTCAGCTCCTTACCATCTTGCTACAAATGAACTAGTGGAGTGCTTTATACAAACACTTATGCAAGCCTTAAAAGCTAATAAGTCTATTTTGAGTCATTAGCAGAAATTGGACATTTTCTTGCTTGTCTACAGGAACATATCACATGCTATGACCCAGGAGTCATCTGCAACTCTTTGTTGAAGCAATCTTTGTGTAACTGTTGGAACCTGTAATGTCTTGATGTTGCCTCAGATGTGGCCAAGTCCCAAGCTATGCAAATTGATGGACGATGTGAGACTCATCATCATTCTTTTCAAGTTGGAGACTTAGTGTGGACTCCTAACTATTGCTATGGAGTGAAATGGGTATCTAGAGAACTTGTAAAATGCATGAGACCTGTTCAGTTTGTGGTAAAACTATCCAATGATATTTTATGGAAATGACATATGGACCAATTGCAGCCTCAACATGTACTGGAGTCCAGGGATGTTCCAGTAGGACTTTCTGTTCCTCCAACCAAATCTCCTTCTGTTACAAATCTTAATTTTGACGACTTGTTGGGAGAAACTTTGGTACCAGGTCCTGTTGATTCCTTAACACTGACTTTTCCTGTTGTTCAGGACACTGCCACACCACATTACCCCAAGAGAGTGTGAAGACCAGTGCTTTAAAAATTGCTTTGTTAGTGAGCTGTTATTCCAAGGCAAAATAATCTGTTGCAATTTAAGAGTCTGCATCTGCAACTCTTAGGTTATATAGTGTTTTTGTTAACAATATAAGTGGAGGAGTGTGATGTCCTCTCCCTTTAAATGTTTCAGCACTCTCCACCCCTCCCCAGTGAAAAGACTCAGTGTTGTGTCGATTTCAGTTTCGTAGCATAAACAATAAACATTTCCACAGCAACTAGTTGTGCTTAAATGATCTCCTCTGTGTCTGCATTTCCTCCTCTGCTGGGCCCAGATATGACACACATAACACCAAGAACACCTTGCCTTTGGCCCCTGATAGTTTTACCCTAGGCAGGTCCAGCACATTCCTGAGAATGGCTGCCATCTTGATGGGTCATAGATGGAGAAACGTGTTCTGAGGTAGCCTGGTCCGAGGTCCTTGAGTGCCCTGACCTTGAACTGGATCCAGAAGAAGCTGGCAGCCAGTGGAGTCACAGAAGACCTGTGGTAGGCTGGTGCATGCTGGAGATTTGACTGGCCTTAATGGGGAAGCTGTGGAAGCATTGTGTGTGCTACTATCCTATCTCACTCTGCTAGGGAAAAGGAATTAACATATGCCAGTCTGGAGCTGATGGACACATGAATCATGGTTTATGGGAACGGGCACAGCTTTCTGGCTGCTGAGAGGTGAGCGAAGGTATCTTTTTTCTCAAGTATTAAATGAAGCAGAAATTACTGATTGGAATTATATGGCAGGAGGTTAGCCTAGGTGATCATAGTCATCTCTTCTATCCTTACAACATAGAATCATAGAATCATAGAAGATTAGGGTTGGAAGAGACCTGAGGAGGTCATCTACTCCAACCCCCTGCTCAAGGCAGGACCAACACCAACTAAATCATCCCAGCCAGAACTTTGTCAAGCCGGCCCTTAAAAACCCCTAAGGATGGAGATTCCACCACCTCCCTAGGTAACCCATTCCAGTGCTTCACCACCCTCCTAGTGAAATAGTGTTTCCTAATATCCAACCTAGACTGCCCCCACTGCAACTTGAGACCATTGCTCCTTGTTCTGTCATCTGCCACCACTGAGAACAGCCGAGCTCCATCCTCTTTGGAACCCCCCTTCAGGTAGTTGAAGGCTGATATCAAATCCCCCCTCACTCTTCTCTTCTGCAGACTAAACAAGCCCAGTTCCCTCAGCCTCTCCTCGTAAGTCATGTGCCCCAGCCCCCTGAGCATTTTTGTTGCCCTCCGCTGGACTCTCTCCAATTTGTCCTCATCCTTTTTGTAGTGGGGGGCCCAAAACTGGACGCAATACTCCAGATGTGGCCTCATCAGTGCTGAATAGAGGTGAATAATCACTTCCTTCCATCTGCTGGCAATGCTCCTGCAGCCCAATATGNGCAGACTAAACAAGCCCAGTTCCCCCAGCCTCTCCTCGTAAGTCATGTGCCCCAGCCCCCTGAGCATTTTTGTTGCACTCCGCTGGACTCTCTCCAATTTGTCCTCATCCTTTTTGTAGTGGGGGGCCCAAAACTGGACGCAATACTCCAGATGTGGCCTCATCAGTGCTGAATAGAGGTGAATAATCACTTCCTTCCATCTGCTGGCAATGCTCCTGCAGCCCAATATGCTAATGCAGCCCAATATGCCATTAGACTTCTTGGCAACAAGGGCACACTGCTGACTCATATCCAGCTTCTCATCCACTGAAATCCCCAGGTCCTTTTATGCATAACTGCTACTTATCCAGTCGGTCCCCAGCCTGTAGCAGTGCATGGGATTCTTCTGTCCTAAGTGCAGAACTCTGCACTTGTTCTTGTTGAACCTCATCAGATTTCTTTTGGCCCAATCCTCCAATTTGTCTAGGTCACTCTGGACCCTATCCCTAACCTCCAGCATATCTACCTCTCCCCCTAGCTTAGTGTCATCTGTGAACTTGCTGAGGGTGAAATCAATCCCATCATTCAGATCATTAATAAAGATGTTGAACAAAACCGGTCCCAGGACTGACCCCTGGGGTCCTCCACTTGATACCAGCTGCCAACTAGACATCGAGGCATTGCTCACTACCCGTTGAGCCCGACAATCTAGCCAGCTTTCTATCCACCTTATAGTCCATTAATCCAATTCATACTTCTTTAACTTGCTGGCAAGAATACTGTGGGAGACCATATCAAAAGCTTTGCTAAAGTCAAGATATATCACATCCATGGCTTTCCCCATATCCTCAGAGCTAGTTATCTCATGATAGAAGGCAATCAGGTTGGTCAGGCATGACTTGACCTCGGTTCAATCCATGTTGACTGTTCACCTTCCTCTCCTCCAAGTGCTTCAAAATGGTTTCCTTGAGGACCTGCTCCATGATTTTTCCAGGGACTGAGGTGAGGCTGACCGGTCTGTAGTTCCCCGGGTTCTCCTTCTTCCCTTTTTTAAAGATGGGCACTATATTTGCCTTTTTCCAATCGTCCGGGACCTCCCCTGATCGCCACTAGTTTTCAAAGATAATGGCCAATGGCTCTGCAATCACATCAGCCAATTTCCTCAGCACCCTCGGATACATTAGATCTGAACCCATGGACTTGTGTATGTCCAGCTTTTCTAAATAGTCCTTAACCTGTTTTTTCACCGCTGCTCACCTCCTCCCCATACTGTGTTGCCCAGGGCAGCAGTGTGGGAGCTGACCTTGTCTGTGAAGACCGAGGCAAAAAAAGCATTGAGTACTTCACCTTTTTCCACATCATCTGTCACTAGGTTGCCTCCCCCATTCATTAGGGGTCCCCCACTTTCCCTGACCTTTTTCTTGTTGCTAACATAGCTGTAGAAACCCTTCTTGTTACCCTTCATATCCCTTGCTAGCTGTAACTCCAGTTGTGTTTTGGCCTTCCTGATTACACCCCTGCATGCTAGAGCAATATTTTTATACTCCTCCTAGTCATCTGTCCAAGTTTCCACTTCTTGTAAGCTTCCTTTTTGTGTTTAAGCTCACCGAAGATTTCACTGTTAAGCCAAACTGGTCGCCTGCCATATTTGCTATTCTTTCTGCACATTGGAATGGTTTGTTCCTGCACCCTCAATAAGGCTTCTTTAAAATACAGCCAGCTCTCCTGGACTCCTCTCCCTCTGATATTAGCCTTCCAGGGGATCCAGCCCATCAGTTCCCTAAGGGAGTCAAAGTCTGCTTTTCTGAAGACCAGGGTCCGTATTTTGCCACTCTTCTTTCTTTCTTTTGTGAGGATCCTGAACTCAACCATCTCATGGTCACTGCTGCCCAGGTTGCCACCCACTTCTACTTCCCTTAACAATTCATCCCTGTTTGTAAGCAGCAGGTCAAGAGGAGAACGGCCCCTCATTGGTTCCTCCAGTAGTTGCACCAGGAAGTTGTCCCCAACGCTCTCCAAAAACTTCCTGGATTGTCTGTGCACCGCTGTATTGCTCTCCCAGCAGATGTCAGGGTGATTGAAGTCCCCCATTAGAACCAGGGCCTGTGTTCTGGAAACTTCAGTTAATTGTCCAAAGAAGGCCTCGTCTACCTCATCCTCCTGGTCCAGTGGTCTATAGCACACGCCCACCACGACATCACCCTTGTTGCTCTCGCTTCTAAACTTAACCCAAAGACTCTCAACAGTTTCATACATACATATGGATTCATACATACATATGGATTCCCATTTTACAAAAGGGGGGAGTTAAATGACTTTCCCAGGGTTATATGAGTGAGTGGCAGAAACCTATTGCCATCATATGCTTTAATTAGGGTTGCCAACTTTGGTTGGATGAATTCCTGGAGGTTTCATCACATGACATTACCTTTAATTAAAGATTACTTTTTAATTCCTGGAGACTCCCGGACAGTCCTAGAGGGTTGGCAACCCCAGCATTAATTGCTCGTTTTTCTACTGGATAAATGCATGTAAAAACTAGATATCACCATCTTGTTAATGCTACCTGAGTGGAGCAGAGAAACTAGACTATTAGTCTATCAGCATATAGTCCAGATTCTCTAGCATTTTGCCCTCAACTTTTTCTGCTGTATGACAAACATGATCAAATGCAAAGAAACTGAGCAAAAAAAAATAGCCATACAAATCTTGCTACACGGCCTATAGGAAGAGCTTGCCTGAACACAACAGAAACCAGTGTATGCAGCATGCTGCTCTTGAACACAGAGGATTGATTTGTGATCCGGCCAGTCAAGTTGGGAATTGTATCTGTGATAATAGTGGTATCAGGCAGAGGGAAGCTATTTTTAAAAGAAATGCCCACAGGGCAAAGGGTAGCCCCCAAGGGGAAAAGTAATCAGCTCTGCCTTGTTTACATGTAACCCGTCAGGCTGTCATGGCCTGCCAGGACTGGCCAGCATTCATTGCTGTAGTTACAAGTGCTAGACTAGTAAAGACAAGGAGAAAAAAAATGCACAGGAGGAAAGAGAGACATATTCAGCATATGAATAAACATTTTTGAATCGGTGGTTCACCTTTGTGTGGTTGAACTGAAGCCCACCGTATCAGAAGAATGTAAAACTAATTTCCCCTGTATGCCTACCTTGTTACAAAATACCAGCTCTACAGCTAATGTCTCTAACGAGGTTCCACAGCTTCAGGGACATAAAATGTGTTCTAGAATGTGCATGCTGGCTAGTTATTATTGATACATATCCTCCTTTTATTGTCCAATGGGTCAAAAGCAGTTAGGTGCCCAACTCCCATTGGTTGCTGTGGATCATTCGCTCAGCTTTCAGATCCATGGGATTGTTAACGGCTGCACAGGAGAAACCACTTAAAGTGCAGACAGAAGGTAGGGTGAAGAGTGAAAGCAGGGGAGAGGGCTGTAATGAGCTGGGGGCTCCTGGTGAGGTAGTTTCAGGTGAAATTTCAGAGGGTACTATTGGATAACTGCAAACAGAGATAGGCAGCACCAGTCATTTTTGCACATAGTACCCCAATTCCTGGATGCATGAAGCAGGCATGCAATCATGTGCCTACCCATTTTTAAAAAATCCTAGGGCATCACTTTAACTTTTGATGCATATTAATTGTGGGATGAATGTGGAACAATTGAAAAATTCAAACTCTCTGAATAAGGGCTGGGATTTCCTGAAGGGGCCCAAGAGAGTTAGGAACCTGTGGTGTGTTAAGAATTGTGTAAAAATTACAAGCTGTCACTTTAAATCCTAAAGGGTTGCCTGATCCTGCTTGCAGGCTACGGGGCTCTGCAGGAAAATGTGTGATCTGTGTTTCAGATAGTCTGCAGAAAGCCATCCTAGAGCCAGGCGGGTTGAGCTGTTCCTCTCTTTTAGGGAGCAGCCTGCTTTGTCTCTCTCTATTTTGGGGTTCTTGTGTTAGGGTTCTGAATTTTAAGAAGTACAGTTACATTGGAATCTGGCAGCAAGAGAATTTTATATTTTTATCTATCTTTCTATGCTATGCTTTGACAATAACCCAGTTCCCACTGAAAGTCAATCTGATGTAATTAAGCACTGTCCTATTTGCTGAAATGATATGGAGAGTACTAGCACGAGTATTGCCAGTATTGCTTCATCAGAACAGCCAGGCATTTCTGCTTGCCTGGTGAACTTGCTGCTAAGACCAAGCAGTCCTTTTTGGACAAACTAGCTGGGAAAACCAGGTAGTCTCCTACCTCTTCTTCCAAACTAGTTTAATTTTTTCAGGAAGTGACTTTTGGCTATAGGCCTTATGGATTCTGCTGACATTTTAAAGGAAGTAGGCTAGAGGGAGACGGACACATATGAGGCACTTTGAGTAAGCTACTGAATCAGGTTGCTGCCATTATGCTGTTGACGTAACAGTTAAATAGCAGCCTTGTAATCAGACTTGAGTTGTTTCCTAAAAATGCTATAGTTCTTTAACAAAATTTTGCTCATGCAAACATACAAAACATTGTGAATGTGTCAAATCAAAGCACAGACAACAAACATAGGAAATATTGGATCATTTGTTACCTGATTAGTAGATACTTAGAAGTTTATGCCCTTCTATGCACACATAACTCCAATGAATGTTAATGGAAGTTATGTGCATGCTTCAGGGAAGGCTAGACTTCTTAAGAAGCGTTGTTCAAATTAATTACTACAGTGATAGGTCAAAGTTAAATCACTTATCTTGGCTTCCTCTGCATTAAAAATAAAGATGTAGGTATGAAAGACACGCTTGAAACAATACAAAGTACCTAATGCCCAGATCCGAGGCAACAAGTGTTAATTTTACTACATGCTTGGCCAAAGCAACAAAAAATCTCAAGCCGTCAACACTCCATCACTTCTCAGGGGGAAAAAAAATCTGAAAACAAAAGGTCAAAACCTGATTCATCCATACAACTCATTAGAGTCAAGAGAGCATTTCTCATCGCTGCTTGACTGAGAACAAATAGCTCATTAATCTCGAACATATCCATCTGAAAACCTTAGTAAATTCAAATGCAATAATGACTGACATGATAAACAACATATCTTGCACAACACATTTACCCGTTAAGCATCTCATGCCAGCAGGCACACGGCTTACTAAAGAATGGGGGATTTGGGAAGGTGACACTTGTAAGAGATGAACTCAAAGGCAGGCAGGCCCACAGATACACACAGTCACTAACTGGAAAGAAGAAAGGAAGGGACATACAGACAGTGTCTATTTATGAAGGATTGTTTCTTGACTAAGGGCCAAATTCTGTGTAACTGTAATCAAAATTTGGCCACTTATATCTATCGTTACATACAATTTAGCCTTTAGCTATTTAAGGAGGCAGAAAAAAAGCAAGCATTGGCATATGCTGACTGTAATGCTTCTCACAGAGGGATGTAAAGTTATGTTAGTAACTAATGTGATAAGGTGTTTGCAATATGGCCAGTAATGGGGCCATTCATTGTTAAGTCAACATTTGATCTCCTGCTTATGTAGCGCCGACAGACCCCAGTTGGCAACAGCAGCAAACCTTGGACCTCTGGAGCTTGCTGCATGAGCTAAAAGACACCTCTCTCTTAGCCAAGGCTGTAGCAGGTTCAACAATCTCTAGCTGGTCTAGGTGGGGGACAGAGTGCCACACCAAGCAGGCGTGGGTTACACTTACAGTAAGCACATGGTAACAGGCATAAAGGTAGTCACCTCACGGCTCTATTGGCCAGATGTGGTTCTCTTTTACCTCTGTGAATCCTCACGGGCTTCACTCACTTCTAATCCCAATGACTTTGGTGGGCTGGCAAAGGGTCTAAGCAAGAGCAAGATTTATCTTTGTAGACTTGATTCTCCACTACCCCGCACCTTGTGTTGTCAATTTCACCTAGGTGAAGTGAGCGCAAAGGTAGGCTTTACTCTCACTTTGATGGTTGTAAGTGACCAGTGCAACGCAACGGGGGGGTGGGGGTGGAAACCAGACCGTGTGTGTCTTGACAATCCCCGCAAGTTCCATTTTGAGGAGCTCCTTCCTATCTTCTTCCCTGGAGAAATACATGAAGTACCTTGCTACACATGAGCAAAGTTGTACAATTGCATTGTGAAAGGTTTAACTTAATGCCTAAAGGGGAGGCTTGCGAAGTATACCACCTCACACATGGCTGTGGAGCAGAGGAGTCTTATGTTATTTAGAAGATACTTGTTTTGTGGAAAACACTCAGAGCCACCATTCTGCCCTGATTTACACACATGAAAAACCCCATTGNGGGGGGGGGGGGGGGGGGGGGGGGGGGGGGGGGGGGGAAGGAGAGCTAGGGGTCAGGGGAAAAAAATCTAGAAGTCGCTGTTTTATCAGAAGGGCTTGTTAGACTTCTCTTGCAATCAGGAAAGAAAAATGTCCCTCATCTAATCCCCATAGAAACCTACAGGCTCTTGCTAAGTCTTCATCCACTCTCCAATCTCAGTGTATAACTGCTGTGTCTTCACTTTGCTCTCCCCTCTCCTAGGGTACACTTTCACTGCCGCTGGGGTGTGGTTTGCCTGTGTATATGTACTCTAGCTAGCGCTCTAAAAGTAGTAGTGAGGATGCAGCATTGCAGGCATCAGCATGGGCTGCACAAGCCCGCTTGACCTCCCTGTGTACGTACTCGTGCAGCCCACGCTGATGCCTACAATGCTGTATCCTTACTGCTATTTTTGGCGAGCTCACCAGAACACATCTCACATGGGTACATGTACATGGGCTGAAAATCCCACCCTCACCCCGCAGCAGCATAGTCATAGCTTGAGTGTAGAATTAACTCAAGCTTGACTGCTGAGCTTCCAGACACAGCTGAGTTCCAGCTAATTCCCCCAAATCAGTTCCAGTTTTGCAAAGCGGAGAAGGTGCTAAATACAGAGCACTGTCTACTCAGCTAAGGCAACATTGAGAATGTTTTGTTTAAAAGCAAGTGAAGGTTTGTGCTTGTGTGATGGCCCTCGCTTGGGGTTGGTTGGTAGGGGAGCACCGCCTAGTGCTTAGGCCAGTAACGTGTAGGGGGTTGTTGGTAGGGGAGCCCGGGCCCTCCTGCTCTACCAGGCTCTGACCCAGGGACCTTTGAGGGCTATCAGTGTTCTCACAGCCAAGGAGGCTTAAGGCTGCCCTCCCTAGTCCATTTCCTACCACCTCCCTGAAATTGTCCCAAAGTCGTCGTCTGGTGTAAGGCAGTGTGAGGACAACTGCCTCCTCCTGGGGTATGGCCCAGCTTCCTGAGCCAGCTCAGCCCAAGGCTTTCCCCTGCTGGGGTACTCCAAACAAAAATAAAGGGGATCAGTCCAGTCCAGAGTTCATATGAGAGGGCAATGCTTCCCTCTCAGGCTGTCTCCGCAGCAGGTCCTCCCTTCCCCCAGGGAGGGGCTTCGGGGCAGCTGTTTTGGGAGAGATTCTGCCTTCTCTCAGCTCGTCTTCCTGAAGCTGCTGGTAGCAGGTCTCCTCTCCTCTCCGGTCTGCCCTCAAATGAGCTGCTCTTCTGCCTTTTAGCTCCAGACATAGATGTGGCAGGGCGAGACTGGCTGAGCCCACAGCAGTTCCTTAGCCTCTTGGTGCTCAGTGTGGGATTTTTACACCCCATCACAGCTTGTGAAAGGTGGATTTGGCTCCACAGCCCCCAGACTGAAGTTGTGAGTTTAGCAGTAGAACAGGCATTGCATAGGGCAGTGGAAACAGAAGCTTGTCCATGCTTTGGAGTAAGAGAACTGCTCACTCTCCATCCCCATTAGTTCCTTAGCTTCTCTGCTGAGGCTGCTAACAAGAGTGTCTGTATGCCAGAAACTATCATTTATAAATGTATCCATTCCCTCCTTTTCCTCCTTGAATGTTTGAAATTATTTCTCCTCGTGTTCTGGTCCATTAAGAAGTCCTACCAAGTCTTCTTCCTGAGAGCACCACAAGCAAGAGCAGAGGCAGAGAGGGACAACACAGTTGTCAGAAAGGGAAGAATCAGATCCGCTGGATATTTCCCCCCAGGAAGCATTACTTGGCACCCTTTGCTATATATGGGTGCTTCTTCCTGATCCAGCAACTGATGAATGATTTTGTATTGCCGCATAAAAAAGACCGATAGAAAAAAAGAAGTTAGAGACTCATCTTCTTAAGCTGTCTGTAACTAGTTGCAGAGGGATCCTCGTGCATTGCACAAGGCAGATGCGAGAACAGACCAGAACGTTGACATTATTGCCTTCCTGCTGACCTGTCTGGTATTGCACTGTGATTACTACAGATTCTCCGGTCTGTTAATAGATACCTTCTGCCAAGCCCCAATGCTGTGGGCATGCTGTGAAATGTAGAAGGTCCTCAACTGCTGCTGTGTGGGGGAACAGGTGTACTGCGTCTTTAAATTGGTTGGACTAGCCAGACTGCAATGAACTGGGAGAAGTTCTACACAAAAAAAGACCGAAAGAGGGTCTTTATTAAATTGAACAGGAGTTTTGCTGTTGACTTTCAATGGGGCCAGGATTTTACTCAAAGAGCCGTTTAGAGATAATATGTTTTCCCTTATTTTAATAAGATTCTTCATTCAGTATCAGAAGAAAGGACTTTTTCTGAGGGTCTTTGCCATTGTCACATGACATTGTGTAGGATATAGAGAATGCTACTGGGGGTGTGAATCCATGAGGATTGAGGCTACCACCACCAAAAGCAGCTGACTGCCTTTTTAGTAATGCAGTTAAAACGTATGTTCAAACCTGTTAAAAGTAGTCACGGTTTACTTTACCTGTGCTGGGTGACATCTGTCGCTTTAAAGAAACCCTCCCTGCTTTTCACCAAGGGTAAGTCTACACCACAGTAAAACACCCACGACTGGCCTGTGTCAGCTGATTGGGGCTCAGGCTGTGGGACTATAAATTTGCAGTGTAGACGTTCGGGCTCAGGTCCAAACGTGTACACTGCAACCTTATAGCCCCGCAGCCCGAGTCAGCTGACCTGGGCCAGCAGCGGGTGTTTTATAGCAGTGTAGACATACCGTAAGACTCACTGCATGTACAGGAGAGGCCATGCCTAGCGTGGGCTGTCAGAGAGAGGGTTTTAATGTGCTGTGTCTACCAAAAAGCAGCTTTCAATCTTCTCCGAAGACGTGACCCACCACAGAGGGATCCTTATGTAACCCGCTGCTGAGTGTGTGTTACAGAGCCCTGTCTGTGCCCGTCCAGGAAGTATATGAAGTGTTACAGTCCCAGTCTACAGAGCTTAGTTCAGGCTGGCGTAGCTGTAGAGGTGCGTGGTTCAATCCCTGACGTGTTGGCAACAAGGGTGGCCATCACAGTTACTCATCGCATCCGTGTCTCCAGAGAAAGTTTGTCCAGAGCTCAGGGGCATTTCTCAGCCCTTTCAGTTACTTGCCGAGTGTGAACGCACATATATTTCCTTCTTGTGCCTTGCACAAAACAAGCTCCTGTGTGGTTCCCTGAATTAAACCAGTATGGGTTGTTCAAAAACTGTGTTACATTCTCAGTAAACTTTGTTATTTGGGTGTGGGGGGGCGGGAGGATGTAGGGCTATTTCTCTCAGAAAATACAGATTTTGTGCACTGTGAAAACCCAACTGTATATTGCTCAAGACACTGCCGGGGTTACATATGAATGCAAAGCAATTGATCTATCAAGGCTCCCTCTCCCCCCCACCCACCGCGCGCCTATACATGTTGTAGAACACAAACTCTTTGGGACATGGACCACATCTTAATGTGGGTTCTGCTGTGGCCTTCCGAGTGCTACAGCAGTATCCGTGTTTAATATCAAAGGAGACCCACTGAGGAATCTGATCCTATAATGCTCTAGGTAAGGAAGACAAAATATCACAGGAGAGAAGATCTTAAGGGAGACAAAGGACATACATTTGAGAGCTGAGCCTCGCAATCTCATCATCAGTCCCACAGAAAGGAAGTTCTGATAATGGACTGCAGGATGTGGTCTTGGTAAGTAAAATACACGGTAACTGTATGCTTGAATTCTCTCCTTAGATGTTAGTTTATTAGGTTAATTGGATAATAAAAGACATTCTTTCACTACTGAGACCTCTGCTGCTTTATGCTTCTAGCTTGGTCTCTTGGCCTTGGGATCCTGATGCTGATGTTTCCATTTGTTTCTCCATTATCTAGTGAATGGTTCAGCACACAGCAGAGCAAGCACAGTATGACCCACTTCGAAACTCCATCCCCGCTTTCCAACATCATGACATGGTCTTTCCCCAGGCCAAAGCTACGCACTGGAGCGCCACATGCTATATTTGCATCTATCACCTGCAAATATAATCAGCCAGCGCTTCTACCGGTGCACTTCAAAGTGGGTATCATTCAGTTCTGTGAGTGCTCGATGGGTGAAATTCACCTCTGTGTAGAGGACCAGCACCAGGCCTGTGGCACCACTTCAGTCTCACATAAACCCTTTTGCACAGGGGTGCATTTGATCCAGTGGAACTAAGGGCTGCCCTCTTCAGCTAAGCTGTGAATGGGAAGTGAAGATGAGCTCTTCTACACCAGGCGAATAGAGATAACCTGGGGGCACAGTTATACACTCATTTCAAAGACTGGCAAGTGTGTGTGGAGGGAACTAGAAAGTTTCTACTGAAGTATAATTAAGACTGTTTTCAAGTGCAGTTGTAACCTTAAAATGGAAGAGTAAGGGAGTTAAAATGAAACCATTTACAAAGCAGTAAAAGCTCCGCTGCATGAGGCCCTCTGCGTGTACAAAATTATAGGATTGGAAACCATTCAGCCAGTCCAGTGCCTGAGTGGCTCGAGGATCCTAAAGTGCTTTTTTAATGTTTTCTATATAGAGAAGAGAACATAAGGGAGGGATGGGGGGAAACACTTTGGATGAAATAAGCACAGATCCCACACACTCCTCCTTTCCTCCCAAGCCTTTTTAAAGTTTGATTCAAACTTGGGTGGCAAATGTGAGGCCTGCTGGCTTCCCCCTTGGCTCTAGCAGGTGCTGTTCCACCCTGAATGAAGGCTGTCTGCACGGCTGCCTCAGTTTACATGCAATTCACATTTTCAACCGTTTCTTTGCAACCAGCAGTGCTAGAAGTGATTTTTTTTAAATGGATGCTTGTATTCTGAAGTCATCCCATGATGCTGGGTGTCTCACATGCTTCTGCCTTAATTGAGTTCTACTCACCGTTGAATCTGAACCTTACCCAAGGGGTATGAACCTTCAGGAGCTCAGATGAATGTGAGCTGATCAGATTTTCAACCTCTGTATGATGTACTACAGGCAATGTCTTGTTTTGGTGTCTCAAATGGGCAGAGTGCGGTTTATGGGTGGAACTTGGGAGAGTATCATTTCCCCCTCCCCTCCAACATTTAAACCCTGAAAAAGAGTCCAGTTTACATGTGCGTCTGATCTTCCTAGTTTCAGCTGAAGTACTGGCCAATAGACATTTCTTGTGTTATTTCTATGTTGGCTGAAAACAAAACAGTGGTGGTTTATCAGAGCAGACAGATTAGGCAGTGCCTACCCTGTTTTAAGAACATAAGAGCAGCCATACTGGGTCAGACCAAAGGTCCATCTAGCCCAGTATCCTGTCTTCCGACAGTGGCCAATGCCAGGTGCCCCAGAGGGAATGAACATAACAGGTGATCATCAAGTGATTCATCCCGTGGCCTAGTCCCAGCTTCTGGCAAACAGAATTAGCTACAGCAGGATTTACAATAGGCCTCCAAATGCACCTTTGTGTGTTATCCATTTTCAGATAACACCAGCCTCCACTAATGAGGTGTCAATGTGACAGGCAACCTGTTCTCCAGATATTAATAAGAGCTGCATCTTACTGTTTTATTATATAATGACATTCATCTCTAAGCACTAACAAACTTCACTTCAAGGAGTGAAGAGGCTTTGTCTGTGAATCATTTCACCCTTCGCTGAAATGTGACCTACTCTGGGGAGGAACGTGGAATCTATATAACAGCTCACCACAACACTACACAACAGTTTGCAGCAGGAAGTGAAGAGGTATGCTATGCCCAGTTGAAAGGTTAGTTAAGAAGATCTTAATTGAAGATGACACCAGAACTAACTCCCGTAAATCTTAAAGACAATCCTCTAGGAATAAGAACAGGAGTACTTGTGGCACCTTAGAGACTAACAAATTTATTTGAGCATAAGCTTTCGTGGGCTACAGTCCACTTCTTCGGATGCATAGAATGGAACATGTAGTAAGAAGATATTTATACATACAGAGAACATGAGAAGGTGGAAGTAGCCATACCAACTGTAAGAGGCTAATTAATTAAGAGAAGCTATTAACAGCAGGGGAGAAAAACTTTTGAAGTGATAATCAAGATGGCCCATTTCGGACAGTTGACACGAAAGTGTGAGGCTACTTCAACATGGGGAAATAGATTCAATTAGTGTAATGACCGAGCCATTCCCAGTCTCTGTTCAAACCTAAGTTAATGGTATCTAGTTTGCATATTAATTCAAGTTCAGCAGCTTCTCGTTGGAGTCTGTTTTTGAAGCTTTTCTGTTGCAAAATTGCCACCTTAACGTCTGTCACTGAGTGATTAGAGAGGTTGAAGTGTTCTCCTACTGGTTTTTGAATGTTATGATTCCTGATGTCAGATTTGTGTCCGTTTATTCTTTTGCGAAGAGACTGTCCGGTTTGGCCAATGTACATGGCAGAGGGGCATTGCTGGCACATGATGGCATATATCACATTGGTAGATGTGCAGGTGAACGAGCCCCTGATGGCATGGCTGATGTGATTAGGTCCTGTGATGGTGTCACTTGAATAGATATGTGGACAGAGTTGGCAGCGGGGTTTGTTGCAAGGGTAGGTTCCTGGGTTAGTGTTTTTGTTGTATGGTGTGTGGTTGCTGGTGAGTATTTGCTTCAGGTTGGGGGGCTGTCTGTAAGCAAGGACAGGTCTGTCTCCCAAGATCTGTGAGAGTGAGGGATCATCTTTCAGGATAGGTTGTAGATCTTTGATGATGCGCTGGAGAGGTTTTAGTTGGGGGATTAGTTTAGTCTAGGAATGTTAATGACTACAAGTGAAGTTAAAAGGTTACTTGATTATAGTCTATAAGTATCTAAAGGGGAACAAATATTTAATAATGGGCTTTTCAACCTATGAGAGAAAGATAAAACAGAATCCAGTGGCTGGAAGTTGCAATTAGACAAATTCATACTGGAAATAAGGCATACCTTTTTAACAGTGAGAGTAATTAACCATTGGAACAATTTACCAAGGGTTGTGGTGCATTCTCCATCACTGGCAATTTTAAAATCAAGATTGGACTTTATTTTCCTAAAAGAGATGGATTAGGAATTATTTGGGAGAAGTACTAAGGCCTGGCCTATGTTATACAGGAGATCAGACTAGATGATCACAATGGTTCCTTCTGTCTTGGAATCTATGAATATATGGTCAGAATGTCCACCAAACAATTATAACAGAAGGGAAAAAAAATAAAAAGAAACATAGAGAGAGAGTAGATGCACTGCTGCTCAGGAGTCAAGTCTTACGGGGCCAGCATGTCTAGAGCTATCTGAACCACACACCCCGTGAAATAGAATATTTCCATTTTGTGGAGCTCCGATCAGTTATTTCCTCACCTTCCCAGTGGAAAGGGGACCAAAGCAAAAACCCTGTTTTCAAAACCCCTGGAAATTGGGGAAGATCGGGTGCAGATCCAGCCTCTGCAACTTGGGCCTATTTGCACTTCTATGAGCTTCAGGTGTTCACTGGGGCTATGAAATATGGCCTTACATTTTGTGCATTTAATACTGAACAATAAATCCATGGTAGTGAAATGATACATGACAGAATATCTAATATACACTGGAAGAAATAAATGTAATGATTATAGATGGAATATTTTAGGGATCTAATCGTTAAAGAGGTTGGCAGGACCTCATCCTCCACTTTTGTGAATCTAGCCCTTCATGTCTTTTTCTTTTATTAAAATATTCAGAAATATTTAATTTGACCCAACATGTTTTGTTCTCCCTTTGGATTTTCCAAAAATTCCGAAAAATGTAGTTAGACCCCAACCATTTATCACTGTGTTTTGGAACTGATGGGTGGGAAATGAGTGATTATAGCATTTAGCCACTAGGGGGCTCCAAAACTGAGTGGTAGCAGGAATCCTGCTGCAGTTCCCAGATTGATATAGATGCCTGTCTGCAGACCTGAAGAGCCTAAAATGTCCTTGCCGCTGTTGCCATGGTATCTTCGCCATACAAAAGAAAAAACTGGCATAAAAGAAATGTATTCTTTAGACAATAGTAGGTCTGAAGAGTTTAGAATCTGTCTTCATTACAGCCTGGCAGGCCCCAATTCACTGCATACTCTTCTTCTAGTCTATTCATTGTCGCCCTCACAGCTACAGCACTGGGAGATCTTGGAGGCAGGCTCTAGGGCTTGAGAAATCCCACAAAAGACTGTCAGGCCAAAAAGCCTGGCGGTTAGGTCAGGACATGATCTGGACAGGGAATAGCTGGCAGTGCGGCGCTCATGGTTGTTTTGCATTTTCAGAGTTGTCGTTGAATCATAAAAGCGTCAAGCACCACTTGTGACTCATTTCAAGTATGAAAGAAAGCCATAAGTTAAGCACCACATATCACACACTACAGGGCCCCTAGCTACACCAAAAGTTTTTACACAATTTTCATATGACAATCTAGTTGTCTCTATGTTTAGGGCCCTATAACATCGAGGGTATTGAGATCAGGGCCATTTCCACTTTCATTGTACATTATATTCTGTCACTTGTCAGTTGCCTCACTTACCATTCCACTGCCACGGATTTAATCTCCAGTTCTCTATGCACCAAGTTGAAGGCCTTGCAGTTTTCATGTATTATTCACCTCCATTTGCTATACTTGTTAAACAGTATATGTTCATTGGAGTTAATAAATCACCATTTACTCCACCCCCCCTTATTTCCCAGAAAAGAGTTATTACTCCATCTCTCTCTACCGACAGCGGTTTTATAGTTACCAGAGATTTCTCTGTATTCATGAAGCTATTTATCACTGTACCTGTCTTAAATATTAGCACAGTAAGCTTCCTCTAAAGGCTTAAGTTATAACCTGTCTTATGTATATTGAGGCATACATGTGTCTGATATGAAATTATGTGAATTTCCTCCCAATTGGTTGGGTGACATCTCCCTCAGCTTGGAAAAGTCAAGGTTATTACTGTGTTCATCAAAGAAAAAACATTTTCCTCTTTATGTGTTTAACGGAGAAACAAGGGACTGAATCCTGAAGGTCTAACTCACTTTTACAAATCAGCTGTTGCTCTCATCGACTCCCGGAGGAGTTTTACCTGAGTAAGTGTGGAAGGCTGGATTGTGTTTGGCCATTACATCTGTGCATAAGGGAAGAGGCTCTTCCCTACCGTTTGCGTTCCTGCAGCGTGGTCATGTGGACAGGGAATTGGGCTGGGCCGCAGAAGTACAGCGGATTGAAAAATGGTAAATATTTTCACTGAAATGCTTTGAAAGCTTCAGTTTTTTTGCCCCAAAAAGTTATAATATTTGTTTGTTTCTTTGTTTCCCCCCTGCAACAGGGCATGTGCCATCCCATCCTGAGATGCCCCAGGAACCTTTCAGACTCTGTCCATTGGCTGGCAACTTCATGTGGTTTATTTACACTTCCATCACCAATACCAATACATTCCCATGCAGCAATATTATATACAGCACATCTCTTCCTTTAATCCTTTACCATAGGACTGGGGAGGATCAGAGGTCTCCCTTCCTTGAGATCTCTGAACTCAGCTAGCGCTGATTACTCCCTCTGGTGTTTCCTTCCTGTCCTTCTTCTACCCCTCAGGGGATGGAATCGTCCAGCCTGATCAGCCAATTAGCTTGCACATCCCCAATCAGCCTTCTTCAAGGGAACAGACTCATGCCTATGGGATCAGAGTGTCTGGCACACCTTGCTAGCTACCAGCATTTACACCCTCCCATTCGCAGTGGAAAAAAACTAAACACCTGCTGGGAAAAAAAAAAAAAAAGACATTTTAGCAAAAATGTAATCAAAAAGCCATTTTTAATTCAAATACTATGTTTGGAGCTGGAAAAAAAATTCATTTGCTCAGGAGACCTGACCTCTGCTCCTGGCTCTGTTATTCACTTGCTGCTTAACCTTGGGCAAATCACTCTCTGTGCCTCTGTTTCACCTCCTGCCTTTTGTCTGTCTGGTCTATTTAGACAGCAAAGTCTTCAGGAAGAGTCTGTCTCTTACTCTGTGTTTGTACAGCGCCTATTACTACAGGGCCCTGATCTCAGTAGGGGCCTCTAAGTGCTATTGTAACACAACCAGGGAGTACAATCCCTCTTTGTCCTAATATCTTCCATTACACCAGCCACAAAGGGGAGCTCTCATCACCTTCTCCAATGGTGCTGCTCTGCTGCCTAGTAAGCCTTAGGAGAAATTCTGGCTGAGAACTATGGTATTCTTTTTATGGTAACTTTTATCCTCCACACACAGACCTGATGGTCTCATTGTTATCTGTAATTTACAGTAGAAAGAAAAGCAAGCAATGGTGATTGTAGAAAATGCTTCTTGTGTCGCTCATTTAGGATGAGAGTGGGCAAAATCAAAATCTTGGTCTAAGCATGTGACTTCAGAAGTACAATCCTGGCTCACTGTGTCATCATGGGTAAGTCGTTTAGTCTGATATTTTCAAAGCCATCAAAGGAATTTGGATGCCCAATTGCCCTAGGCAGCTTTCAAAAGCCCAACCTACTCCCCTGTGGTTGAGGAATTTTCTACTCGGGGATCTTCCCTGATTCCAATTATCAGTGAGTAGCCATTGATATAACTGCACTGATGCAAAACCTTTAGCATAGACAGGCAAAAGACATGATTTGCACTGGGGCAGCTTAATCCCTTTTTCTGACAGGGGTAAGCACCACTAGCTTTGCCTGTCTATACTAGGGGTTGTGTCAGTGCAGCTACACAGGTGACTGGCTGCCAGTGGATGAAATCAGGGCAAATCTTCATTATAGACAAGAGTTAGCCTCTCCCTCTGTAAAACAAACCTACTTTATGGGGTTATACAGGCAAGTAAGTATACTTACCTACTTCACATTGTGAAGATTAAATTCATCAGTATTTGTACAGCTCTTTGAAAGACACAGAACTAACCGTAGATGAATGGAACTGTACCTCCTCAGAACACCCTGGAGTTTTATGGAAGTTCAGGTCTGGATTAAAGCTGTGTGGGTCATAGGACACTCTCTGTCTGTAAGGATTATTACTATGTTCTGCTTATCAATAGATGTGGTATTATCAACATATTCAACACACTGGATTTCTGCAGATTTCAATGTGTGAAGGGTTCAGTTGGAATAGCTCCCTAACATTTGAAATTAGAGAAAACGTCAGTAAGGTAACCATGTGACCAAAAGATTTTAAGAAATAACTTTTCATTTCCAAGAATTTGTGCCTAACTTCTTCAAAAAGGAAAACAAGGGACCAAAATCTCTGATACACTCTCAAGCCCTCTAAATGAAAAACGACATAGTGGGTAGGGCCCTAACTTAGGATTTGAAGATGTGGGGTCAAGTCTCTGCTCCACCATAGACTGCCTGTGTGACCTTGAGACAGTCATTTAGTGCCTCACTTTTCCATCTGTAAAGTGGGGATAAAAGCATTTCCCTACCTCACACCGATGTTGTGGAGATTATTGCTGGTTTGAAAATGGAAACCCCTTCCCGCCAAACAAACAAAAAACAAACAAAAACTTGCATTTTTCTAAATGTGTTTTTATCCCAAACTGAGATGAAACATCAACTCTCAATTTTTTTTAAGACAAATTCTATTTCAGGAGAACCAAAATGAACTTTTTCAGCTTCCCAGTGTGAGAGATCACAGATCTCCAACCTGTTGGTACCAGCAGGAAGTGTGGGCAGATGAAAAAACAGTAGCTCAGCATAAGCTCCACCCACAAAGCTCCTAACTGGACGAGATGTCTGTCCTCTCTAGTTGGCTGGGATTCACTATTTAAACCAGAAGGAGGCACAGGAAGTTGTCTGGGCAATTAGATTAATCCCTGGCTTGCTCCTACATTAGACCCTGACCTCTCACCTGACTCCGGAGTCCTGACTTGTTCTTGATTCCTGCCTTCCTGTCCTGTGCTCTTCTGCCATGTTTTAGATCCCTGCTTCTACACCCCACCCTAGTAACTGACTGACCCTTGGCTTGATTCCTGGCTCTGCTTCTGGCTCCTGATAACCACTGCTCTGACTGCCTATGTCTAGGTCTGCAATATCCATCTGCCCACATAGAAGGCTCTTATCAGTTTCACAAATGAAGATGACAAGAGCCTTCCAGCCTGGCTCCAGGGCTGAANGGGGGGGGGGGGGGGGGGGGGGGGGGGGGGGGGGGGGGGGGGGGGGGGGGGAGAAGGAGGATGGGGAGGAGAAGCTGAGATTCAGGGCCCCCTTGGAAAGCTTTTGTCAATTTTGCTGACAGAAAGTAAAAAACAAGAGCCTTGTATGTGGGCAGCCCTGGGAGCTGTCACTGTGGTTTTCATGATGGAGAATTTAAATTTTTCAAGAAAATGAAATTTTCCTGTGGAAAATGTGTTTCATATAAAGGATATTTTTGTTGGAAAAATCAATCTGACAGGATCTAGGATGATAAACATGTTAAAGATTGTAAGACAAGGTGGGTGAGGTAATGTCTTTTATTGGGCCAACTTCTGTTGGTGAGAGAGACAAGCTTCTGAGCTTACACAGAACTCTTCTCCAGGTCTGTCTCAGCTTGAAAGCTTGTCTCTGTCACCAACAGAAGTTAGTCTAATATAAGGTATTACCTCACCCACCTTGTCTTTCTAATATTCTGGGACCAACACAGCTACAACAGCACTGCATACAACAATTAAAGATCGTGAGGCACTCAAACATTACGCTAATGGGGACCGTATAAGTGCTTGAGGAGGGAACAAAATGGAGAAAGTATTTTTGTAGCAAATTAATAAAACGTGCACATTTTAAATCATTTTGACACACAATTTGTGAGTAATCCAGAGAAACTATAATGCTAACGTTTAGGACCGTAGGATAAGTGTGATCCAATCACTCATTTTAAAGAGGTGGACTATATCCCCTTTAGTTAGAAAAAAAGAACTACAGCATTCTTCATCTATCATGAAACTTGTCAGCCCTAGTGTGACCATAAATGTAGTGAGGAAGTTTATTTGCTTTAAAGTATCAAACCAAATCACTTAATTTTAAAAGCATGACTTTTGGAAAATGTCACTTTAAAATGCTAGCGTGTCAAGGTGGAAGGAAGACGGGGGGGCTTTTTTTTTTTTTAAACTAAGTCTTTTAAAATGCCAAAGATGAAAAACCCAACAACTTTCAGAGGAGTAACTTAGGAGTAACTTCTGATTTTAGGAACAATCCTGGGGCAAGGGTGGTGCCTAAATTCTGCCATCCTAGGAGTAGCCCAGGGAAGCACTGTGACTCAGGCACATCTCTGAGTCATAATTCCACTTCAGCTTCCTTTATGCTCCTAAGGATTAGTAATTACTGTTGGCCTATAACTGTAGCCAATTACTGTTCCACATCCTAATGGCTCAGATACTCTGGCCAGCAAGAGTGAAGCTAAGATTCCACCCATTGCCCCCTACCTGCTGAGATGCATTGAACAGACAAGTAACCTTGCTTACTCCTACACATTCAGACCCGAGGCTTGGGCAGCCCATATAGGGTACATCTACACAACAATAAAACACCTGTGGCTGGCCTGGGTCAGCTGACTTGGGCTCACAGGGCTTGGCCTGCCGGGTTGCAAAACTGCTGTGTAGACAGTCAGATTCAGGCTGGAGTCTGAGCTCTGAGACCCTGCAAGGCAGTGGGGGGAGGGCAGAAGGGTCAATTTTTAGCCAGCCGTGCGGCAGGTCTTTTATTCCAGTGTAGATGTATCAACCGAGTCATAAGGGGGAGTTCTTAGTCACTCATGTGGGCTCATGGTCCTGGGGAAAAAAAAAATCTAGCCATTGACTTACATAATTGTTAAGAACATAGATTCAGATGGCCTCTCTCATGTGGAGTGGTATTTAATTCCTCAATTATTCTCATTGGTTTCAATGGGATTACTCAGAGTATTCAGTGTAAGTAGAGGTCATCAAAGTCTGGCCCTTTAATAGCTTTCCAACTGAATTTCAATACAATTTGACATCATAATCTATTCATCTTCTGTAATCTCTTTCTTTTCAGCTTTTGGCTTCATTGCAGGGCTAGAGTCTGCCACTAACTCAAATGGGGTGTTACCTTGCTTCTGAAGTAGCCTCATTAATTTCAATGGGTCTATTTAACAGCATAAGGTTGTACTCAGTGCAAATAATGGTGACAGAATCTGGCCCTTATTCTGTCCCGCCTCACTCAGAAAGAGAAGGCGAGCGTAGCTTATAAAAGCAGGATTCATATGAACCTTTGTCTAATTTATCACCAGGCAGGTTGCGAGAGAGAGTCATCACAATATTTCTAAAGAACACCAGTAGACCAGCAGTAAAATACAGCCTTCTATTAGCAGTCACTGGAGTCAAAACCATTAAAAGCTTTTAAAGTCTTGCTAAATACTAAACCATACAATTACCAAAAATAATAATAGTAATAATAATAATGATGAGGATCAAGCTTTTCCTGGGTCGAAGTGCTGAACAGATGTTTTCAAAAGGAGAAACAACCCACGTTTTTCCAGATTACAACCTGCCCCTAAGACAAACCTGATCGTAAGAGGTCAGGGTGGGGGGGGAAAAATGGACTTTAAAAAAAAATTGTAGAAATTTCCCCCCAAAATGGAAAGAAAACCAGTAAAAACTCAGAATGAGGCAGGAGAAAAAGGATGATCTCATAGAGTCATAAATTCCAAGGCCAGGAAGGGACTTTGAGATCATCCGATCTGACCTCCTGTGTAACACAGGCCAAAAAACTTCCCCAAAATAATTCCTAGAGCATATATTTTAGACCAACATCCAGTCTTGAGTTAAAAATTGTCAATGAATTAGAATCCACCACGACCCTTGGTAAATTGATCCAACGGTTAATTACTCTCACCTTTAAAAATATATGCCCTATTTATATCTCCTGTTCAAAGAAGCTAAATGGCACCCTGGATAAATGGATTCTATCCCTGCCTCTGCCATAGAGTTCTATGTGATGCTAAGCAAATCATTTACACCACAGTTTTCACAGGTGGCCACTAATTGTGTGTCCCTCATTTTCTGGGTGCCCAATCTTTTTAAAGATGAGAACTGAGGTGCAGAGGGCCAGATTTTCCTATATATTTAAGTGTCTATAGAGGCAAATGGGTGTTTTCCATTGCACTGGGAACCTTTTAATATTAAAATATACAGGAAATCACATACAACTTACAATTAGAAAGCAAAGCAAACTGTGGCAGACACCCACCATGGAAAGTTTCAGTCCAAATGGTGGACGTTTGGCAGTTATAAGCAACTGAAAGAAGGGTCTTACAATGGACCATGTTAGGCAACCTTAACTGTAGGTGTAGCCACCAGCTCTGCCTATAATAAATAATGGGACTAAAACCACTGAAATTTGCAGAAATTTTATGGTCAGTACATATTATTTGACCTGTTCTAACTACAACTTCTCTTATAGTATTTTCCCAGCCTGTTTCTCCTCTCATACAGGTCTCTCATTGCCTACCTTGAAACCAATATTATCATGTCAGAAGAAAATATCTTTGTAGCACCCCCGGGGGCTAAGTGCAATATTACAAATAGAAGGATTTGATTGATGAAATATAGACTGTATTTTATGCTCTCCCTCTCCATTGATGGCAGGCTACACACACCACCTGGTGAGCAATCTGCAAAAGGAAGATGTCATGTCAGTATTTGATCACTTCACTTCCTGCTTCTTTTGCAGTTTCAGACCTCAAGTGTCTCAGCCCCATTCCACAGAATTCTGACTCTCCCTTCCCCCTCCCACCGCTGCTTAATCAACAAAGATACAAATTTGGGTTCTTCAGGTTAGCACACACGGCTGTGTTTCCCAGAGTTCAGTTCCAATCCAGTTTTAAGGCCTGATCCAAAGTCCATTACATTCAGTGAAAATTGATTGAATTGGCCTTTGGATCAAACCTCTAATAATTGATTCTTTGGAGGATCACCAGGCTGAAGCCCTCCACAAGGTACTGTCCAAAGGCGTCACTGAAGTAGCAGAGAAACAGCTTTAGCAGAAGAGAGCAAATGAGACCCTGAAGGAGTCTCCTCTAAGAGCCAATTTAGCTGAGAAGAAGAGTTCTCTCATTACATCAAGAGGCTCTGATGCCCTGCTAAATTATTCTAATGAAGCCCAACACTGTGGTGTTGACTTTCTAGACAAGTTTATGAGAAGCATATTTAAAATCAGAGCAAATCCATCAGCATTTGAGAGTTTACCCAGCTGTACCCTGAGTAAAGGGCAATATGGAGCTGCACTGTCACAGAAGCAGAGCAGAAATCAGCTCCTCAGAGAATCACACCTTGGCCCCTGGCTCTGCACTTGCTCCATGGGGAATACATTCTGTGCCAGCCTGCTGCCGATCACTTCCCTCTCTGTGACAGTCCTGCTTACCTGGTTGGTGTATTGGGAGTTCGAGCCAAAGTTCCTCCAACTCCTCAGTTTTCCCTGCCCATTTTCCAGCCTCCTGCATGGAAAGAGGGAGTCATGGCCCCATAGAGGTTGCTCCCCCCTTGTGCTATACCCCAAGTTGCCAATAGCCCATGTAGCGGAACTGAAGGGTGTAAAGAGCCACCTTACTGCCTCCTCACCCCATAAGTGTGTGGGGCAAGGTGCAATCTTGCCCTTAATACCACAGATGAGTTACTATAAATCAGGGGTCGGCAACCTTTCAGAAGAGGTGTGCCAAGTCTTCATTTAGTCACTCTAATTTAAAGTTTTGCGTGCCGGTAATACATTTTAATGTTTTTAGAAGGTCTCTTTCTATAAGTCTATAATATATAACTAAACTATTGTTGTATGTAAAGTAAATAAGGGTTTTAAAATGTTTAAGAAGCTTCATTTAAAATTAAACTAAAATGCAGAGCCCCCCGGACCGGTGGCCAGGACCCGGGCAGTGTGAGTGCCACTGAAAATCTGCTCGCGTGCTGCCTTCGGCACCCGTGCCATAGGTTGCCTACCCCTGCTATAAATCAACCTTGTGGTAGATTGAAATATGTTTATCTAAGAGAAGTGATATATTTGAAAGAAAAAATAAATAAATAAAAGTGTTTCTCTATGACACATCTAATTAAAAATAAATAAATAAATAAAAAGGATGAGCCATGTTCATGGGACTTCAGTGAGACTTTCCCCCTAAGCAAGGGCAGCAGGATTTGGTCCTGGTATGTAGTAGGGCTGGCCAGAAAACAACAACAATCCATTTCATTAAATAATTTTGAGGTTTCAAAATTTGTTTTTGTTCCGACGTGCAACAACAAAGACCTTCTTGAAATTTTCCCAGAAGAAATGAGAGATCCTAAGCAGAGACTTGAAGTTGGGTTTCCCACATCCCATGCAAGTACTTTAACCACTTGGCTCTTGGCTCCACTGGTGTGGGTCTCTCTCTGGGTCATGTTGATGAATTTTTCGTTGAAACAGATATGTTTCCATGAAACATTTCTGTTTTGATGAAATGGCATTTTTCAATGAAAAAAAGTAAGTTCTGTCAACATTTTTTTCCAACCAGCTGGTCCTGGTGCGACAATCTCCATCTTGGCTAAAACTCAAATTGAACCAGGGAACCCCAGAGCTAAAAGAATGAGTCTTTATAACTGAAACTAATCAGCAACAGAAGCATACTCTCTGTGAACTGAGCACCGAGAGGGACATATGAAACACATTGTCCAATGGGTTACACAAGCAAATCAAGACACGTTATTTTCTCTCATTATTAAACATGAATATTAGAATAGTTCCTAGAGTCCCGCATTAGGATTGATGTCTCACGTTGCTAGGTACTGTACAAACACACAAATGAGAAGTGCCTGCAATGTAAGAATAAAAATGAGAGAGAGAATGAAGGATACAATCAACCGATACAAGACATTATTTATGCGTATAGCGCCTGAGAAAGTTGTGGGCGCTCATACAGCAGCAGCTGCTTATGCGTTCTGAGACCTTCCGGTTCTCTTTGGGGCTGTCAGGATGTCATGCAGCTTTCTTCGGAGCTGTGGATCTACAAAACTATGGTTATAGCAACTCATTCTGTAGCAGTGAACCATGGGCAAGGAGGAAGGCTGAAGCGGGGTCGATTGACATTTTCAGTTCTTGTCATCTTTATCAGCTGCTCCATATTAAGTGGTAGGATAAGATCAGCAATGAGGCTATTCATAGCCAAACCCATCAACTGCCTCCGTCAGTGCTGGTTTGGTTTCGGTGGCTGTGTTGGTATGGTCATAGTATTAGGATAGAAGACCAACGAATTATAAAGAGTGTTTACCAAGGAAGGCTGCTACATGGCTGGTAATCATGTAATTGCCAAAAACTTCAATGGCGCAATAAGATTGCCCATGGTGAGGATGGACTGAATGTCCAGGCTAACCACCTTAGGAACTGGATGATGCATCCGGGTGGTGCTTGATCTGCAAGGAGGCTATGTCCCTTGGGATCTCCCAACAATTATGATGATATACAGCCTAAGCCAACTCCTATTAAAGTAAATGGAAAGATTCTGACTAGCTTCCATGGGAGTTGGATCATGTCCAAATACTACTTCAGTGTTTCTAAAGCCATGCTGCATTTTATGGTACATGTTTAAAAAGCAACACATCTATGGAGTTACATTATATCGAGAAATACAAGGCTGGAGAATTCTATGTGTATGCTAAGTAGCCAAAGTTACCTCAATGGCCATGTAGCGTAGCGACGACTCACTGGCACGTTGCCTCCTGCTGGTCGTCTCAGGAATTAGCTCTCCAGCATACAGAGTACCTCCTAGTGGCTGGTGTCTCGCCTGCCGCTGCCCCCCCATGTCCCTCCCGGACTCCGGTGCCCTTTACCTTGGGGTGCTGCCCCAGCAGTACCCCACCACGCTCTGGGTCTCCCCTCCCAGGGGAACCCCCAACCCTCTCACCCACATTGCCTCAGTGGCTACTGCCAGTCATCATCTAGCCCCCGCTCACTGGGGCAGACTGCAGTCTGTCATGGCCACTCATCATTGGCAAGGAGGTTGGACCAGCTGCCTCTGCCTATCTCTGGGCTGCACCTCTCAGCCCCAGTACCTGCATAGGCCTTTACCAAGGCATGGCCCTGGGGAGATGCCAGACTGGAGCTCCCCAGCTCCTCTGGCCTTTCCCCAGCCCTGCTCCGCTCCAGCTACCCTTTTCTCCCCAGCAGCGAGGTCCTTCTCTCTTCACAGCTAGAGAGAGACTGACCCAGCTGCTCCCTGAGCCCTTATAACAGGGCCAGGTGTGGCCTGATTGGGGCGTGGTCCCAGCTGTGGCTGCTTCCCCAATCAGCCCAGCCTTTTCTCTCAGGAGCGGGTAACTGCCCCGCTACAGGCCAGATTCTCAGATGATGTAAATCAGTATTTAACGCCATTAAATTAGAGTTATCGGTTTATACCAGCAGAGGATCTGTGCCCTTAACTTCCTGATTTACTGTGATTTTGACTTTGTTAGCATAGATTTTTTTGTCTTTTTTTTTTTTAAAGAGTAAACAAATAACTATTCCAGAAAATCAGAGAATCATTATTGAAAATGCACATTGAAAAACTTATATTTAGAAATCAGGCACTGATTCTCTTTAAAAACTTACTATGCAAAGAATATCTACTATATTACATGCAAACCTTGCATGCACCTTTGAAGCTGTGAAAAGCCTTGATAGACAATTGCTCATTAAAATCTGATAATTGTAATCAGAGTTCTTTGGCTCACACTAATCTGGAACAGAACTAAAATAATCTGTGCTTTTTAGCATGCAGCCCATCTAATGCACCTGCTAAGAATTAGAAAGCAACAAAAAAGTGTTTTATCAGTTATGAGATTTAAAAGCCATAAATTAAATTTAAAACGCGGTTTTATTTAAAAGACAAGGGAATTTGTTTCCTTGATGTGTGAGCCACCATCAAATCTAAATTCACAGGAAGAATACTTATGCAAATAGCTCAAACTTATCATGTGGTTAACGAACCAAAGCACTTGTCCAATCAAACCCATTTGGCAATGAATAAATTCACTCATTTGATAACCTGCAATATAGTATGGAATAAAACTGTCAAAATAAGAACTTATTTATGTCTTCCCCTGTGCAGGGATCACTTCTTAAGATTTTTTTTTAAATAATACATGTTTAAAAGGTTAGCAATGTAACAACAGCTTATTATACTATAGCTGTGTAGTTAATGTGCTCTTAGCACCAATTTCTGCTCTCATGGGAGTAAAGAGAGAGCAGAATCCGGCCCATAGTGTTTTGAGTGCCCTCTAGAGGTCGTACTAATTAGATAGACATTATCTTATGGACTCTGTTACCAATAATCTTTCACAGAAATTTAAGTATGTCTATTTCAAGAGTGAAAAAATAAGCACAGTAGATTGCTAGCAGTACATTTAGGTCTCTGGTTTTCTTTATGAATAAAATCCCAATTGCATACAATATATCAAAACTGCCTGCAGAGAATTCCAGATTTTAGGCATTCTTGTCAACAAAGGCCACTGATAAATGACCATTGCACAAGCAAAACTCTCCATTCTGATATTCTGTGCTCTAGCTCAACCACAGGATATGGGCTTGATCCAGGAACTACTGGGTCAATTTTAATGGTGTGGGTTATACAGAAAGTCAGACTATATGATCATTATGGTCCCCTTCTGGCCTTAGAATCTATAAACTTGAGTAAGCAGTCTGGAAAAAGGTGTTCTAAAAGTTAAGCAATATTTATTTGTCAGCAGGAATCACTTGACCACGTTAGTGGGTAAGCATCTCCGTCACCTGAGTAAGAAACACAAGAAATTGAAATACCCCGAGAGAATCCTCTTAGTCCTCTGGGACAAAGCCGATCACAAAGTCCAGAATGAAATGTGCAAGTGTAACTCACTGATTAGTGTGGTGCTCTGACTCCCTCCAGAGGCACCTAGACTATCTAGAGCAGGGGTCCCCAACGCAGTGGCAGCGCTCGGGGTGTTTTTTTTTTTTTTTTCTCCGCCGGCAGCGCTTGGCGCCCGCCGGCAGCGCTCGGGATGTTTTTTTGTTTTTTGCTCCGCTGGCAGCGCTCGGTTTTTTCTTTTTTTGGCGCCCGCCGGCAGCGCTCGGTTTTTTGTTTTTGTTTTGGCGCCCGCCAGAAGAAAAAGGTTGGGGACCACTGATCTAGAGATTGATGAGCCTGGTACAGCCTTGATTAAGAGCCATGTGGCTTTTAGCTTATGCTGTAGAGGCTCATACGCTAAGCTTCAGAGATCCCAAGTTTGATCCCAGCTGCCATCGACCAGGGTCTGTCAGCATTACAAAGGATCTGGGGACAAAGCATTCTCATTCAAGGAGATCCAGCTGTGCAATGAACATCCAGACCAATTTGGCTGAATCAAGAGTTTGGCTGCCTTTAGGAAATGCTCCAAAGCCTTCTTATGTGATAGAGCTTTTCCATCATAAACGGAACACTCACAGCATCAGGAGCTCCGTTCTGTCCCCAATCCTTGAGTCAGAACAACAAAAAAACAATCCTACCCCAAGCAGAGATTTCTATACCCTGATAAGGGAGGAAAAACAGACATTCCATGAAGTCCATTGAGGGCTTTGCTATTGCCAATCTAATTTGTATGGAAGGTGCTAAGTGATGGGTGGCAGAATAAAACCTTAAAACAAGTAAATGGATGGATGCATAAACCCCTGGAGAGATGAATAAGGGATAGCCATCTAATATCTATAACTATATGAAAAATCATTGCCAAAATACAATAAAGATCCATTACAATATTCATGGGCAGTTATCAGGACAGCTAAACACAGTCCAGTGTTTCCACCAAGATGCTGCACCCCACCTTTCACAATGATGACTGTGCTGCTTGGCATCAACTGTCCTCTCACTGGTCCATCAGAAAGCAGAATATGGCCCATAAAATCTTTCAGTATCCCAGGCCCTAAAACTTGCAGCAGATAGGAGTTCTTGGCCTTTTCATTTCTGGCTTATAAAAAGCTTACTTGGGAGTTTTTAAGATTAACAGCTAAGCACTTTAAATAAAGTTAAAAGCAGCCATGAGAAAGCAATATTAAATATTTGTAGAAAGAGTGAGAAGTTTAAAATCACATTCTGTCCTTCTGCTGACATGACATGACTGTATCTCTATGCCTCATCAATTTGCTGTTCCTTTTCAAATCACATCTGAGCACATATCTTACCTTCCTTGCCTCTCTTTCTCTCTCTGTCATTTTCTGTCTCCCTCTCAGAGTTACTGTGACACAGATTTATGAGGTAGAGTTTGTGTGGGAAAACACCATGTGAACTAAGAAAATGGTATTACAGCAGGGAATGGGAGGGGGTGAATGTCTCAAGGTTTCATTCACCACCATGAACAAACATTGAAGATGAAGGTCCAGATCCTCAAAGGTATTTAGGTGCCTAACTCCCATTGATTTCAGTGGCACCTTTGGGGCCAAACTACTTAAAAGGAGAATTGAGAATGAAATTCACCTTGGTGCAGAAGGCTAGCACAATGCTTATGCTCCAATTAGCCCCCACTTATCCCCATATGAGATAATAAATAAGAGGTTTATAAAATAAAACTGCTCATCTTGGAGATTCCATCTTGGATATGAAAGCCAAGCTGCATTTTCTTTGGGCTTACAAGTCATCACCAGTTACGAAGATTTTGCAGGCCAAATTTCCCCCACCTCCCCTCCCCATTGCAGGTAGAATTTGCCATGGCATTTGAAAGTTAGCTAACCATGTTGTTGAAGACATACAGACTAATGGAGAATCCAGCTCACTCTCCCATAGCTGTAGCCGCTCTGCAGTGCTAGCTGGAATACAAATTAGTAGAAACATACATTTAGTACTATTGTAAGCAGATGGGATTCACAATAGACATATAGAACAGAACAAATGAGTAAGAAGGTGTCATTTTCCATAGGTACTTTCTAGAGAGAAACTGCACTTTAAACTTTTCAGGCTGTGAGTTAACCCCCCAATTCAGTGGAAGTTGGGCGGTTAACTCTTAGGTCCCTTTGGAAAACCCCAGCCTTAATTACCAACGTTTACACAAATCTGAACTTGCAAAAGGTCCTAAAAAGCAAAGTGCAATGATAGTTTGTATTAAACACTGCTTGTAAATTTGTCAAATCACACTTTAAATCCCTGAATAGATTGATCGTATTCTGGGAGTTTTCCCTCTAGGACAAATATAATCAGATTCCGTTCTAACTCTACACCTCTTTAACGGATCATGGAAAAACTACTGAGCAAGAAACTCTAAAATTGATCCTTGAGGTATGTATCTAAGCGTTCCACCTCACTGTTAGTGCATATAAAACACACACCATATCTGAATGCTTTAAATGCTCCAGGTAAAACTAAATGATTGTACTTCCAGCCATTTTAAGGTAGATCATTAATTATTCCTACAAACAAATCAGAGTCTTGGTAAATCAGGAAGGAGTTAGCATCTGCGTATTGCTCACATTCCCCAGCTGAAAAATATAGACTCATAGACTTTAAGGTCAGAAGGGACCATTATGATCATCTAGTCTGACCTCCTGCACAATGCAGGCCACAGAATCTTACCCACCCACTCCTGTAACAAACCCCTAACCTATGTCTGAGTTATTGAAGTCCTCAAATCGTGGTTTAAAGACCTCAAGGTGCAGAGAATCCTCCAGCAAGTGACCCGTGCCCCACGCTGCAGAGGAAGGCGAAAAACCTCCAGGGCCTCTGCCAATCTGTCCTGGAGGAAAATTCCTTCCTGACCCCAAATATGGCAATCAGCTAAACCCTGAGCATGTGGGCAAGACTCACCATGCAGCACCCAGGAAAGAATTCTCTGTAGTAACTCAGATCCCACCCCATCTAACATCCCATCACAAGCCATTGAGCATATTTACCGCTAATAATCAAAGATCAATTAATTGCCAAAATTAGGCTATCCCATCATACCATCCCCTCCATAAACATATCAAGCAGTCTGTAGCCATCACAAAGCACTTAGGCTGCAAACTCCTAACCGGAATGAGGCTAAATAGTACATCACTTGAGATTGCACAATTGTTTCACGGAGATTGGGCAAAACGGAAAAGGGTTAACATTAGTAGGTTGCTGCAAGTTATACTTACCTGAGAGCCTAGTTTGTAAAATGCATTCATTCTTGTATATTGCCACATACATGAGTAAGTTACCAGTCTCTCTGAGACAGATTAAATGTCACAAAGGGAAATCATTTTTCATTAGTTTTGAGGTATTGAGGTGGCCAGCATTCCCATTCAGATGCATTGATTCTACACTGATACAAAGCGACAAAGAATCCTGTGGCACCTTATAGACTAACAGACGTATTGGAGCATAAGCTTTTGTGGGTGAATGCCCACTTCATCAGATGCATGTAGTGGAAATATGGGAAAATTTCCACTACATGCATCTGACTAAGTGGGTATTCACCCACGAAAGCTTATGCTCCAATACGTCTGTTAGTCTATAAGGTGCCACAGGACTCTTTGTCGCTTTTTACAGATCCAGACTAACATGGCTACCCCTCTGATACTACACTGATACAGATCAGCTGAACTACTGAAAGGGAAATAACCCATGGGCCAATTTTTCAGCACACGGAAAATCTACTGCAAGTTGATTGAGAATATATATTTGGCTATAAATATTATTTGTACTATGGTAACACCAAGAGGCCCTGGAGTTCAGAGTCCCGTTATGCTAGATAATGTACAAAGTCACACTCACAAAAGGTCTAGGTCCCAAAGAGTTTACAACTTAGATAAGACATCCAAAGGATGTCTTATCTGGTCCTGCTAGTGAAGGCAGGGGGCTGGACTCCATGACCTTTCGAGGTCCCTTCCAGTTCTAGGAGATTGGTATATCTCCAATTATTACCTTTTTTTATTACCTTTATGTAGTAGGCGATAGCACTCCAGCACCACCTTGTGGAGAGGGTGGGTGCTGCTGCTGTCTCAGAGGCCAGGAATTGCTGTTCAAGGCATCTGCTCTTTTTCAGGGGAAAATTAAAGTAGCCAAAACAAAAAATCAGCATGCTTCCATAGTCCACAAAAAGCAGCATCCTAGCCCTTTGGGAAGTCAAAGAGAAAAATACTGGCCCTTCTCTATCCTGAGAGGGCCTGGGTGGACAAGGCTCGAGCTATTCCCCCTGTTAGCAACCCCTGCTTCCAGGGACCAGGGAGCTCTGAGACGCAATCCTGCTCCTTCAGATTGCCGCCTCCCTTTTGAGGACCCACCCATCTCCAGGCTTGAGGAGCGTCACAAGTGCACTCGGTTGAGGCTGATTGTACCCAGGGCAGCTCTTTAACTCTTTCCTGACTGGGGTGGGGCTCTGCCACACCACTGTGGGGAATAGAGGCAAAGAGAGATTGATTGATTTGCGCACACACACACACCCTATTTAACTAAATTCATGGGGGGAAACATGGAGGAACAAACAATCCTACTTGAAGGCATTTGGTCTGATAACAATAATATTTGATTCGAGTAGATCAATACGGATAATGGTGATAATGAGAAAGTCACCCCACTCGACAGATTAAGCAATAACAGATTTTTGATCATTCCTTCATTTAAAAAGGCTTCTGAGTGTGATGGTTAATATAATCTCTGGCTCTTATGCAAAGCCAACAGGAAGGCAGTACCTATTAGCACCAGTTAAAGTACTTTCTTTTCAAAGTCTGTGAAGCTCCTGTGTTATCTTCCAACCTGAGGCCTTTCTAACACAGCAGTAGCTCTCTCTCACACGCATGCCTCCCTAGATACTCTCATGATAGACTTTTCATAGCGCTTTCAGATATACTCTGCAAGCCCAGAAAACCCCAGCTGCAGATTTCCTTGTCAGAGAGAGCAAGCTGCTTATGTGCTGTGGCTCACTCTTGAGCCACGAGCAGGTGGGAAAAGTGGCAGAGGGGCTGCTGAGACTTGCAGTTTATAAGCAGGACTGACTTCCAAGTGTCAAATACTCATTGCTGCAAAGACACATACTATGCATGATATGAACACTATTACATTCAGAGAACAGTGCCAACTAAGCAAGGCAGGCTTTCCACAACTAAGAGCCCATGAATGAATGCTTTACAGTGTCACAGTAAAGTACTGTAGGTTAACACCCTGCCAAGTTTTTATTTCTGTCTACACTACCTGCCGGATTGGCGGGCAGCGATCGATCCAGCGGGGATCGATTTATCGCGTCTAGACTAGACGCGATCAATTGACCCCCGAGCCCTCTCCCGTCGACTCCTGTACTCCAGCTCCGTGAGAAGCGCAAGTAGAGTCGACAGGGGAGCCGCAGCAGTTGACTCACTGTGGTGAAGACACCACGGTAAGTCGATTAAAGAGGCTAGGACTTTTCAGCTTGGAAAAGAGAAGACTAAGGGGGGATATGACAGAGGTATATAAAATCATGAGTGATGTGGAGAAAGTAGATAAGGAAAAGTTATTTATTTATTCCCATAATACAAGAACTAGGGGCCACCAAATGAAATTAATGGGCAGCAGGTTTAAAATAAATAAAAGGAAGTTCTTCTTCACACAGTGCACAGTCAACTTGTGGAACTTCTTGTGAAAGCTAGGACTATAACAGCGTTTAAAAGAGAACTGGATAAATTCATGGAGGTTAAGTCCATTAATGGCTATTAGCCAGGATGGGTAAGGAATGGTGTCCCTAGCCTCTGTTCGTCAGAGGGTGGAGATGGATGGCAGGAGAGAGATCACTTGATCATTACCTGTTAGGTTCACTCCCTCTGGGGCACCTGGCATTGGCCACTGTTGGTAGACAGGATACTGGGCTAGATGGACCTTTGGTCTGACCCAGTACGGCCGTTCTTATGTTCTTATGATCTAAGTACGTTGACTTCAGCTACGTTATTCATGTAGCTGAAGTTGCGTAACTTAGATCAATCCCCCCCCCGTGTAGACCAGGGCTAAATGTATTATGGTAGCTCCCAGTAACCTCAACTGAAATTGCAGACCCATTGTGCAAAGCGCTGTACAGTCATACTAAAAGACAGTCCCTGAGCTGAAGACTTTACAATCTGAATAGATGACACGGACAAAGCATGGGAAAGGAAACTGAGCACGGGAAGGGAAAGTGACTTTCCCAAGATCACAGTGCAGATCAGTGGCAGAGCTGAGAATAGAACCCAGAACTTCTAACTGTCAGTCCAGGAGCAAAGTACAGGATTTGCCATGCTGGTCCTTCAAGGCAAGCATCTCAGCAGTGGCCAAAACTTAATGCATCAGAGTATAGTGAAATGATGTATCTCTCCTGCTGCATCTAAAAATAATCAATTGGCATTTCTAAAGCCCCTGTCATTTTAGCCTCAACACACATGGTGAGAGTGTAGTTGGTGAATTCCTATCTGGTCCTTTCAGATAATTAGCATGGATTCTGAAACATGAGCTTTTGTAAACTTTGTATGGCTAATTGAGAACACTATTTATGATTGAATATTAAATTAATTGTCCTTTTAAAAAAATTCAACTGCAGTATGTGAATAGATGGTCATCTGGGGCAGTGAATCCAACAGGCTGTTAAGTGCAATCAGTTTGCATTTGCTTTTATTTGAACTAATTTTATTGACCATTATTTCCATTGAATGGTCTGCCTTGTTCCAACATTATTGGGAAGGGTACAAGACAGAGGGACTGATGAGTGTTCACTGTGCCCTATGTAACACTGAGACCTTAGGCCTTGTCTACATGCTATCATTTATACTGAAGGAGAGTGAGGCTGTGGAGAAACATCTGGGAGGTGAGGGGAGGTCAGCCAGGATGGCTTAGGCTAATGGGACACAAATCCTAAGCCACCTATTCAAATCCATCCCACCTCAAAAGTCATTCTTAACCCATTGGATACTCAGAAGCCTATGTACTATGATGGTCAGTCCAATTCCTAATGGACAGGTGCCTGGATCTCTACAAAAACTGTTCCTACACAGGTATAAACCACCATGTGGACACTCTTATTTCAGTATCAGAGTAGCCGTTTTTTGTTTTGTTGTGTTTGTTTAGCTTATAACTCTTCTCCTAAGAAAGAAAGAAAGAAAGAAAGAAAGAAAGAAAGAAAGAAAGAAAGAAAGAAAGAAAGAAAGCAAGAAAGAAAGAGGCACTCTTATACCAGAAGAAGTGTGTCCACACAAGGGGTTATACCCGTATAGCTAAACCAGTTTAACTCCATACCTTACGGTATACTGAAAAAACATCCCCATGTAGCCAAGGCCTCAGTCAACTGGGCTTATCTTTGGTAGGAAATCATATTGTATTTCATGTGTAGTGTTAGATGACACTAAGCTGACCATGATTTGTCCTTGTCTATGTTGTCAGATGTTTGGCTGCATGTCTGTTCTCTCTGCGTGCTGTACTGACTCTGGCCAGCTGAGATATCCCGTACAGCAAGCTCTGATTGAACTGCCCAATAACCTCAGACTCGGTTTGTAGTGAAGGCACTTGGTCAGGCTTATTGTCAATAAAGCACGGTCTTAATGCCCTGGCTCAATGGTTACAGGTACACTAACACATGTATGCCCTTGCAATGGACTAGCTCGGTTAGTGGCGGGACTTTCCACTATCCCCTAGGCCAGCCAAAGACACTCCCTCTGAGACTTCATTTTGTAGCCTGACACAAACAAGTTACATATTGCCCCTTTGACATAGTTAGTTACTGCCCCCTGACATGGGTTATTACCATCCATCACCTTGTGCCTGTTGGTTCTCTATCCATCATACTGTCATCCTGACCTTATCTTTAAGAGACGTCAACCTGTTCCTGTTTCTTTGGGGGATGCATTGGTATCAAGGTGTTCTGGTACCACCATTTTGGAGTGTGTTTGCGTGCATGTCCTGTGCCTAGCACTTCTTAGGAATGTGTGTTTCTGCAATATCAGCCCTGTTCTTGCCAGATTCTGTGAGCAGGGCCTGCCTCTAGTTCACAGCCTGTCTTTGATTTATATCAGCAACGGTTTGACCACTACTTTAGCTCAGGCCTCATATCAGGCCTCTGATACAAGGGCTTATGTCTCAGGCTCTCTTCCTATAGGCGCCCACTTCTCCTGGCGCTGGTGGGAGCTTGCGTCCCCAGCCCTGCCCTGACTCCACCCCTGCCCCACCCCCATTCCAACCCCTTCCCCAAAGTCCCTGCCCCAATTCCGCCCCCTCCCTGACCGTATTGGACTCCTTCCCCAAATCCCCGCCCCGGCCCTGCCTTGTCCCCGCCTCCTTTCCTGAGCGCGCTGCATTCACGCTCCTTCCTCCTTCTTCCCCCAGCTTGTTACAGCGCGAAACAGCTGTTTCGTGGTGGCAAGCCTGGGAGGAGAAGCGGGTACGCGGCGTGCTCAGGGGAGGAGGCGGAGGCGAGCTGGGGAGGGGGGGCAGGGAGCTTGGCTGCCGGTGGGTGCAGAGCGCCCACCAATTTTTCCCCATGGGTGCTCCAGCCCCGGAGCACCCACGGAGTCGGCGCCTATGTCTCTTCCTACTACAGTCTACACTGAGCAATCTGTCATGGTCAGCAATGTGCCAGCTGATTTTATTCCTCACAATCATGTGAATAACAATGGGTGAAATCCTGGCCCCACTGAAGTCAAAGGGAGTTTTGTGATTGACATCAGCTGAGCTGGGATTTCACGCAGTAAGATTTCCAAGTGAAGACATGCCCTTGCTGGTACCATAGCTACCTCTCTATGTAATCAATTAATGTTAACAAACACATTTTAATTAACACAATATTAAACACCTTTTAGCAACTAGTGTAGCGAAAGGTAGTTGTGTTTAAAAAGCATGTTAGCTGGTCCTAGTTAACCCAGGGAGGGAAAGTCAATAAAATTAGTAAATAGAAGTAAATACCCCATATGGATAGCCAGAACCAGTTAATGCATTTTAAAATACAACTCCCTTTCTCTACTCATTAGCACATTGTCTAACACACCTCATTTTCCCAGTGTCAACAAAGCCTACAAGGGAAAAGGAAGTGAAACCAAGTAGTTGGGAATTTGGAGATGATGACTGAAGAACTCTCCCTTGTTGACCTTTGGGACTTCTTAAGAACTATCTGCGTTTACATAAATTACCTTCTGATGGGCTGTGGAATCTGATGAAAGAACTTGAGATCAGAGGAGTTCATCACTAGCAAAATGTTCTTGTTATTGACTTCACCCCCTTGTGAGACTGTTCTTGGAAATGCAGCCTCGTACCCAAACACGTGGACGCTTAAGTAGGAATGTTACATTCTTGGCATTTTATGGACAGGGATGGCTATGTCTATTTGGGATTGCCAGAGAAGAAGTAAGGATGACTACAAGGTACTTTTAACTATGAACAAGATGTTTACTCACTCTAGGCGAGTCATGGTGAGGTAAGGATTTTGTTGTTACGTTGGTCTCTTTGTGTTTGAATAGTAACATTCAGTTTCAAGTAAAGTGTGTTCCATGGAAGGTCAAACAGCACTGCTGTTGCATTATCCACATTTCAGGGGTAGTGATTGTTGTTAATTTTTCATCCTAGAAGTGGATTGTCAACCAGATTCAAGATTTCTTCTGGAGTCTTGTCACACGTGTATCATGCATTGTTGAAGAAGAGCCGCCAGTGCCCAAGAGCAATACAATCATGTCATCTCAGGTCTGCATCTTTAAATAAGTAGATTGAAAAGGCTCAAAGAGCTAATGGACAATCCTGCCTTATTCTATAACCCTGTATCCCATAGATCTGGGGTTCTCAAACTTTTTTTGCTGGGATCTGCTTTGAAAATATTTCAGGCTGTGATGACCTCCCCCCAAAAAGTGATGACTGCCCATACCATGCCACCTTTACTTCTGCGCTGCTGCTGGGGGCAGTGCTGCCTTCAGAGCGGGCAGCCGCTGTTCTCTGGCTACCTAGCTCTGAAGGGCTTGGGCTGTCAACCCTACGCATGGCTGACATCCAGAGCCCAGGCATGTGTGGGGGCTGACAGCTCAAAACCCCCCAATAATAACTTCGCAACCTCCTGAGGGGTTGTGACACCCAGTTTGAGAACCACTGCTGTAGATGGTAAAGAAACTTTGCCAGTAACAATATGGGCACATAGCCACTAAAAACGGAAGTCTTCAGATAGCACTGATCTTTTGGCCATTCATTATTGGGGAGAAAAAAAAAAAAGAGATTTGGAGGTGGATAATTATTTGAACATGAGCTCAAATGCGATGCTTTGGCCAAAAGAGCTACTGCAATCCTTGGATACGTAAACAGGGAAATCTCACGTTGGAGTAGAGAGTTTATTTTACCTCTGTGTTTGGCTCTGCTGCAACCTCTGCTCAAATACTGTGTCCAGTTCTGGTGTCCACAGTTCAAGAAGGATGTTGATAAATTGGAGAGGGTTCAGAGAAGAGCCAAGAGACTGACTGAAAGATTAGAAACTATAACTTATAGTGATAGACTCAAGGAGCTCAATTTATCCAGTTTAACAAATAAAAGATTAAGGGGTGACTGGATCACAGTTTGTAAGTACCTACACGAGGAACAGATATTTGATTAAGGGCTCTTCAATCTACCAGAGAAAGCAATAACACAATCAGTGTTTGGAATTTGAAACTACACAAATTCAAACTGGAAATAAGACATACATTTTTAACAGTGAGGGTAATTAACCATTGGAACACTTTACTAAGCATTGTGGTGGATTCTCCATTACTGGCGATTTTAAAATCAAGATTTGACTTTTTTTTTTAAATCTGCTCTAGGAATCATTTTGGGTAAGTTTTATGACCCTTGTTGTACAGGAGGTCAGACTAGATGATCACAATGGTCCTTTCTGGCCTTGGAAGCTATGAATTTGGTTCATATTTAAAATACTGACCAAGAAGTGAAAGGCAAATACTATATTATCAGCCCCTGGAGCAATCCAGTCTCTTGCTGTTCTAGCACTCTTAAAAAAAAATCTACTAGACGATCGTAAAATGGACTGAAACAACTAATTCTTTTCACAACAGCAGTAAAAGTACTATATTGTACAATAATGATGCAGTAACAGAGTTGTATCCTGCAGTATTTTGAGTTGTTATGATATTTTATTTTTAAATAAGGGTAACAATGTTCAGTCATAGCTAATCTGGATTCAGACCAGTCATCCGGAGAAGAAAACCTACTCCATAACCAATTATTGATCCCGGGAGTTATCCACTCTCATTCAAGAAGACATCTAAAAAGAAAACGGTCTCTCTTCAGGCAACTATGTGTTTTAAGTAAGTTGAACAATTACTAAATAATGCTCTCGTCTAACAATAAAATGTACTGAAAACACTACGTATTCTGAAATGATAGTGCTTAATTTTGAACCCCTAATGGACACTTGGTAGAGGAAGCATCTAATTTGTAGTGACCTTTATGTCTTGTGAAAATCCCTGATTGTTTCTTATGAAACTAACTTTACTGATATGGAGGTTTCACACTGAGATGTAAAAAGGAGAGCCACTGATTAAGAGTATACTGAGAACAATACTTATGTCTTAGAGCTATTTTATTGCTCACCTGTGGTTATGGAGATTTTTCTGACACTCTCTCTCTCTCTCTCTCTCTTTTTTTTTTTTTTTTTAAAGAAGAGATCAAGTAGTTTGCAAAAGGCCTGTGCATGTCAATCCTTGAGTTAATGGGCTTGCTTTCTCATTGTGGTTTGGAGAAAAACAAAGCAGAATGCATATGTCCCAGTTTACACTGCAAATGGAACAACTGTCTGCTTGGTATAAAAGGATAATTTCTTTTTAATAATAAAGCCCTTTGAAACCAATTAATAGTTGACCTACATAGTAATATGCATATTTCCATGTTTTCTCCCTCTTTTTATAGAAGCAATCTCTCAGCAACACGAAAGAACAAATAAGTATGTGGGATCATCCATTTCTGTATTAAAAGTTTGAGGTTAAAATTGCAGGTATCTTTTGCACCAGTTTTAAATCAACCCCCTTATATTTATAACCTGGAATCTGACACCAAAGTACCCAGGGATATTATTCTGTAACAAATCTGTTCATACTCAAGAACTCCATGGCTACCACAGCATAGAACACAGAACCTTCAATTCCACAAGTACAAACCTTGACCACTTTTGCTAGAAGGGAATCTCTATTGTTTGGGCACCTATAACGCAAAGTTGAGCAGCTTTGATTCCATATAGCAGAGAGCAGTGGTACATGCACACTCTAACCAGTTCATTGCAATACCGATTTCTTGTCATCACCATTCTTCTTTTTCTTCCATATAATTATAGATGGGAAAAAGAATCCAAGGTATGATTTTTATCAAATGTATTATACACAATGGGAAGGAATCAACAATGTGTTAAAGAATAGCGGGCAAGCTGGCTGGATGTACAATTGTACTTGTGTACAATTAAGGAAATAGGAACAAGAGAGGCCCAGTTCATTAGTGAAATACATCCGGTGCTGACGGGGAAGTTACCATCTTAGGTTCCGTCTACACTTGGAGCTGGGGTGTGCCACCCAGCTTGCACAGACATACTCGCTCTGTGCAGACTAGCTCTGATCGCGATTCAACACTAAAAATAGTGTGGTCACATAGCATGGGCAGAAGTGAGCAGCAGCAAGGGCTAACTGCCCTGAGTACACACATGCCTGGACCCCGTGAGTATGTACTTGGGCAGCTCACCGGTGCCACCGCTCGCTGCTGCCTGTACTATTTCGGCTACACTACTATTTTTAGCATGCGAGGCCATTCAGTGCTAGCTTGAGTATACATGAGCTGGGGATCACACCCTAGCTCGTAATGTAGAAGTAGCCTTATTCTGCTTCCATAGTGAGACAGGTTGAGACTCAATGGTATCGCCCTGGAGCGCTTGTGGTGGTCTGAACACAGGATACACCCAGCGGGTAAAGTCTAAACTCAACCCCTTCCTGGGGTTTGGATTTATTGGTAACTGAAACGATAACACAATATAAACATCAGGCTACAATTTCTCCTCAAGAGAGGCTGTTCCCAGGGTTTTCCCAGGAAGAGCCCTTTGCCCAGACCCTAGCTCCCTCTGGCCCTGAGAAAGGCTCCAACTCTTGTTATATCCTGACTGTATCTAACTAAACCCACTTCCCACGCTGACTCAGCAACAATTACACTGCTCTGGCATGCGGAATTCAAGCAGCAAGCGGTTCCAAAGAGAAGGGACTTGAGATTAAGAAGATCTCATGACAAAATGCAGCATTTCACAATGGGTGATATTCCCCCTGTGCAGAGGAGCCAGCACAAGACATATGTACCACTTAAGTCCTCCAAATAAGGCTTAAATGGGCCTTAAAGAATACACAGACCTTGTGCTGTCCCTTGGCACAGAGGTGCATGTTCCCCAGTGTGAGCTATTGCTTTCTTCTTGTATTACTGATAACATTCCACGCTGGGCGAATGAAGCCACATTAAGCAATTAGACTACATGTCTGCCTCTCTTTCAAAAGGAGGCAGCCTTGGCAGCTTTGCTATTTGCATTATACAGGCTTCAAATATAATTTTTGGATCACTGCACCCTGATCTTATTTTCACTTTGAACCAATCTCTTCTCATTTACTGTTCCTCAAATTATCTGTAAAGTATTCTTTTGACATTTGTGTTATCTGAAACTATTACTCATTGTCAACATTCTTACCTTACTCAAACACTGTTTCAGCCGGTTGCTGCTCTGTCTCTATTTAACTCTATTCTGCACGGCATTAAATGTAAAGTTAATAGTATCTTACATGCATATACCAGCTTTTAAGCTGAATGCATACAAAGCTCTGTCCAACCTGGCTACTGGCATATGATGCAAAGGGTTATTAAATAGAACAAAGCATTGCTGCGATACAGTTTTGGCAGGGAGTAAAGAAGAATGGCACATCCTGTTGAACCCACAGGAGGATATTGAGGTAGGCAAACTGGAATTTGGCCAAGATGCTGTGATTAATAAACCTGCTCTAACAAATCATAAGTGTTATGGGAGCTGTAATGGCTGCATTGTTCAGAACTTTGAATTTATATCTCATCCAAAAGATGGCAACACCAAATGAGCTATGTTTCCTAGTATCATGCTGGGGCAATAATGACTCAGAAGGGAAATATGCCACATTGGCCATCATCAGCTCCATTTCCTACAGCACTTCAGGTTATCCTTGTTGGTCTTCCACCCTAAATACGGACTACCATGTCTGGTCTTTATCAGAAGGTGATACCTAATTTTAAGCCTATTTCCCCCCTTTTCCTCCTTCCTGTACAACATCTGGACTGTGAATCCAGTATGTTCAATCCAAATTCTCACTGAAACATCAAGGCAAATCCACCACTGGAAAAGTATTGTATGCAACTAGTGTTGGGTTAGTACTCCAGGCTAGTGCTCCTTCTCGGGGCTTTGAATTAATAAGCTGAACTGTGTTCATAAAACTTTTCCTGCTGCCTCATTGCTGGGAGAGGGAATGGGAAAGCAGGGAAAAGTGAGGGAAGCCAGTGTACAATAGTCAGTTGAAAGAGTTACTCTAAAGACTTCATTCACACAGCCATTCTCACTCATTGCGGGTCAGAAAGAAAGCACAAACCGTGGTGCTCACATGTGAGATGGGGCAAATACTCCCTCTTTGCTTAGATTCTACTCTCTCATTTGACAAGATGAAAACACAGTATATGGGTCTCTGGTGGGCAAGGACCAAATTCCAAGCTGGAGTCACCACAGAGGTCCGCGTTAGTTTTCATCATCTTAGGGTGAGATATCACTGTCCAAAACAGGGCAGCCTTTGTCTAGTGCAGGGGTCAGCAACCTACGGCACGCGTGCCAATGGTGGCATGCGAGCCGATTTTTGATGGCATGCAGCGGCGGACTGAGCCGCGCAGCCCGCCGCCGCTCTGGGGTTTCCGCCGCCGGCTCCTGTCAGCCGGGGTCCCACCGCCAGTCCCACTCAGCGCCCGCTGCCGGCCTGGGTGAAGGAACCCCAGGCTGGCAGCGGGCTGAGACCCTGGCTGACAGGAGCCGGCGGCTGGAACCCCAGAGCAGCGGCGGGCTGAGCCACTCAGTCACTGCTCTGGGGTTCCGGCTGCTGGCCCCTTGCCAGCCGGGGTCCCCGCCGCCGGTCCCACTCACCTTGCTTCCAGTTGGAGTTCCAGCGCAGGCCCCCTGCCAGACAGGGGCCAGGCCTCCGGCCCTGCTCAGCTCTACCAGCTGCCAGCTCCACTCACCTCTGCCGATCTGGGGTTCCAGCCACTGACCTCCTGCCAGCCGGTTAACAACTGATCACTCAGAAGCCTGTGTGCAGCTTAAAGTATCCAAATACGTGCCAGACATTGGAAAACTCAGCAAGGAAAAGCAAGGGGAAGGATCACACTAAACTGATAAGATCTGCATTTTGATTTAATTTTAAATAAAGCTTCTGAAACATTTTGAAAACCTTGTTTAATTTACACATAACAGTAGTTTGGGTATATAATATATAGACTTATAGAGAGACCTTCTAAAAAACGTTAAATGTATTACTGGCACGCGAAGCCTTAAATTAAAGTGTATAAATGAAGACTTGGCACACCACTTCTGAAAGGTTGCCGACCCCTGGTCTAGTGTGTTTCAAGTCAAATGTGCTATGTTCTTTTCCCACCACTGTATATTGGCCCCAACGTCACTTCTGTGAGACAGCTTGTCTACCTTTCTTCAGATGTCACTGGACTCCACATGTCTGTCTTCCCTCTCCACAGTTATCATTTATGCTAACTATATAGTTTTCAGAAGTTTCCTCTGATACCAGATCTCCAGTTCTTTTCATCCCAACAATATTCCACAGGACATGTGCTCTGTCAGGACAGGAGCCACTCCACAGCTGAGAGTTGCCATGGCTACACAACATGACTCTGTGAAGGTCAAAGGTCAGACTCACCTCCTCCCTGATTGTGTGTTGGCTGAAAACGAATTCACAGAGCAGGGATCACAGCAGATGGAGCCACGAGTTACAAGTGAACTGGCCAAATAATGTCAAACCTTTACTGTCAATATGTGGTTGAACTATTAAGTACATTAGCTTTGGCCACATTCACACACTTTGCATCTTAGCTTCCAGCAAACATTCATGTGACTAACTTTCTTGGCACACATATTCCTGGACTTAGGCCTTGTCCCCACATACAAAACTTGTACTGCTTCAATTCTACAGGTACAGTGAAAGCAGTGGAAAATCCCACCCCTTTATGTGGTTGCAGTTATGCTGGTATAAATGTGCAAGATTACCTTGCCTCACCATCACAGGCAATCATCCACTTCAAGCTATAAGCAGCCCTCTATTGAAAAACTAACCACAAAGTCAGCACTGTCTGATTGTTACCAAAGTTGGAGAAACCATACCTTGTATTTGCCAGAAGCCGGGAATGGGCGACAGGGGATGGATCACTTGATGATTACCTGTTCTGTTCATTCCTTCTGGGGCACCTGGTATTGTCCACTGTCGGAAGACGGGATACTGGACTAGATGGACCTATGGTCTGACCCAGTATGGCTGTTCTTATGTTCTTAACCCTCACTAGAAGTATCAGAAAGCAAACTGGTCTAGCTTTACACAGTTCACTCACCATTACATCACTTGTACATAACATTTCTATTAAAGAAGCTGACACTCACCTGGAGCACTAGCCTTTAAGGGGGGAGGTATAGCTCAGTGGTTTGAGCATTGGCTTGCTAAACCCAGGGTTGTGAGTTTGATCTTTGAGGGGGTCATTTGGGGCAAAAATCTGTCTGGGGGTGGGTCCTGCTTTGAGCAGCAGCTTAGACTAGATGACCTCCTGAGGTCCTTTCCAGCCTTGATATTCTAGGTGGTTCACCAAAGCCATTGGTGCCACCAAGTCAGTTTCAAGAGGCTGTGATAAGATCTACATTTCCTGCCTAAATTAGCATAAGAAGATAAGAAAGGCCGTACCGGGTCAGACCAAAGGTCCATCTAGCCCAGTATCTGTCTACCGACAGTGGCCAATACCAGGTGCCCCAGAGGGAGTGAACCTAACAGGCAATGATCAAGTGATCTCTCTCCTGCCATCCATCTCCATCCTCTGACGAACAGAGGCTAGGGACACCATTCTTACCCATCCTGGCTAATAGCCATTTATGGACTTAGCCACCATGAATTTATCCAGTCCCCTTTTAAACATTGTTATAGTCCTAGCCTTCACAACCTCCTCAGGTAAGGAGTTCCACAAGTTGACTGTGCGCTGCGTGAAGAAGAACTTCCTTTTATTTGTTTTAAACCTGCTGCCTATTAATTTCATTTGGTGACCCCTAGTTCTTGTATTATGGGAATAAGTAAATAACTTTTCCTTATCCACTTTCTCAACATCACTCATGATTTTATATACCTCTATCATGTCCCCCCTTAGTCTTCTCTTTTCCAAGCTGAAGAGTCCCAGCCTCTCTAATCTCTCCTCGTATGGGACCCTCTCTAAACCCCTAATCATTTTAGTTGCCCTTTTCTGAACCTTTTCTAGTGCTAGAATATCCTTTTTGAGGTGATAATGTTTGCAGAAGTTTGCAAACATTATGAAGGAAGTGATGACCCAGACACTGCCTCATATCTTTTAGACACCTTGAATGCTTCTAGAAGAGCAAGATGAGAGCAGGCTACCATGGAACTAAACATGTCAAGATCTAGCTGCAAAGCCTGGCCACTGATCAGAAAACTTGATCCTGCTCAGAAGCCTCCAGTCCAGGGCAATTACCCAGTCTCTCCAAACAGTGTTGCTAACCACCTGATAAATGTCACAAAGGCAGATAAGGACAAAAAGTTGGCAGAAGAAATGGTGGCATTCCTGAAACTGAAGAAGACTCCCAGCCTTTCATCACAGGTGAAATAGAAAGGGCAACCAAAACACTGAAAACAGGTAAAGCCTGTGGGCTTGATAACATCTCCATGGAATTCCTGAAGACACTGCGAAAAACAAGCAGACAAGGGCTAGGCTTCTTTCTATCTAGGGTCATCCAGGAGAACAAAATACCTAAGATCTGGTGCAGAGCAAAAGTAATAGCCGTGACAAAACCTCAGAAAGACCATCAACTTTCAACCAGTTACCGCCTTGTCTCCTTGCTAAGATGCATGTACACATTGCTTGAAAGGCTTACCCGTCAAAGAACCATTGATCATATTCTGACTGTAGATCAAGCAGACTTCAGACCAAATCTCAGTACCTGTGATCAAGTGCTGGCACTCACCACCTACATCAAGAATGGCTTTCAGACCAGGCAGAAGACAGGTGCAGTATTCCTGGATCTTACTACTACTTATGACATGATCTGGCACACAAGCCTCCTGCACTAACTGTCAATGCTCCTACCAAAGTGGGTTGTCAAGGCTGTGGAACTGTTGTTGCTGAGAGCTTTCACTTGGACAAAAGTCCATCTCCTGGAGGTCCCAAAATAACAGTCTACCTCAGGGCTCTGTTCCAGCACCAACATTTTTCAACCTCTTGATAAATGACCTTCCTAACATCGCTGCCGGGCATTTTATCCGTGCAGATTAAATCTGTCTGGCAATACAAGACCAGGATTTCACTCACCTAGAAGAAGTCCTGAATGCTGACATGAAAGAGATAGCCAACTATTATAAAAGATGGAGATTTACACCTACTACCAAAAAGACAGTTTCCAGCTGCTTCCATCTGTACCACACAAAGGCCAACAAACAGCTCAACAACTTCCTGAATGGACACAGGCAGACCATGACCCACAGCTTGTGTATCTAGGTGTCACACTGGACTGTACCTTGATGTTTAAGGAACCTCACTGAAAATACCTTGATGTTTAAGACCTCACTGAAAATAAAGACAAGAAAGAACTCTATCACCAAACTAGCTAGTTCTCCATGGGGAGCCACAGACAGTAAGAAACTCTGGGCTTGCCTTGTGCTATTCTGTAGCAAGGCATTACTCACCACTGTGACTCAGCTTTTCTCACAGAGGACTAGTAAACACGGAGCTGAATGAAACCATGCATACAATAACAAGTATCATGAGGACAACCAACCTGCCCTGGCTGCTGGTCCTGACCAACATTGCTCCTCCTGACATCAGGCAACAAGTTGCATTGCAGAATCTGATCTGTAAGGTGTTAGACATGCCATATCTAGCCCTGGTTTAAGATGTGTTTAATCTACTGAGCCACCATCTCAGCTCAAGGCTTCCCATTTGGACAATTCCCCTAAGGAACCTTGGTATTGCCTCTAGGTGGTGCACTAGGTGGCAAGAACAAACTTCAAACATAGCTAATGTTGGATGGATCCAACCATACAGCCCCCCAGTTTTGTCTTCCCATGACATCTTTGAGTAAAACTTAATTGTTTCAGGTGTGGGGTGATCACATGTGCTGGTAATGACTATAAGTGGGGCCTTCGTGACTCCCTCCTTTAATGCTGTTAGAAGATATAGGTCACATATTTGCAGACTGCACTCATTGGGAAGAGCTGTCTGGTTCCCTCATGGATTTAGACAATGTCCTACCCCCAGCTATTGAGTGGTTAAAACACTAACATGCTTGACTTGACCGTCTATGTAGATGCAATTGCAATATATATAATATGCTTATACCAGTATAGCTATTCCTGTAAGGGAAGGGGAATAACTTATATGGGTGTAACTACTTTTATACTGGTATAACTGCCTCCACAGTAAGAGGGTAATACCAATATAGCAATATTGGTAAAAACACAATAGCTAGCTCCCCTAGCTCCCATAGTTATATTTAGGACCCTACCAAATTCACAGCCATGAAAAACACATCACCGACCATGAAATCTGGTCTACCCCCATGCAATCTGGTCTTTTGTGTATTTTTACCCTATACTCTACAGATTTCATGGGGGAGATCAGTATTTCTCAAATTGCGGGTCCTGACCCAAAAGGGAGTTGCAGGGGAGTAGCAAGGTTATTTTAGGGGGAATTGTGGTATTGCCACTCTTATTTCTGCACTGCCTTCAGAGCTGGGTGGCCGGAGAGCAGCAGCTGTTGGATGGGCACCCAGCTCTGAAGGCAACGCTCCACCAGCAACAGCGCAGAAGAAATGGGTGGCAATACCAGACCATGCCATCCTTACTTCTGCACTGCTGCTGACAGCGGCATTGCCGTCAGAGCTGGGATCCCGGCCAGCAGCCACCACTCTCCAGCTGCCCGGCTCTGAAGGCAGCTGCTGCCTGCAGCAGTGCATAAGTAAGGATGGCAGTACCACAACGCCCTCATTATAACCTTGCAACCATGGGTGGCAGGTATCAAAGCCAGGGAAAGGCTCAGCCTACCCAAATTGCCTGCGTGGCCCCACCCACAGTCCACCCCCAGGCCCACTCCTGCTTCCCACCGCACTCTGCTGCAGATCTTGGCTGGGGCCCGAGCCAGTGGCGCCGTAACCAGGGGGAGGCCAGGGGTCCATAGCCCTCCCCTCCCACTTTTTGAAAGTGGACGGGCCTGCCGCCTGACCCATCCACTTTTTGCCAGGGTGGACCCTGCTCCCTTCCCCTCCTCTTCCCCCCAAGGCCTCAACCCCTGGCCAGGCCAGCGTGGAGCCTGGCCAGGGAGCCCAGGCAGCTGTGGGGAGCTGCGACGGACCCTCCACCTGCCTGGAGTGCGGGGGCTGAGAGCAGCCCCCAGCCCATGTCCCCGCCTCCCAGTCTAGCCGTCTGCCTGGGGCAGGTGGAAGGTCTGCGACTCCACGCCGGCTCCACACAACTGCCTGCGCAGCTCTCCCCGGCCCGGCTCTGGTGGGAAGGGAGCCTCGGAGCTGCAACCTGGCCATGGTAAGAGCTGTGCCCGGGCAGCTGTGAGGAGTCGCGGACCCTCCACCTGCCCCAGGCGGGCGGAGAGCCCAGGGGGCGGGGACACGGGCCGGGGGCTGCTCGGGCCCCCCTCACCATGGGCAGGTGGAGTGTCAGCCGCGGCTCCTCACAGCTGACCACCTGGCTCTTATCATGGCTGTGCTGCGGCTCCAAGCCCCACCCCCCGGCCAGAGCCGGGTTGGGGAGAGCTGCGCGGGCAGCTGTGGGGAACCTGGGTCCCTCCAACTGCCCTGGGTGAGGGGCCTAGGACATGGGCAGGGGGCTGCCTGCCTTTCCCTCCACCTTGGGCGGGGGCCCCACCCCACCCCCACATTTTTGGGAGGGCTCCGGTGCCCTTGCCCTGGGGCTAGTGGGGGGCCGGCCTGCAGCCGGAAACTCCGGGCGGCTGGATCTCTGGGTGCTGGAGCTGGTGCTCACGCCGCCCGCCCACCCAGGGCTGGGGGCCGTGCTGCCCACCCACCTGGCACTCTGGGTTGGGGTGGGGACCGTGCTGCCCACCCGCTGCATTGGGGGCCGCGATCAGCTGCCTGCCCACCTGTTTGTCACTCCAGGGCTCAGACTGGGGTCCGTGCTGCCTGCCCGCCTGCCGGGAGCTCCGGGGCTGGCGGGGGGGGGGAGGGGGAGGGCGGGGCTCTGGGCTGTAGCGGGGAATAGGGGTGGGATGGGCAGAGCCCTGGGAAGAAGGGGTTGGTCGTCCAGGGGCTAGCCCCCCCAAGCCCACGGTTCACCTGACGCCCATGCTTGCAAACCCTCTCCCCCCAACTCCTTTTTGGGTCAGGACCCCTACAATTACAGCACCATGAACCTTCAAATTTAAATAGCTGAAATCATGAAAGTTACTGTTTTTTAAATCCTATGACCATGAAATTGACCAAAATGGACCATGAATTTGGTAGGGCCCTAGTTATATCGGTGCATAGTTATAGGGCCCTAGTTATATTGGTCTGTGTGTAGACCAGGCCTTATACTACATGAAAGTGCTTGAATGTTTGTGTCTCAGGAAATAGAAATAAACCCAGGCAATTTTTCTGATGAATTAAACAACATGGGTCAAATTCAGAATACTCAAACCAGTCTTCTAAACCTTTTGAGGGATGTCTATCACTAAAAAAAAAAATCCATAATAAATTACCACCCAAGAAGGAGGAATACATGTCAGCCATTAAGACCAAAGAGGAATGGACCAGTGCTTGTGAAGGAAATCATTATACTGAATTACCTCAGCTTATGAATCTGTCAAATGGCTGAAGCAGAAGAGCACCCCCCTTCCTGTTCGGCGTGGGACTCAGAGGAAGGCTGATCCAGTGGTGAGGGTGATAGATAAGGGCTCAGGACACAAAGGTTCAATTTCCTATTCTACTGCAGCCTTTCTGTGTGACCTGGGGCAAGCCACTTAATCTGCACATCTCCATTCTCCCATCTGTATAATGGGGATAATAGCAGTTCCCTACCTCAAAGGGTGCTCTGAGGCTAAATACATTACAGACTGTCAGGTCCTCAGATTCAACCACAAGGGGCGGACAGATAAGATTTTAAATTAGATATATAGAGCCATTTTGCAGTGCATAATAATTTAGTTGAAGTTACTATGCTACATATTCTTATGTGCAAATACATGGCACTTTTCATATTAGCTATCTACATAACACAGATAGATGAAGATATATCTCTCTATATAGCACTCTCATAACACTCCCCCATGGCCTTGTTTGAAATGGCTCAGCAGAAATAGTTACTGATGAATAGATTTAATCTACTCCAGTTTAATAAAAGCACAGACAAAGTCACACAAGTTTACAGGAGGTATTTTTGTGCGTGTTTCCTTAAAAATGTATGGGTTTTTAAAATCTCAGAGGGAAAAATAAGCACCATGTGGTGTGGCAGTTGCCATGGTAACTGTATTTTTTGCTTTTATTTAGTAACAGTGTGAACTGGCTCCTAAACCTGTCCAGCAACATGACCTGCTGAAGAGTAAATTACCAGGGTTCTACATACTTATACACACCTTCTTCATTCTATTCACCCCCCTCAAGAAAACATGGATTTTAACATAAAAGCTGAGATTTTGTCTGACTGTTCCCTTTTTAGTGCACATTGCTGCATACTCCCTGGCGTGTAGGAAAAATGAGATAGTCAGTTAGGTGAAACAGAGGGCTCTTAATGAGTCTAAAACCCCTACCATTTTTTTAAAAAGAATGATAGGGAAAATCCCACCCTCCAGCACAATTCACTTGTATTCAATCATAATTTTTCAAAGCCTACAAAAATCCAATTCAAGTGACTGCATGCCGTATAAACCAGTTATTTAAAATGTTGACTAGCTCAAAGCATTTTTATGCATGGATTGTTTGTGTCACAGTAGCACCTAAAAGCTCCAGTCAAGATCAGGGGGTTGTGTCAGGCACTGTCCAGAAATATATTTAGTAGGACTGGTCAGCAAACAAGGATTCTGCTTTGAGGAAAATTGCGAGGTGTTGACATTTGGTTTCATGCCACATGATAATGATATAATAAGAGCTTTTGAATTTTTTTACAAAAAAATATAAGGGAAAGAGACCCACATGCCTTTCCTCTGAATAGCCAACAGCCCAGGGATTAGGGCCCTTGGTACAATGTGGAAAATCCAGGTTCAAGTCCTGGCTCCAAATCAGGCAGTGTCAGGAATCAAACCTATGTCTCCCATTTAACGAGTGAGCTTCTGCAGCCTAGGAATGAGAGGTTAACAGTTATGATAAAAGGAAGGCGGCTGCTGGTACTTAATACATCCATTGCTGCATTTTTGCTGCAGCTTCTGTGCACCACAGAACATGGTGGCTTTCTATGTAAGTGCTGCTGTTCAACATGGTGTACCTAGCACCTGATGTGTTCTCTTAACATATAAAGGGTGGCAAAAGGGGTTAATTAAACTTCATATTGTCAAATCAAAGCATGCCATTTATTTGTCATCGTAAACTTTGGGAATGCTGATCAAAAATGGGTGCAGCAATGCTTTAGTGAATCCAGTGGCAGAAGACCCATGCAGAAATCAAAGGCAGATTTTGGACTCTGAGCTTCAAATTCTGCTTCATTCTAAACCTCCTCCCCTCAGAGACTCAATAAGATAGACAGAGAAGCACTGCATGCCCTCCCAAACATGTCCCCCATCATTTGTTCCTCCTCTTTGCTTGACCTCAGGTTATATAAGAACATAAGAACAGCCATATTGGGTCCGACCAATGGTCCATCTAGCCCACGATCCTGTCTTCTGACAGTGGCCAATGCCAAATGCTTCAGAGGGAATGAACAGAACAGGGAATCATCAAGTGATCCATCCCCTGTCACCCATTCCCAGCTTCTGGCAAACAAAGGCTAGAGACAGCATCCCTGCCCATCCTGACTAATAGCCATTGATGGACTTTCCTGTGTAAGAGTGTGTGGCCATCCCTCCCTGCCAATCTCTGGGGGAGGCCATGCCTCCTCGCTGGCATGCACTTGTGAGGGTGGTCTAAAAATGGGGAATTAGCTGCTCCTAGTGTTCAGGTCCTCAGGCCAGGCAGAGCAGTAAAGCAGTTTATGATCCCTGGCCCTCAGTCAGGGCAGGGCAGCAAATAGTCTAGGGGGGTGAGCCCCAACACAGTCTAGGGGCTCAGGCAGGGGTGAGCGCCAACACAGTCTAGCATCCTAGCTTGGTGGACGGTAGACTAACACAGGCCTTCTGGCCTAAGGTGGGGAGGCTGCCGTCCCAGGGGTGGGGTGGCAGAGGGGAGGAGGAGGCAGCTCCACCCAACTCCACCGCGTCCCAGCCCATGGATGTAACAGTGGCTGAGTGGTCTGCCACTGGGTCAGCAGGGATCCACTTGTAACACGCTGACCTAGTATCAGGCCAACACTCAACCAGACTGTCGTCTAGTTTCCCTGGGCTACTACCTATGTCCCTGGGGTTTGGTACCTCTATGGTGTAGTTGTCCTCTGTCTCCCCAGGGTAGGTGGCCAGCAGCAGCCCCAGCAGCTCCTCAGTGTCTCGGTCGGCTTGTGCCCCTGGGAGTGCTTGCCAGTCCTCGGTACAGCTGGGGTCCTCTTCAGGCTCCAGCAGCAAGCTAAATGTGTCTGTCTCCCTTGGCGGCTTCAGCCCAACTGAGCTGCAGGGCTGGCCTTTTATATTTCCTCTTCCTGTCCTGCCCTTCCGCTTCCAGCAGGCATGGCTCCATCCAGCAGGCGGCAGGTTGTGGTCCCTCCCTGTCAATCTCTGAGGGAGGCCATGCCTCCTCACTACATCCTGCATGAACTTATCTACTTCTTTTTTGAACCCTGTTATTGTCTTGGCCTTCACAATATTCTCTGGCAAGGAGTTTCACAGATTGACTGTGCGTTGTGTGAAGAAATACTTCCCTTTGTTTGTTTTAAACCTGCTGCTTGTTAATTTCACTTGGTGACCCCTAGTTCTTGTGTTATGAGAAGGAGTAAATAACACTTCCTTTGTCTACTTTCTCCACACCAGTCATGATTTTATAGACCTGTATTATATCCCCCCTTAGTCGTCTCTTTTCCAAGCTGAAGAGTCCCAGTCTTATTAATCTCTCCTCATATGGAAGTTGTTCCATACCCCTCACCATTTTTGCTGCCCTTTTCTGTACCTTTTCCAATTCCAATATATCTTTTTTGTGATGGGTCAACCACATCTGCACGCAGTATTCAAGATGTGGGCGTACCATGGATTTATATAGAGGCAATATGACATTTTCTGTCTTATTATCTATTCCTCTCCTAATGATTCCCAACATTCTGTTAACTTTTTTGACTCCCGCTGAACATTGAGTGGATGTTTTCAGAGAACTATCCACAATGACTCCAAGATCTCTTTCTTGAGTGGTAACAGCTTATTTAGACCCCATCATTTTATATGTATAGTTGGGATTATGTTTTCCAATGTGCATTACTTTGCATTTATCAACATTTGAATTTCATCTGCCATTTTGTTGCCCCATCACCCAGTTTTGTGAGATCCCCTTGGTACTCTTTGCAGTCTGCTTTGGACTTAACTATCTTAAGTAGTTTTGTATCATCTGCAATTTTTGCCACCTCACCGCTTACCCCTTTTTCCACATCACTTATGATCATACATGTTAATTGTACATCCTAACTCAAATATCAAGCCATGGTAAACAGGCCTAGCCATGCAACCCAGATTACACAGAAGAGAATAGAAAGAAAGGAGTTTGCACTGCGATGAACTGATAGACTCTGGTATTTGCCACCCTTCACTGATTCACATAAGATCCTGTTATCAGTGCTAATAATGGGAATTGTTTTAGAGTGGTAGCCGTGTTAGTCTCTATCAGCAAAAACAACTGAGGAGTCCTTGTGGCACCTTATGTCACATTTATAAAATCTTGAGGATGAGCATTGTATGCAAACAGCAGGTATAAATTTGGTGATAATAGCCAAACAGCTGATTTAAACATGTTTGATATCTGAAAAATAACACCCTGCTTAGGTCCAAGCAGAGCAGTGAGTATATCTGTGTGTCTATGCTTGCATGTGTCCTTACTCTGGATATCTTCTGTTCTGTTTGCCTCAGCTCCCTGCAGAAGCTGTTGCTGCTTCTCAGGGTGTAGTGGGATTTTTCATTAGACTGTCTGTTAGACAATTGCTTGGCCTACTGAAATCCCTGTGCCTTCTCTCTTGCCAACACACACAAACACAGGGGTATCTTGCCCTTCCCTGCTTAAAATTCTCTATTTCCATGAGATGTAATTTAAAAAATCCACTTTAAAATTTTAATATCCTCTAGACACAAAGACCTGAAGATTATGGAAGTAGAATGCTACCTCCAGCAGTCACTATTCACTTGAGAGCCAATGGAAGTAGCAGCCGGGGGCTTTGGCTGGCACAGCCATGCAAAAGAATATGAACACTTTGCAGACTAAAGATCAAGTCTGCTCCAATTTCATATTATTCTCCCTCTTTTGCTTTAAGCTTTCCACTCCTGTGTCTCAACTAAAGGTGGGGTTTGACTGCCAAAATGATGGTGAAACTTTGTAACAACGCACATTTCAAGTTGTGCATACTTATGGGAAAGTCCTATGGAATTTACAAGATAACTTTTATATCAGTGTTTTGTTGTTGTTTTTTTAGGAGAAAAGGGAGCATTTAGTAGAAAAATGGAAAATTAAATACCATGCCATAGTCCTCTATAGGATGGTTTAGGAAAAAATAAAAATAAAATAACAGCCATAGAAAGGATATTATTCTCTCAAATTCTGTGTAGATATCGTTTTGAGTAATTTCTATAGAATCGTAAAAATTTATTCCTGTTAAATTGTATAGGACTTTTCCATAAGAGAAGATATATAGATGTAAGCAGAGTCAGGATGAGCTCTACCCTGACATCTGGTGGTGAATTGTGGCGAGTGTGGAAAAGAACTTCAGGGGCTGAGCTTGTTTGCATAGGCACACCCACTCCGCCTAGCATGAGTCTACAGCAGCCCAAAGTGGTCACTTTGGCTGCTGTGGGATCCCCAGTTTCTCTGTGATTGGGGCAGGAGTAATAGAGTGTTGTTACCCTGATTATGTGAATCAAGGACAATGAAACTGTTTTATGACAGAGGGTCTCACCATCCAATAAGTAGCACTCGCTAGACAAGGGACATGGGTTCCAAAACCCAGTGAATGAAAAAGAGGCTGGGGGCAGGTATTTGTACTTGATGGTGTGGGCACCTTTTGTAAGCCTGAAGCGCCAATTATACTGTCTCCACTGTTGAATGTCAGAGCTAACTTTGATTCTATTAGGAATCTAGTTACAGGCTACTGAGCTAAATTTGTTTTGGGCCAATAGTGTACTAGCAGTGGGGCTCCCCTACTACAAGCTGCAATCACTGAAGAGCTAAAGTTACTAAGAGCTGAGATCACTGAGTGCTGTGTTAACTAGTGGGAGAGCCTGATGCTATATTGCTAAGCGGCTGGCAGAGCAGTTTGCGGGGACGGCTGGCGGGATGGAGCGGAGTGGAGTGGAGTGGCTGGTAGAGTGGGGCAGTTTGTGGGATGGCAGGAGCAGCTCACGGGACAGCTGGTGGAGTAGAGTGGCTCGTGATGAAGGCTGCAGCAGAACCCCGCGGAGAGGTGGGCAGTTGGCCTTGGACCACGTAAGGTGCCCCTTAACACCCTGCATGCCCCAAGTAGCCCATTTCCACCGAGGCTGGGGGGGGGAGGGGGGGGCGGTAAAACCCTGCAGATAAACTTTTGAACTCTGGGGCTGCACTGACCAGGGACAGAGACTTTTGGGTTGTTGGACTTTTGGGACTTGGGGTGATTCTTGGGTTGCTGGACTCAAGAGACTTTTGGGTTGTTGGACTTTTGGGACTTTGGGTGATTTTTGGGTTGCTGGATTCAAGAACGAAAGGGAAAGGACACGGCCCAATTTGCTGGGGTGGGTCTTTGCTCATGGTTTGGTCTATGAACTCTAGTTGTGGTGTTTTCCCAATTTAATGCTGATGTCGTTTACCTCATGTTATTAAACATTTTCTGCTACACCGAGACTGTGCTTGCGAGAGGGGCCTCTTTGAGGTGTCCAGGAGTGTGTGTAAGATTTTCCCACCTCACTGGGTGGGGGCTCGAGCTGGTTTTGCGTTACGTTGTTGGGAGGGGACCCCTATGTACTGAACCCGGCCCTTGCTGCTATCAACTTGGCCTGGCAGAAGGGTTACATAAGTAAGCTGCAATTAGTTAGAAGAAAGAAATTCACCTTTTCACCCTGTGGAGAAACCAGGGACCCTCTCCATGTAAGTCAGTGGAAAGACAGTTACACTTTATATGAAGGGTACATTGAAAAATAGATTATAAATGGTTAATACATGATTAATACACTTTTAGTTGATGATTAAACAATTGTTAGAGTCCAGCAGATCAGTATGTTTCCTATAACCATCTATAGCACCTTCTACTGATTCACTTATAACCATCCATAACACTTACTAGGTGTATAACACATCCTAAGATTGAACCAATGCCACAAAAGTATGACCAGTTTTCAATGTGGTGCGCACTGTCTCAAAGAAGTACATTCCACAAGGCTGAAGAACAACTTATGTGCCATGACTAACATCCAGGTTATAAGATAGGTATGCAAAATACAGGCAAAATTCAAAGAAGACCCATTCGCTGAGGATACCATCCCAGCCAGTGAAGAACTGGTCTTTGCAATAAAGGAGGAGAAACAGAAGTCATGGCAGAATCCCACTGAGAGTGTGGGCATGACTCATGGCAGCAAAAAAGCCTGGATAACCATCCAGAAGCTTAACTATGATCCAAAGAAGGCAGAGCAACACTACAAAGTTACTGCAGCACCAGGTTGCACACCAACTCCTAGAAAATGACAGGGCACTGCACAAACAACCTAAGAAGTGGCAAGAAGTCCAGGAGTCTTATAATTTTGGGGAACAGTACACAATGACCAAATTAACCTCCAGAATTAACACCCCTCAGGCTTGTTGGAAAGCATCTAATCCCAGAGCAAGCTGAATTCTGCCCAGACAAGTCATACACCGGTCAAGTGTTGAACATCGCTCAATATATCAAAGATGGCTTTGAAAAGGGTATGGTAATAGATGTCATGTTTGTTGACCTATCATTGGCATATGACACCGTGCATCATTGAAGACTCCTCACTAAAATATGTATGATGAAAGATCACCGCCTTTGTTAACTTAATTAAGAGAGACGAGAAACCAACCCCTTACTGCAAACCTGACCCCTTCCCAAATCATTGGTTACTGATTTATTGACCAAGAACAAAGGCGGCAGGAATAGATGAAAACAAGTAACCATTTATTTAAGGACCCCCTCTAACAACTATACCCAATTATCAGACAAAAACCACTCGGGTGTTAACAAATCAATAGGATTTAAGCCCAGATCCCCAAACCCACAACAATACCAAGGGTGAGTAAAACAAATTAAAAGGGCAAACACATCACCATTCTCATTGACAGGACACAGGGCAGGAATCACACGAATCAAAGGATGCCACCAGGACCACAGGAAAGGAACCATGATCACCGGACACCAGGAGTCTCAGTAACTGGTACAGGTAATCTTCTTCTTTCTTCTATCTTCTATCTTGACATGCTGTCTCAGCAGGGAATAAACGTGCACACTGGGCTGCCTCTCAGATGGACAGCACCCATCATAGGGCGCAGCAACCTTTTATAACCTCTAGTTGCCAGACAGAACTCTCTAGGTCACTGACCATTTCCCATCCAAACTTTCAAAAAGGCACCAATATTTCCCGCCAAAGTGCTGTTACTAGGCAGATTTACATCCACAGGGGATCTAGAAGAGGACACAAGATGAAGGGTGAAGAACATCTAACAGAAAGCAAGATGATAAACTTCAACCACCTTACACCTTGTACACCTGATACAATTTCTATTAGAGAACCAATGTTTTTAGGTCAACCTATGGTGGGAAGCGGAGCTGATGGTGGCAACAGAAGAACAGCTTACCACAAGGCAGCATACTCTTGCCAGTACTTTTCAACAGTTGCATGAATTACCAACCAATCCATCTCGGCACAAGAAGCTTTATCTATGCCGAAGAAATATGCATTGCTGCTCAATTCCCAGCTCAAAGCTATGTTAACATTGGTGCTGTCTGGGCTCTCAGTTTATTACACCAAGAACTAATTGCACACCAACCCAGCCAAAACACAAGGGAGTCTCTTCTGTCTTTGGAACCGTGAGGCCAATAGACAACTCAGCATCATCTAAATGGGGCATCACTTGCCCACTGCTGGAATCCTTTCTACCTTGGAGCAATGGTAGACTATACTTTCTCCTTCATGCGCATGTGGAGAAGACAAAAGGCAAAGATAGAGCCCTAAATAACCTACTCAGGAAGCTTGCAAATTCAAAATGTGTAGAAAACCCAGCAACAATAAGAGCCACTACACTTGCACTTTGCTATTCAATGGCCTAATACACACGTTTGGTGTGGGAAAGATCAGCTCATGCAACCAAGCTGGTATCTGTTCTGAATGACAGCTGCTGCTACATCATAGGATGTCTAAAACCAACAAATGTGAACATCCTTTATGTGCTTGTCAGAACTGTTCCACTGGATATCAAGAGATTGGTCACAAGCAAAATGGAACAATTCAGACAAGTCAGATACCAGAGCTGTACATAGCCACATAGCAGCAGTGAGCTGCCTGAAAGTATGGAAAAGCCTCCTAGCTGCAACAGAACCACTGAAAGAATCACCGATGGCCAGGCAAGGAAGCTCATCCTGTGAACTTGGAAGCTGAATGAAGGAAATAAAACTAAGTCACAGAAAAAATTTCTGTCTTTGCATTTTGAACTCTGACCGGGCCAGAGACTCTAAGCTGAGGTAGAGCTTCTCCTTTCCCAAAAGGTACCCCAGTTCCTAATAAATGGAAATCCCACCTTCCATCCCATCCTCTCATCCACACACTGAGACTCTGAAGTTCCGCCTGTCTAACTGGCCTTGTGTGTGGAACTGGAAACATTTCAGAGAATGATACCATGGAGTTATTAGACTTTAATCTCTTACCTAGCAAGCTAAATTTGTCTCACAGGACCTCTCATCTACCTTTCCCTATGTCATTGGTATCTACATGTACCACGACCATTAGCTCCTCCTCAGCACTACACATGAGTCTATCTAGATGTCTTAAGAGTTCCACAACCTTCAGACCTGGCAGGCAATTCACCATGCTTTTTTTCCAGTTAACACAAACCCACTGATTTATATTTTTAATAATCAAATCCCCCATTATTATTACCTGTCTCTTCCTAATAAACTGCAGTCCCTTTTGCTGGAGGAGTATCCTCAGTGAGAAAGAATACCATGACATCATCTGGAAGGAGGGTCCCAATGATATGATTCTTTCCCTCTACTCCAGCATGATGTTCTCCTTCCCCTACACTTTCATCCTCCTCAGTAACACAGTAGCTGTCAGGCTGAGGGTGGGACTGCTCTACTGTGTCTCTGAAAGTCTCCTCTGTGTACCTCTCTTTCTCCCTTAGTTCCTACAGTTCAGCCACTCTGGTCTCAAGAGCCTATACCCAGTCTCTGAAGGCCACGAGTTGCTTGCACTGAATGCACACACAGGTCACCTGCCCACAAGGCAGGTAATCCTACATGCTGCATTCTGTGCATTAAACTGGGTAGCCCCCACTCTGCTGCTGGTCCTATGCCTGCTTTATTTTTACTCTTGAAGGGTTTGTTTGTTTGTTTCTTCACTTTTTGATTTTTTTGGGGGGGTTATTGTGGTGCCCTGGAATCTGACATGCCTACGTTTACCCCAGAACTTGATAGTACTGCAGTCAGCCATTTTGTATGTGTAGCCACTGCCAGCTGAAAACCAAACTTCACATAGCTAGGAATAATCTTAGGCCTTTGTGAGACAAGGTCAGACAGCTGCATATTTACAGTCTGTTAATCAGAATGGGAGGATGGGATAGAAAGTTATGGAAAAGACTGAGTGGATAGCGACCATGGTTTTAGGTGCCCTTTACATATTGTTGTTATGGCTAGAAATATTAGAAATGTTTTGAGGTAATGAGTAGTTTGTTGAAATTAGGAGAATTGGTGACCCAGTAGACGTTATAATGCTGACCCACTAGGAGTCACTATAGGTTATGTGTTTTGTTAGAGTTAGCTATAAAATATTAGGTAAAAGTTAATACCTCGGAGCAGTCCGAGGGAGCTTTTCTTCTGGCAAGAAGCTAACATCTAAACTCCCCATCAGCTGGACGGAAAGAGGGCCCCTGGAAGTCTGGCTGGTGATTACTCAAAACCATCTCAGACTGTGGGTAACTATATCTGGGATGTCGTAAACCTATTGTTTATATCTGTGTGTGCTTAATATCTAATAAATTGTAGTTTGAGATAAGGGCAGGCTTACTTGTATTAATCATCTATCAGACAGTATTGCTGTGTTCCCATTGATTTATTCTTGACACCGCCTGAACTGAAACAGTTAAGTTGCCTTCTAGGATGAGATAACTGGCTCTGTGGATATGGGAAAAGTGATGACAAATTGGAGAGAGTTCAGCGGAGGGCAACGAAAATGATTAGGGGGCTGGGGCACATGACTTATGAGGAGAGGCTGAGGGAACTGGGGTTATTTAGTCTGCAGGAGAGAAGAGTGAGAGGGAATTTAATAGCAGCCTTCAACTATCTGAAGGGGGGTTCCTAAGAGGATGGAGCTAGGATGTTCTCAGTGGTGGCAGATGACAGAACAAGAAGCGATGGTCTCAAGTTGCAGTGGAGGAGGTCTAGGTTGGATATTAGGAAACACTATTTCACTAGGAGGGTGGTGAAGCACTGGAATGGGTTACCTAGGGAGGTGGTGGAATCTCCATCCTTAGAGGTTTTTAAGGCCCAGCTTGACAAAGCCCTGGCTGGGATGGTTTAGTTGGTGTTGGTCCTGCTTTGAGCAGGGGGTTGGACTAGATGACTTCCTGAGGTCTCTTCCAACCCTAATATTCTATGATTCTATGAGTGTTTGGGAGGCACCTAGCACAGAGTGGGTGCTGCTGTAAATAAGTAATAATATAGACAGTGTGAATGAAATCCGCTTGATTCAGATGGCTTTTCTAATCACAAAAAGAGCATAGGTTATAGTGTCTGTCTAATATACCCTACCTACTTCATGTCTACAAAGAGCAGCAGCAGTGGGAGAGGTTGGACATTAACAAGTGTTATCAGTTAGGTTTTTTTGGCCCTGAGTCAGGAAATCACTTAAGCACCTGCATAAATGCTGTGCTGAACTGGGGCCTTAAAGTAAAATCAGAATTTCTTGCTTCTGAAAGAGGACCGCTCTTGATGCAAAGCCCCGTACGGTTCCCAGGACTTCCTACAAGGCACTGCAAGTGACGACGCTTACCAGGAGCTTATATTAGAAAGCCCCCTGCACATTTACCTGTTACACAGTTTTAAGAAGCCTTGCCAACAGAAGGACTATCCAGCTTTTATTGCACTGGCTGACAAGCCATATACCCAGCAGAATGGGCTTTTTAAAGTCTGGTTTTGCATCAATAACCTTTATCTCCTGCTGCAGGGAAGAAACACTCACTGAACGAGGAGGCTTTAGATTTAGAAAATAATATAGTATCATCTTCTCGTGTGCACATACAATTCCCCATTTGGCCTAATGAGAGTTACACACACGCATTGAGAGACTATGATATTAATGCTTTACTCTCATTGACACTGAGAAACTCCTTTTTACCAATTATACTGGATTTTATTTTAAAGGAAGATGTAATTTCTCCCCTACAGTTTTCTGTTCATTATTTTGTTTAAGGCTCCATTTACTTCTGCTTCCTCTGCTTTAAATTCACATCCAATCTAGTTAAGGTTATGATCCCGCTGTCAGTTTTTGCAGCACTCAACTGGAGCAGCAACTTTAAATGCAGTTGTAGTTCCGGTGTAGCTCAGGAAAACGGGGACAGGGTGATATCAGCAGCAGAGAAGTTGTTATAAGGTGCTGAAGTATATCCCTGCCGGTCCCCACCCCGGAGCTGCTACTGCTCTGATGTTGAATTGGGCACACAAGGTGGTTGTTTGTTTGTTTTTTTAAGATCAAATAAGCTACCCCCATTTTGATCATTATATCCATCTGGTTAATATAAGGCTCCTGGATCTATAAAACAGAGAATCACTTTGCTGAATGAATTCTTTCTGCTGGGCATTTGAATGCCAAAGCAGATCAGTAAGATTATAATTAGCTCTAATTGGTATTCCCACAAGCTGTAATGTTCTCTACCTACAGCCAAGTGACACTCAGAAAAAGGTGAGAAATTGCTTCTTACCTTTAAAAATGAGGAAATTGAAAGAAATTGCTTCCAATCTCCTCCCTACTTCTGCAAGCCCCACTGTCTGGTGTTAGGGACGTACATCTAGCACCAGCAGGAAATGGCTTTTGGAATGTCATTGTGTTCTATAAAGCCAAACAAGCACTCCAAGCATTGATTGCTAATCCAGATCCCACAGTACTGACTTTGAAATGGCAGGTATAAAAAGGCCACTAAATGTAAGGAGAGAAAGGATAGCCTTGTGGTTCACTCACTAGACTAGCACTCAAGAGATTAATGTTTGCTTCCCAGGTCTACCATAAACTTCCTTTGCTACCTTGGGCAAGTCAGCAGGAGACCTGCATTCTATTCCTGGCTCAACCACTAGCCTGCTGGATAACCTGAGACAAGTCATGTTGCTGCTCTGGGCCTCAGTTTCCCCATCTGTAAAACGGAGATAATGATGCTTTCCTCCTTCGTAAAGCACATTGTGATCTACTGGGGGAAAGTGTGGTATCAGAGAGAGATATCTGTAAACTTCCTTCTTCTACCTATTTTCTACTTATATAGTTCTTTAGGGCAGAGAGAATAGGAGTACTTGTGGCACCTTAGAGACTAACAAATTTATTGTAGCATAAGCTTTCGTGGGTTACAACTCACTTCATCGGATGCATGTAGTGGAAAATACAGAAGGAAGATAGATATATATACACACATGAAACAATGGACTCTCTCATATTACGTGCCTGTGCAGCACTTTGCACAATGGGACTTGGTCGGGGACTCTAGGGCTACTGTCATACAAATGTTCCCTCATATTGTGGCATTCCACCACTCATGTTGTGGCATGACATATGTTGCCCTGTTGGAAGGTTTTCACTGCAAAATAAGCATATACGAAGTAGGTACAGGTATTGTATTCATTCTGGAGCACTTAGAGGTCAACGGTAACACAGAGCCTTACTTTAAAATGATCTAACTCTTGTATCTCTGTGTTTGGGGAATCCTGCTTTGTGGTATTTGGTCAGCAGCTTCATATTACAATATTACAAACCATATGCAAATACCTGTTACATATTCACAGATAAAAAGAGTCTCGTGTGTAAACATTTTTTTTTTCACATTTACATTCTGTTTTCAGAGAAGTATAATTTCCAGTGTTAGCATCAAACATCCTGAAGCAATATAACTCTTAATTACTGTACAGTGGAAGTCGTAGCAACACACGCATGAGATACTTTACAAGGAAGAAAGATGTCCCAATATACACTTAAAGAATATCAGCAATTTCTTTTCTGCATTTAACAAGATTTAAATCTGTTTAATGGAGAGTAATCCCTGAGAAGCAATATAACATGTGAGTAATTATTTGTACTTTAGAATTAATTATTTTTTTTACTGTTGTTCTAACAGTATGACACTAGTTGAGATTCGCGTTGGGTCTGATATCTACTGAACTACAAAACTGTTGTTTAGTTAAAATAGGCACTGAGCAAAGTGGAAGATTTTCAAAGGCCCAAATGCCAGTTTGGTGCCTAACTCCCATTGACTTTCGACTGGAGTTTGGCACCTAATTCTCATTTTTGCCTTTGAAAATCTCACCCAAAGACCAGAAATTAACCCCCATATCTGAGCCCTCCTACACACTGGGGAATTCTGATGTGGATATTAATCAGAACTTGTGACTAAACGACTTTTGAGTGGGTAGTTCCTGGCACTGGTACCCAAGGAAGAGTAAAGCCACAACATGGGCAGTAGAGCTGAGGAAAAAAATTCACAAATTTGGGTTGATTTTGGCAAATTGTTTTGGTCCAACTGCAACAAATGTTTTGGAAACGCTGAACTGGTTTGTTTTTGCATTTCCAAAATGAAAAGTTTCATTTCGAAGATGTTTCGGAATTCCGAATAGTTTGAAACAAACACAACACAAACTTTAAAAACAGTTTAAAAAGTCAAAAACAAAATGGTTAATTTTGGATCAAACACAATGTTTAATTTGAGCTGAAATGAAATTTGTTCACCTTCTTTCGTTATGCTGAAAAAAATCCCCAACCCTTTTCCCCCCTCACTTTGGCAACTGAAAGCGAAAAATTAGTTCGTTGTATAGCTCCAGTGGGGAGCATTGTCATAGGATGGCAGCATGCCCCCAGTGTGGGGGAGGGAACCATGGGGTGTGCCCAGGACACCAATAGCCTTAGGGTATGCCTACACTATGGAAAATATACCGGTTTAGCTATGCTGGCGTACTCCCATAGTGTAGATGCAGCCTAGACCGATGGGAGGTNGTCCAGCCCCCTGCCTTCACTAGCAGGACCAATTTTGCCCCAGATCCCTAAGTGGCCCCCTCAAGGATTGAACTCACAACCCTGGGTTTAACAGGCCAATGCTCAAACCACTGAGCTATCCCTCCCCCCTAGATGCAGCCTAGACCGATGGGAGGTTTTTTCTATTGGTGTTGGAACACCACTTCCCCAAATGTCAGTAGCCACGTCAACAGAAGAATTCTTCTATCAACGTAGCTGCGTCTACACTGGGGCTTAGGTCGGCGTAGCTCTATCAGTCACGGGCGTGGATTTTTACAGCCTGGACTGACGTAGCTCTCTCAACCTAACTTTTAAGTGCAGACCACACCTGAATCTGACCTCTCTCTCACTCTACTGGAGGTGCACTCTGGTAGCTCACTAGAGCCCTAAAGCTGTGGTCTGCACTGGTGATGTGGAGGAGAAGAGATGTGCTGAGCACAGGAGGTTGTAGAGCACTGGGGGAAAGGAGCCAGATATGTGAATTCTCTCCTCCTCACACAACTCTTCTACCCTAGCATTTAAAATGTGACCTTATCACCTGGACTGATGTTTCCCATGAATCCATCAGCCCAGTTTATGTGGGCCCTTGGGTCTCATGAGCCCTAGAACGCCATGGATATAGATTGTTTAATAGGGCCTTTTGTGACTATGGCTAGGGATAAAAGCAGATCGAACAGCACAACAGAAAGCAGGGAAAGGTATTTATTATTATTTCTTAATCCAGCTAATATTGATCCAGAGAGTACTATTAATTTGAGCTCATATAGTACATACAGTAACCTTATTCTATGCTGCTCCACAGATGGAATTGATCAAATAGCTCCCATTTGAACAACAACAACAAGAGAGAACACTGCTACTTCATAAATTTGACTCAAGATGGAAGTTTCCAGCCAACTGAGAATTAATGTCCCTCCCTTTGTAGGTTTGCAGAATAATAACCCATTGCTCAAAAAAAATTGCAAAGAAAGGGACTTTTCTGTCCAGGATTCTTTTTTAAATCTGGTCAATATTCAACTCTGGGTGTATTATGTGTTTTCTTAAAAGTATGTATTGTGTAACTGTAACCCACCCACCTCCTGGGTGTGGTGCTCTGTCCCCTCTAGTGGCACCCAGACGATTTAGAGATTAATGAGTCTGCTACAAACTTAGCTAAGGGCTATGTGGCTTTTAGTTCATGCAGTGGAGGCTCATGCATTTAGCTCTAGAAGTCCCAGGTTCAATCCTGATGACTGAGGTCTGTCGGTGTTTCATAACTGTTTAGTTACACATAAGAGAGGGCTACAGCTTCATGATAACTTATGTTTGCATTCTTCATCCGCATCTCTGCTCCTGATCAGCTTCTTTTGGAGAGTGCTGTCTGCTACTTGCTACAAATAATGGATGTGGCTTTGCCATGAGTTATTCCCATACAGCCCCATTAAGGTTGATTAATGCTGCAAATTAATTTTTTCCTGATTCTCTTTCAAAACCATCCATAGAACCAAAGTTCTTCTACAGCACATATTTCTAGCCCACAGTATATTTTAAATTATTATATCCCCCTTTGGCATGATACAGAACTGAAAACTCTGCTCCAAAGCTTTGCATAGCTTCACTTCAAATAACAAATTGTTCTCTTCTGCTTTGGGGATGCCAAGCTTACCTGAGGGACATTTCTGTTTTCCCTTTGGCCCAGTCTATTATCAAACCTGTCATTATTATTCAGTGAAGAAAGTGTCACAGTTAATATACTGCAAGACAGGTATTTTAAATTTAAAATTGGTACCTGGGCATTTCCTTCTTAGTTTGATATATATTTATTGATTAAGACTCCATCCTGCAAAGACTTAGACACAGGAGCAGACACATTATGCTCAGTGGAGCTACTCGCATATATAAAGTTACTTCTGTGTGCAAATCTTCGCAAGATCAGGTCTTCAGTTAACTACTTGACATTCTCAGCTTCTTGCTAGCAATATGCACAAGGGTTCCCAACTTCCAAAGCAAACGCCAAGGAGGATGTGCAATGTAACAGAGGAGTGGACTTGGGAGTCAGAAAATCTGAAAAACTCCTGGATCATATTCAGACTCCTGGATCATATTCCCAGCTCTGCCACTTTGTTATGTGACCTTAAGCTGTTTATCTACCAGGAGATCAAAATTCGAGTGGATCATCAGTGATAAAATTTTGACATTAAAAAAAAAAAGCCAGTGAAATGTTCACAGTTATTTTTTGATCGGTTATATTTAAAACTTTCGCCATGGCTGCTTAAAGTTAGGCACCGATATTCATCTCTGTGCTGCTAAGTTAGTGGTTAGATTAGAAGAGATGTTGAGAACTTACAACTGTAATTGAGTGCTCAGCACCTCTCAAATCAAATAGTAAGTCAGTGAGGTTTCAATTTCTTCTGTAATAGAGTAACTCACCGGTGAGTAGCTTACAGATCCCCCCTCGGTGCCTGAGCTACAAAGCATGTGTGTCTGTTACAGCCTCTGACTGTGCCTCTTTAGCTCAAGCTGTAGTACCTTATGTTTTTTTAAGCTCAAAAGGGCTCCAGTTCAGTACTTGGTGTGTTGGCCAAGATGAAAGCCATCACAACGACCACCTCTGTAGGATACCTTCATTATTTTAATCTGAGCTGTGCAACACTTGGCAGTTCCAGTTCTGGATGAGTACAAACCTTTTCTGGTTGTGCTTTGCGGTGGTCAGTCCTCCAGCCACTCAATAACACAGTGAGGGTATGTCCTCACTAGAAATGGAGGTGTAAATTCCAGATCGAGGAGACACACTCACGCTAGCTCTGATTGAAACAGAAGTGTAGCCTCAGCGGCGGGAGTGACAGGAAGTACTAGCTGACCTGAGTATGTACCGATAGTCTCTGATGGGATTGTACTTGGGGGAAGTTCGCCCCTCACACCGCCACCGCTACACATCTATTTTTAGCATGCTAGCTCAATCGGAACTAACATGGGTATGTCTCCTTGAGGTGGAATTTACACCTTCCGGCTTGAGTGTAGACAAATGTTAAGTGACTTTTCCACAGTTACTCAAGAAGTCAATTAGAGAGCCAGCAACTGAACCCAGAACTTTTGAGTCCCAATCCAATACCTTTTCCAGAAAACAATCCTTCTCACCCACTTGAAATGCACTCATTCCTGTTTACAGCATGCATTAGTGAATATTTAGGCACTCGAAACCATTCAGTCATGAGAACAAGTTCATGTGTTCTTAGAAGATACAATCAATTGAAAATTCAATACAGGTCTGTCTCATCTTCACCTCAGCCTTCACCACCAAGCTGGGTGCTGAATTTGAATCATCTATCACTTCAAATGATTGATTTTCCCATGGTTTACACCTGAAAATAAATAACAGGAGCCTGAGCCAAAGTCTTTGGTTTGCAAAGAAATCCCAAACTTGGCAAAAAACCCGCAGTTCCGTTTCATTACTAGCATTTTGCTCAGTGCTACCATTGAAACATTCCCTCTTTATTCTGTTTTTCAGATTCTTTGGCTTCCGTAGGCAAGACACCATTTTCTTTCATCAGGGCTTTAGAAGTAGCCTCAGTTTGTTTCCACCTCCTCTCTGTATAGGTGTGCTCTGTCATCCATGGTATCAATCTCCTTTTCTGTGTCTCCTGCCTCATTGTAACCCCGGTAACTTTGGAGCAAATGAGTCTATTTTTGTCTCTAAAGATTTTATAGCAGATAACACAGTTATTAGGGGCATCTTTTTTCTTGCTCTAATAATGACAATCATGTCTGCAGTAATTTTCCCATGCCCAAATTGCCTACACAGTTGGAGGGACATTTTGACACTTCCTTCTGAGTTTGCTGGTTGCTACTTCTTTCCTTCTGTTTGTGGTATCTATTTATGTCAGCTTTTAAACACACACGTTGGGAGTACTCATCCCCTGCTGCGGCTACTCCTTTCAATATTTAGCATGAAATAATCAACAGCTACACTGAACCATGACAATGTATTGCTGACCACCTGTTCAATTATAATTCTCTCTCACTCAAATAACATTCATTAATGTTCTCCCATCATGCTTCCTACCCCCAAATACCAGAAGAAAATGGTGAGCCTTGTAGCATGTTGTGATGGGAGTTAATCCTGATCACCTGGAAGGCAAGGGAAGGAACCTCAATTACTTACATGCCACATCTGGGGGTGATTAATTGCCTCCTGGACAGCAGAGATGGAGCTAGGCCTTATAAATAGATTGGGGAGCGATCACGGAGGAGACAGGTCTCTTTGGGGGTGAGACACTCTGGGTTAGGGTTTAAGAGACTGGAAACAATGGTAAGAGAACAGTACAGGAACAGGTTAGGCCCCTGCAGTGGAAACCATGAGAAAGAACTATCAAGGGAACCACAGTGAAGCTGGAGATGGGTGGAAGGGCTATTAGTTTGAAGCTTTGTTTGGACTTGTTTGTGCTACTCTGGAAGGGATTTAGACTTTTATGTGACTTGGCTGGAAGGCCAAGCCACGGAGCGCAAAGACGGGGAGTTGGGAGAAGATGCAGGCTGAGACAGGCCATTGAAGGTCCAAGGGAGAGCCCTGGGGAAGTGCTAGAGACAAGAACCCTGGTCAACACTGTAACCAGAGACAAGACACCCACGAGGTGAGGATGTGCTACTACACATGTCTGGAAGGCTAACAAATCCAGACAGCGGTATGGAGTTACTGAGCCACGGAGGCTCCCAGGGAATGCCCCTCCCCCTATTCTATATCAAGGGAGCTCAAGTAAGAGTTCCTCCACTGATTGCAACTGCAGTAGCATGGCATGAAGAAAGGTGTGATCTCTCCGGTAACCCTGCCCCACGTTATTTAGGACTCCAGGGGTCTGGCTACACTACAGTCAGGAAGTAGGATTACAGCATGTGTAGGAATACCCAAGCTAGCTTTGATGGAGATAGCTTGCTAAAAAATAGCAGTATAGCCACAGTGGCATGGGTGGCTGCATGGGCTATGGCAGTGGTTCACAACCAGGGGTCTGGGCCCCCCCTGGGGGGCCACAAACAGATTTCAGGGGGTCCGCCAAGCATGACCGGCATTAGACTCTCTAAGGCCCAGGGCAGAAAGTCAAAACCTTGCTGCACAGGACTACAACCCAGGGCCCTGAGCCCTGCCATGTGGGGATGAAGCTGAAGCCTGAGCAACTTACCTTTGCGAGGCCCCCAGTGGTGTGGGGCCCCAGGCAATTGCCCTGTTTGCTACTCCTAATGCCAGCTCTGGCTTTTATATGCAAAAACCAGTTGTTGTGGCACAGCTGGGCCATGGAGTTTTTAATAGCATATTGCTGGGGGGGGGGCTCAGAAAGAAAAAAATTGAGAACCCCTGGGGTAGGGTAGGTACTTGGGCAGCTAGCCCATGCTATCATGACTATACTGCTATTTTAGCAAGCTAGCTCAGGCATATGTGCTACAATCACACCTCCTGATTACAGTGTAGATACCCTAGGAAGTCCAAACCCACACTTTGAATTCTACCTGAAAGCCTATGACTAGCCAGCATAGCTTAAAGAACACGGGTGATATGTGATCCCAAAGGAAAGGTTCCACTTTACAAGTGAGCTACCCCACTCTGGGTTATTTTCAGCTTCTGAATGGCCTCCAGATACAGTCGTATGGACTTCTGAGTAGAATTCAAAGTGTGGGCTTGGGCTATCTACGCTCAAGGTGGCAATGGCACACTCAGCGTATTAGGTACAGATGGAAAGAACAGCCAGGTTCTTGGACATGGCTGCTACCTATGCATCCAGCAGGAACCCAGTGTCTCTTAAGACCCCCTATGCGACAAGTAGAGTTGTTGGAAATGGTGAATATTTTCTAATGAAATTTTCAGTTTTAGGGGAAAAAACAGGTTTTGGATTAAACTGGAACACTTTGAATAAAATAGAGGCTTTTGTAGAACGTACTCGCTTTGGAAAAGAAACATGTTTGTCAAAAGTTTCAGCTGAAAATCTTTGATCTCCTTTAGCTACAGTCTTAATTTACAAATAATGGCCTCCCACCATCAATTACTGTAGCCATGTCAGACCTTTTTCATCTTGAAATTGGATTTACATCAACAAAAATCTTTCAGTGTGAGGTCTTCTTCAGGGACAGACCCTTCAGCAAATGTTGCTACTAAGTTTGCAGTAGTGGGATAGCAGAGATAGAAGCAGAACAGCTCAGGGAGCCTCTGATTAACTCTCCCTCCCCACAAAGGGAGTCTTTCAATTACTGGTGGGACCTAGCACATGGGTCAGGCAGTTCCAGCCCTGCACTGATCAGCATTCAGAGTGGCAGAGATCTGACTTGGCACCAGCTTCTGAGAGCCAGTTGCAACTTCCCCAGGACTGCAGATCAGGGAGCCAGGAGAAGACCTTTCCCTACTCAGGGGTGAGGACACTGTAAGGGGACTCTTTTTGTTAAAGTCAGCCAGCGTTCACAGTGCTGCAGTGCTTGTGTCTGGATTCTTCCTTGGTGTACCTCCTGCCTGGGAAGGTGCCAGAGAAGGAGCTGGGGGTTGGGAGAACTTGTGAGTGTTGGGAGGTGGGAAATTTATTGATGATTGAATACTTATTAGTTCACCCTAACTTTTCCTTCCCCCGATCCTATTTTCCTACTTCCTATAAAGTGCCCCCCTTATTTTGGGCTGTGTTGTTTCTCTGTTGGGTTTTATGTTGATGTACTTTATTTCTCATGTACTGGGTTTCATGCTCTTTGCCAGCAGTAGTAGCATTATTTATTGTCCTAAGTGACAACACCCCTTGTGGCTTGGACACAAGCAGTGTCACCTTGGGTGGAGGTATCAAGCATCACAAAAAAGAACCCAGGACTCAATCCATGCAAGTGAAGGGGAGAAGCAGTTAGAATGGTCACTTACAAATACCAGCCTATCACACTGATATTTATGATTCTACACTGGATTCTTCTCAAATATATAATTACTTTTACAGTGCCTGCATATTATTCACATCTTGTGAATAATCCCTGAACTATTGAGCAATCCCCTTCCCTGTAACTTCCACTGCCCTTTGGCATGGGTTTAATCTTTTGGAGCAATGAAAGATTTTACTCTTTTAAGGCTTTCTTGAAGGCTTGTCTTGCCTTCCCGCAGAAGTTCAATTTAATGGTAATGTAGTTTACATGCATAATGCCGTGCATTGCTTCTGCAGGAGATATGCTTTATAAGCTAATTAAGTCATCATAACAAGTATTATACTGACACACTGGCTGTCATGCTCCACAATTTCCAGTTGACCAGTGAGTATGGGGCTTTGATGATGGAAGAGTTGTAGAAAGAGGTGAATATCTTTTGAATGTAAGTATCCTAAGTTGTTCTTATACATATAGGATGGAATTAGCATGGTCCAGCTAGATAGGGCGCAGCACTGATTAAGAGACCAAAGGTTCTAGTCCCAGTGCTTGCTGCTGACTTGCTGTGTGACTTTAGGAAAAATCACTTGTTTCTTTGGATGCTATCGAACTTAACCTACCTGTAAAACAATGATAGTGGCTCCTACCCACCTTTTTAAAGCTGATTCAGAGTTATGGATAAAATGAACAATGTAAGTATTGAATATTATATGAGCTCTCAGCATGGATTTGCTGATACCCTTTTTAATGATCCTTGTGCCAAGTTTTCACAAAACTATATTAAATCAGGTCAAAATTATTCGGTAATTTCGTCAGTGTTGCTAGATCTAAACCATGCTTCAGCTAGGGTTTACAATTTTGGTTGGACATTTTCCTGGAGGTTTCTTTGCATGATATAATCTTTAATTAAAGATTAATCTTTAATTCCTGGTGACTCCAGGCCAATCCTGGAGGGTTGGCAACCCTAACTTCAGCCTTTATATTCTCTGAAGCATCAGTAAGGTATATATTCAGATATCAAGCAGCTAGGGAATGGTCTGACTTCCTAGCAGCCTCATTTCAATAGTGAATGTCACCAAATATCCCTAGTTATGTATACAGGGCTAAGGCTAATAAAAGTAAAAACTTTATTTTAAGCATGGTAAATTTTATTTTTGGCATTAATGGGAACAGAGTTTGGTAACTGCTTGGGGCTTTTGAAAATCCCATCCTATACTTCCAGTGGAAAATTACATTGGAGGTAGTTCTGCCCGTGAACTGAGAGCAGTTAGTGGACTTCTGGTGGCAGTGAGGACTTTACAGCAAAAGTTCAGATTTTATCTGTATGGACCAGAGCTGGATGGAAAAGGTATGGGGTTTTATTTTCCTGCCTACAGAAGATTGTAAAAAATTGAAATTTGAGTGGACAATTTTGACTTTTAATTGAAAACCAAATATTTTTCAGCCTAGGGTTGCCAGACGTCCTGTTTTCGACCAGAATGCCCGGTTGAAAAGGGACATGGTAGCTCTGGTCAGCACTGCTGACTGGGCTGTTAAAAGTCTGGTCGGTGGCACAGCAGGGCTAAGGTAGGTTCCCTGCCTGCCCTGGCTCCTGTCCAGCCCCTAGGCGCAGGGGCAATCAGGGAAGCTCCATGTGCTGCCCTCGCCCCCAGTGCCGGCTCTGCGACTCCCATTGGCTGGGAACTGCAGCCAATAGAAGCTGCAGGGGTGGGCAGTGCGCACAGCACAGAACCGCCTGGTCCCGCTGCCTAGGGGCCGGACCTGGTGGCTGCTTCTGGGAGTAGAGCAGAGTGAGGGCAGGCAGGGAGCCTGCCTTAGCCTCGCTGCGCTGATGACCGGGAGCCACCAAAGGTAAGTGCCACCCAGCTGGAGCCCGCACCCCGAACCCCCTGCCCCAGGTCGGAACCCCCTCCCGCACTCTAACTTCCTCCAAGACTCCACACCCCCACCGGCAACCCAACCCCAGCCCTGAGCCCCCTCCTGCACCCAAACTCCCTCCCAGACCCCGCATCCCCTCCCGCACTCCAAAACCCTCGGCCCCAGCTTGGAGCCCCCTCCGGCACTCCAAACCCCTTGGCCCCAGCCTGGAGCCCCCTGCTTCACCCCAAACCCCTCATCCCTGGCCCCACCCCAGAGCCCACACCCCCAGGCAGAGCCTGCACCCCCTCACGCACCTCAACCCCCTGCCCCAGCCCTGAACCCTCTCCCGCACTCCATACCTCTTGGCCCAAGCCTGGAGCCCCTTCCTGCACCCTGAACCCCTCATCCCCAGCCCCACCCCAGAGCCCACACCCCAAGCTGGAGCCCTCACCCCCTCCCATCCCCTGACCCATCCCAGAGCCCTCTCCTGCACCATGAACCCCTCATTTCTGGTGCCATCCTGGAGCCCACACCCCCAGCTGGAGCCCTCACCCTCTCCCACCCCCTGCCCCAGCCCAGTTCATGTGAGTGAGGGTGTAGGAGAGCAAGCGACGTGGAGAGGAGGGCAGGAGCAAGTCGGGGTGGCGCCTGAGAGAATTAGAAAGTTGGCAACCCTATTTCAGCCACAAACTGATGGAAAAAAGGATTTTGTTGTTGAAGAAATCAGACAATTTTCTGGAGAAAATTTCATTTCCAGAAAAAACTCTATTTTCTGTCAAAGAAGTGTTTTGAAGGAAAATTTACAATCAGTCTTACAGATGTTAATGTCTCTATTTTACTGACTTCATTCACATACCTCACACAATGTATTGTCCAATATAAATGCAGGAGTGGCTTTGCATGATATTTTATGGCCAAATTCTCTCCCCAGAGCACAGCCTGACTACACTGGGCAGACGCAAGAAGCAAAATTCTCCTTCTTAAACTAGCTTCTGCAACTGCAGCCTCAGAGCTACAGCGCACATTCCTCTCTACAGTGGATCCATGCAGCTGCATGGTACCAATGCATTTAGGCCCCTCCACAGCTACCATACTGGATTTGCTCCATGATGAATCAGCACAAGAACAGTTGGCAATCATGACACATGAAGGCCCAAATAATAGGAGAACATTTGATGTGTAGTAGCAACAGTTTCAGTTAGAACATTCTATGTCATTCTCTCTGGGCAAAAGGATGCATTTTAAACTCAAACTTGTCCGCTAGACTTTTGTCTTATCTTTCTGAACAGCATCAGAACAGTCACACACACACACACACAATGTTTTATTCATAAACAGTCCTCAAGAACTTAGCTCAGACCAAAAGACCACCAAGTGCTTTAGTTGCTGTCAGTGACAAAGTGTCTGGGGAATGTCACACTGGCCGAATGATCCCATAAAACAAAAAATCCAACCAAACTTCTCTCAGCAATATTACCAGCAAAACGTTGCTCCATATAATCAGAGAGTTACCCAACAACTGTTCTCTTAAGTAGCCTCACAGTACCCTGCTGATTGTTCTAAACGTGTGATTGTTGACTACGTCATGAGCACATTCATACCCACATGTGTAGTCAGATACATGTGTGTATGTACCATATCTATGCATACACACTTATAAACAGCAAGAGATCAAATGATAAACTGAGATCAAATGATTCATACTTCAACCTTAAATTATTCATAGTTTAAAAAAATAACTTAAATTGCCTAGTTATGTAAGACGTTACCAAGCAGAGGATAGGGAAAATATCATGTTCAATGTGTCTGTGCAATTATGCAAGCGATTATATTTCTTTCTGCAGTTTTGTGGCATAGTTAAATTAAATATATGAATGGTGCAAAAAAGATTTATATTGTCTGAAGGCTGTTAAACACTTCAGATTGCTAAAAAAAACATTATCTTAATTATCCGCATATTATGCTCAGAAGAAAATCATTAGCTTTCTCTTTATGGGAACTGTCAGTGCCAAAAATACACAGTTCCAGAAAACAGGTTTTAAAGATTTTTTTTATAAACTAACTCATACTTTCTTCATTAACACAGTTTCCCCTAGATTTCTATACACACACAGAGCCCTCAAGAAACTAGCCAGTCAGACAACTAAACCTGGGGAAAAGGGGTGGTCTAGACACAACTATTGGTCATTCATTAGATATATGAGAGAGGCTGGGCATGGGAAAGAAGTCATTTGCTAGGCAAATGTATCGTTCCCAGGAAAATGGGGCCTTGATCTCAGTTGGGGCCTCTAGGCATATTTGAAGCACAAATAAATTGAATTATAATAAAGAGAAGGAAAATGGAAAGAAATTGCCAAGTCTTAGTAAAATGTCTCAAACTATTTATATTCCAGATCACTTTGGAAGGGTAGGTGAAAACATGACATAAAATAGGAACTACTGACTTCAGTGAATGTATTTGGCAAATGTAAGCAATACTGGTATACCTGGGATGGTAAATACACATAGAAGTTCTCCCAAACACCCATCCCCTGGCCAGAGCTCTGGCACTCAACTGAGAGAGACAGAGAAAGGTGAATTCATTCTTGGCAAAAAAAGGAATAATCCTTTTAAAACATTAGTCCATCCAGTCAGGAACATTAATAGCCATGTCAAATTACAGAATGGGGTCACTGAATACTTCATTGAGCAGTAAATGTGAGACCTTTTTAATCTACACCTTGGTTGAATTATGTTCTCACAAAACATGTTGAACAATTGCAAATGGCGGGTGGGGATTAAGAAATCAGTTTGTTGGCAGACAACTCAACATACTGAAAAGGGCCTAAATGTGCCATATAAATAACTGGTGGTGAATTCTTAGTCAAACGCTAAACCTGAAAAGTATGGCTCTGTGGTTAATGCACTGGGCTGGGACTCAGGAGATGGGTGTTATTTCTGGCTTCCTGTTTGACCTTTGACAAGTCACTTAACATTTCTGCAACTCAATTCCCTATCTGTAAAATAGGGTTATAATACTCCCTTTCTCCCACCCTGTGTCTCATGTACTTAAATTGTAAGCTCTACAAGGCAGGGACTGTCTCTTCTTATATGGGGCCCCAATTCCAGTTGTGATCGCTAAGCACTACTGTAATAAAAAATATCCAATCTTGAAGCATTCAGAGGCTATCAATGAAGATTTAGTGATCCTTATGGGTATGGACTCAACCAGTTGCCGTGTCTAAGCATAGCCAACTCAGCATCCAACACTTGGATTAATGACACCAGTGGTTACTACAAACATATGCTAAGTGAATATTTTAGGTGTGGAATTCAAACCATTTGCTTCCCCAGCTGCCAAAACTGAACCTGAACTGTCGCAAGTTCAGTTTAGGTGGGAAAAGTGTTGTAATATGCTGCAGTCATGCTGATGGACACCAAAAACTCATTCAAGTCCAGGATTACATCTTTAGAGCATTCAGAAGAGCTCTGAAAGGAGTTTTCTGAACTACACCTCTACCCCGATATAACGCGACCCGATATAACACGAATTCGAATATAACAAATTCGAATGTAAAGCAGTGCTCGGGGGGGGGAGGCTGCGCACTCCGGCAGATCAAAGCAAGTTCTATATAACGCGGTTTCACCTATAACGTGGCAAGATTTTTTGGCTCCCGAGGACAGCGTTATATTGGGGTAGAGGTGTATGTTGTTAATAGTATGGCTGATGCCTCAGCACAAGGATGAGTGCATTGGAAATTAGGAGATTGAATCTGACAGTCTCTGAGCTACCACTGAAGAAAAATTTACTAAATAATTTAATAGACAGAGTTGTGTTCTAGTTCTAGTATAGGACTAGGAGCCAAGATCTCCTGAGGTCTGATCCTTGCTCAGATATTGATTCTCTGTGTCCTTGGGCAAGTCCCTAAGGAACCATTTTCAGAAGTGGCTTCCTGTTTTGGATGCTTCCATTAATGGATGCTCAACTTGAGACACAATGGGCCTTGTTTTCCAAGGTCAGCAGGAGTTATGGGAATTCATCTTTTCTGAAAAAAGAAGACCAGAAAGGTGTTTCAAATTGATTTGGGTCCCTTCTTTTTTAGGTGCCCAGAGGCCCCTTCTAAAAGCTTTGGCTTCATCTTTTCTACTTCTGTTTTTACCATTTTAAATTAAGTAATTTAACTATTCTTCACCTCCAGGAGCGCCGCCAGGTCCCGCCCCCGAAATGCCGCCCCCGACAGAGGCGGCGGAAGGTCCCGCCCACTAATTACCACTGACGACCGGGGCAGCCGGCGCCCCCCAAATCTTAGTGCCCTAGGCGACCGCCTAGGTTGCCTAATGGGTTGCGCCGGCCCAGTTCACCTCCCAAGAGCATGCTGAGCATTAACTAAGAGTTTCTAAAGTGCTATGCAAGTGCTAAGTTTTATTAGTCATCAGAAATATATTTTTCTAAGATATTCATTAAGAAAAAATAAAAACAAACTATTTACATTATTTTTTAAAGAAATTCCGTAATCTTGATGGCCAGTCCGTGATTTATGCATTTAAAGAAACAAAACACAACATACATAAGATGGTATTAAGGACAGAGTGTATTCTAAGTCAGTCTCATCTTTGAATATTTCTGGCTTCCTTGGTAAAACATATGTTATTTACCCAATGGACCAGAGCATCTCCTCTGGAAAAGATGAGCTTATAATGGAAATGCTGACACAACCTCAGCTATAGCAGCATGAACAAAGCCACTTTAATAACATTTTTATTGCTGTAACATCTTTTAAAAATGAAACACCTGGGACTTTGTTTTAAGAAAAAAATTCAAGAGGGGATTTGTGAGTCCTCCTCTGTTTATAGAATAGGGAATTAGTCTAAGGAGCGAAAGACAGGTAGGCTAAGGATTCCACTCATCCCTCCCACCCCCCAAATTTAGAATAATTGAATACCAGAATAATTAATTGAATGCTAATTGTTTTGCCTAGAAATGCACCCTTAGGTGAGCTGTTGTTAAGGAGCTAGTATCAGAGGGGTAGCCGTGTTAGTCTGTATCCACAAAAACAACAAGGAGTCTGGTGGCACCTTAAAGACTAACAGATTTATTTGGGCATAAGCTTTCGTGGGTAAAAAACCCACTTCTTCAGATGCATGCGTGGGTTTTTACCCATGAAAGCTTATGCCCAAATAAATCTGTTAGTCTTTAAGGTGCTACCAGACTCCACATTGTTTTTGTTAAGAACCTCTCACCTTTTAAAGAGTCAAATGGCTACTTGCTGTAGCTCTCAGCACCTACTGTAGATATGGAGCCAAGTAAGCAGATTTCATGTTATCGGTGACTTCATACACTGTACAAGTCTAATGATTATCATTAACAATCACGAAAAAAGAGTTGCAAGCATTTTGTGGAACCACTGAAAACAGGCTTCTGGGAATTAAGGAAGAGACTGGATTATTAAAGTTCTCATCAGAAAGCTATGATAGGCTACCATTAAGCTTTTTGAAAGTAAACAAAATCCTTAAACCTTAACAAAGGCTCTGGGTTAATGATGTCATTTGGAATGTCCTAACTGGTGGCTCTTGAGCTCTTGTAATTGATTGGTGGGTGGAAGCTTTGGGATTTCAGTAACGTTTAATGATAAAGCAGAGTGACACACTCCTTTAAAACAAGCTGAGCCAATTTTGCCCCACAAAATGGCAGCTGCCCCCTCAGACAGTAGGTTCCTATGTTCAATTTTAAAGGTTTGAATATTTAAACAAAGTCATAACAGGTAAATAATGATTTACACAATAGTATGCCTGACCAACCTGATTGCCTTCTCTGATGAGATAACTGGCTCTGTGGATATGGGGAAAGTGGTGACAAATTGGAAAGAGTCCAGCGGAGGGCAACAAAAATGATTAGGGGGCTGGGGCACATAACTTACGAGGAGAGGCTGAGGGAACTGGGGTTATTTAGTCTGCAGAAGAGAAGAGTGAGAGGGAATTTGATAGCAGCCTTCAACTACCTGAAGGGGGCGTTCCAAAGAGGATGGAGCTCGGCTGTTCTCAGTGGTGGCAGATGACAGAACAAGAAGCAATGGTCTCAAGTTGCAGTGGGGGAGGTCGAGGTTGGATATTAGGAAACACTATTTCATTAGGAGGGTGGTGAAGCACTGGAACGGGTTACCTAGGGAGGTGGTGGAATCTCCATCCTTAGAAGTTTTTAAGGCACAGCTTGACAAAGCCTTGGCTGGGATGATTTAGTTGGTGTTGGTCCTGCTTTGAGCAGGTGATTGGACTAGATGACCTCCTGAGGTCTCTTCCAACCCTAATATTCTATGATTCTATGATATCCCTCTCTTTCTACATATGTAAATTTCACATACTGTTAAGGTCGTCACCAGCTGGTGCTGTTACACATAGACTTCCATGTTTTTCCCTTAATGCGTAAGCAAATATTCAGTTTTGGAAAGACATATTATGTTTTACTAATTTTATTATGCAAGGTTCTGGAGACAGTATTGCTGTGCAAGCAGCAGGAGAGTTTACTCTCTGCCTTGGTCTCTGGTTAGAGTCAATTCTTAAGGCACAGTAAGTAGTTCCTTGGGAACTGGGTATTGGGTTTAGGCTGAGATTCCTGAAAGAAAGAATTGGTTGCATGTTGTTTGACCACCTCTGTTCCAGAATTGGTAGATAAAACAAGTTACACTTAGAATATACCTGGGTTCTGCATCACTGATTTCTCCTCAGTTGGGGAACCAATTTGTAAAGCCCAGAACATCTATTACCATTTGGCAGAGGGACAATATTCATATAAGGAACTCCAGACCTTCAGTTTTGTAGTTTCTTCTGCACAAGTTATCTGCCAAACTTAGAAGGCATAGATGAGCTCTTCTGTGTCTTGCTTTGGAACAGCTACACCTTATAACATATCATATATACAGTGATGACTTGGAATACTCCATTGGGCCCCAATTCAACAAGGTACTTCAGCACATGCATAACTTCAAGTAGGTGAGAAGTCAAATTAACTTCAGCACATGTATAGCTTCAAGAATACGAGTAGATCTGTTGAAATACCATGCTGAATCAGGGCTCTCAATACCTCCTTTTACCCAGAGCAGTAGCTTTACACTAACATAATCTGTCCTTGTTAATCCAATTGTCAAGTCATTTCAATAGCTGCACACACACATTGTGTCACTTGACTTTGTAAATCATTTTGCAAGTGCTATCAATTGGAATAATTTTTAGCTATAATTGTTTATTCAGGTTTATAAGAAGTGCTTATCCAGCACTCCAGGCCCTAAGTAGTTATGATACGTACCATCAAAAAGTAACAGGCCATGCCTAACCAACCTGATTGCCTTCTATGATGAGATAACTGTTGGCTCTGTGGATATGAGGAAAGCAAGTGGACATGATATACCTTGACTTTAGCAAAGGTTTTGATACAGTCTCCCACAGTATTCTTGCGAGCAAGTGAAAGAAGTATGGGCTGGATGAATGGACTATAAGGTGGATAGAAAGCTGGCTAGATCATCAGGCTCAATGGGTAGTGATCAATGGCTCGAGGTCTAGTTGGCAGCCGGTATCAAGCGGAGTGTCCCAAGGGTCAGTCCTGGGGCTGGTTTTGTTCAACATCTTCATTAATCATCTGGATGATGGGGTGGATTGCACCCTCAGCAAGTTCATGGATGATACTAACCTGGAGGGTAGGGATAGGGTCCAGAGTGACCTAGACAAATTGGAGGATTGGGCCAAAATAAATTTGCTGAGGTTCAACAAGGACAAGTGCAGAGTCCTGCACTTATGATGGAAGAATCCCATGCACTGTTACACGCTGGAGACCAGCTGGCTAAACGGCAGTTCTGCAGAAAAGGACCTGGGGATTACAGTGGACGAGAAGCTGGATATGAGTCAACAGTGTGCCCTTGTTGCCAAGAAGGTCTAACGGCATATTGGGCTGCATTAGTAGGAGCATTGCCAGCAGATCGAGGGAAGTGATTATTCCCATCCATTTGGCACTGGTGAGGCCACATCTGGAGTATTGCATCCGGTTTTGGGGCCACCACTATAGAAAGGATGTGGACAAATTGGAGAGAGTCCAGCGGAGAGCAATCAAAATGATTAGGGGGCTGGGGCACATGACTTATGAGGAGAGGCTCAGGGAACTGGGGTTATTTAGTCTGCAGAAGAGAAGAATGAGGGGGGGATTTGATAGCAGCCTTCAACTACCTGAAGGGGGGTTCCAAAGAGGATGGAGCTCGGCTGTTCTCAGTGGTGGCAGATGACAAATCAAGCAGCAATGGTCTCAAGTTGCAGTGTGGGAGGTCTAGGTTGGATATTAGGAAACACTATTTCACTAGAAGGGTGGTGAAGCACTGGAATGCGTTACCTAGGGAGGTGGTGGAATCTCCATTCTTAGAGGTTTTTAAGGCCCGGCTTGACAAAGCCATGGCTGGGATGATTTAGTTGGGGTTGGTCCTGCTTTGAGCAGGGGGTTGGACTAGATGTCCTCCAGAGGTCTCTTCCAAATCTAATCTTCTATGATTCTATGAAAATGGCCAGAAGAAAAACTACAAATTCATCAAAACGAACTTTTTCCTCCTACATCTTCTAACTCCCTGAAAAGCCCGGGAAGACAGATCAGCCTTGCAGTGTATCCTGATGAATACCATATCTGAGCTTTATTACACTGAAGGGTGAGGGATGGTGGGAGAAATAAGTGCTAGAGTTGCTGGCCCCTTAGTAGGAGTATCCTACCAAGAGCTCTACTAAAACAAGGGGTTGTTCGCTTGAGTTCTACAGATGGTAGCAGCTGCTCTATGGTGATATTACTGATTTAGCAGCATGCTGAACTCTGCTCTTCATGAATCTTCAAATGTGTGCTCTCTTATTGACACATTGCCCTTTATATTACAAATGAAATCCATACGTACAGCTACCTGATTTGATGGATTTTTCTGTTGGTACTTTCGTAAATGTGGAGAGAAACTAGTATTTCTTCCTGTGGCTTTTCAAAAATATCAGCACCCTCAAAAGGTTTTCCTGTTGCACATACTGAATTTATTAGAGGCTTCCATTTTGCTCTTGATGCAGCAGGTGAGGCTGTATGAGAACCCTTTATTTGTGTTACTCAAAGACTTGCTTGCTTACTGTTTCTCTTGCTAACCACCTCCAGCCTTCAACCGACTAGCCATTACACATCATCCTTAAGGAAGTTATAAAACTGGCTTTCCAATGAGCTGTTCTGTGGTCTTAACAAATAGTATTTGGGATAGTAGGCTGGGCTATGGGTTAGGGCACGAGGCTGCAACTCAGGAAAGGTGGGTTCGAGTCCTAGCTCCACCACAAGCTTCCTGTGCCATCTTGGGCAAGTCGCTTAGTCCCTAAGTGCCTTAGTTCTCCATCTGTAAAAATGAAGATGTCAATGCTTCCCTACATCACAGGGCTGATGTGAGGGAAAATATGTTAATGACTGCATGGCACTCAGATAGTGTGGTGCCGGGAGCCATAGAGAATAGATAGCAGATTAGAAACTGTGAAAAATAAATAAAGCGTTGATGGAACATAGGGAGAAAGTGACAAACAAATTGCCTGAAAGGTGTTTTGCAGCCAAAGTTACTAACTATATAGATGGTTCCAAGGCCCAGTCTTTGCACTGGGACCTGAATCTGAGTTCAGCTGGGTCAGGATTGGATGTTCCATTTCACTTCAGTATAGGGTTAAGTCTTAATGTTTGGATTTGAATCTGGAGCCAAACTTCCATAAGTGTTAGGATTCAGTGCTCCCATTTGTCTCCATCTCTATTCCCAACTAGGTGGTTTGGCAAATTCAGGTTTATTAGTTTTATTATTGCACAAGAGGCAGTTGTTCAGAATCTCCCTTAAATTTTAATTTAATTAGTTTGCTCACCTTGTGGGCAAAATTAAAAAAAAAAACCTACCCTTTAAATTAAGTTTGTTTTTTTAAAAGCCCACAGCATTGGCCTAACTCTGCTTCTATTGAAGTCAATGCCATTGGGTATAGGCCAACATTGAGTTCTCTGATTTGCAAATCTCACCCAACATAAATTAAAAAGGGATAAAAGACAGAAGTACCCCCCCCCAAAAAATAAAACAACCAACATGCTGAAATCTCCTTTCATACCTGCATATTCTTTTAGATAAACAAAATTTGAGCCAGATCATAATCTGGTGCAAATTGATATAACACCATTGTTTTTAATGGAGCTCCAGCAATTAACACCAGCTGAAAATGTGGCCCTCCATGTTATATTGCTTTGGTCATAGGACATACACTTTTGATAGAATCCTCACTGAAATTTCTATGTGAATAAGTTGTAAGAAGGAACAATGTGTCCTTGAAAACCCTTTTCATTTTCCATTCTGCATAACTGCATCTCCCATCTCCTTGAACTTCCTCTTCTGAATGCACGTCAAAGAATTCATTCAAGCTCCTAGCAACCTCCATTTCCATTCTTGCTAATTTTCCAATCACACATCTCGAAGAAGGATGTTCATACAAGGGCAAACATTTTTATACGCAGACTAAATCATCTATTTTGTGGTTGTTCCATCATTTGTTTTAACCAACCAAGTTACATCAGAAATGGATTCAATGTAAAACCAGCAAAACAATCTCCTTGCCTGTTATTCACAGCTCCTGATGTTCATTTTGTGAGAATATTCAAATGAGTGATGTGCTGTTTCTAAACAGCAGAGGTACGGCAGATTCATGCAATGCCCATTAAATTAATAGAAAGACTCCCACTGACTTCAGTGAGCATTGGATTGGGCCTTTAATGTGAAGTCTTCAATACATCTGGCTTCCTCTGCCCCTCATTCAGGAAGTAACTGCGGTATTTAAAAACATATTTTTTGCCAAAACAGGACAGGAAACTTTTCATATTGATACAAAATTCATTTTTCTTCAAAAAAGGTTTGATGAACAAATTTCAACTAGTTCTAACTTCAAGACCTTCTTATTATTTTCCCTTATGTCCAGTGGTATATTGTATTTAATACTTTTACTTTCCTCAACTGTTATGCTTCTTTAATTTGTTTTTAGAACTTCCTATTAGCCTTCTTCCCTGTGATTTTAGATTTCCCATTGATTAGGGGGGAGGGATAGCTCAGTGGTTTGAGCATTGGCCTGCTAAACCCAGGGTTGTGAGTTCAATCCTTGAGGGGGCCACTTAGGGATCTGGGGCAAAATTGGTCCTGCTAGTGAAGGCAGGGGGCTGGACTTCATGACCTGTCAGGGTCCCTTCCAGTTCTATGAGATAGGTATATCTCCATATATTAAATTAAATTACTTTAACTCCATTACTTGACTCTCCTTATATAGCCACATGTAATTATACATAACATACTTACTAAATGGCATATATAGAGTCAATAGATAAAATTCCACTCTCCGCTTCTGTATAATTTCCCCCTGCTATTTGCTGATTACTAGACTTTCAGGCATTAGCTATTTGTGGTGGTTTAGAACTGGCCCTCTAGGATACGTTTCCACAGCTACTGGGGAGGGTCCTTCCTAGTGAGGGCAGATAGATTTGTGCTGGCTCTGCTCAAGCTGGTGCACTAAAGAAGGCAGCCTGGCTACAGGGCGTGAGTGATGGGTATTCGCCTGAATATGAAACCAAGAGGTCAGGCAGGATTGTACTCCGGCAGCTACCTTCAGCTGTCACCTGTGCCACCCCTGCCAGCTTGCAAAGTCATTGCACCTAGAACTTTTTCTGCAGTTTACTCCATAAACCACATTTGTCTCCATTCACCTCAGAATATGGAATTATCTTATTTCTCATTGAAAACCATCTGCACCAGTGATATTCTTAGTGATCCATGAAGATAACATACAAGGGGCAGTGCCAGAGACACCAGGGTCTTCTTCCATTAATTTGGTTCATCCACCAATGGAAGCATTGATGGCAATCATGGGCACCATCTGTGACCCTGACCCCAACCTTTCCTGGATGGGCAAAAAGTAGAGAACCCCTATGATGTACTCTAGGTTAAACAGGGATTATTTCAGGGAAGTTCTATGGCCTGTGTTGTGTAGCAGATTAGACTAGATGATCGCAGTGATCTCTTCTGGCTTGAAATCTATGAATTTACTAACAGGCTGTCAACAGCCTTCTTTGAAGGGGCAACTTCACCTTATCCGCCAAAACATGCAATTATCCATAATCAAACCACTATTATGTGTTATTTACAGTGGGGTTTAGATGGACTGGGCTCTTATGTGCTAGGTGCTGCACAGACGTGAAGTCAAGAGACAGTCCCTGCCCCCAGGAGTTCACAAACTACATTTATGATAAGACACAACATATGGACAAAAACAAACTGATGGAAAGGAGGAGGGAGAGGCAAAGAAGATCTGCATGGGAAGCAATAGTTGTACCTCAGCATCTGCCTACTCATGTCCAAAGAAATGACTGCTTGGCTCTAGAGAACTCACAAACTACCAGTCTGCATCTAATCTCCCTTTCCTAAGCAAGTTTATAAAAAGGCTAGTATAAACAGACTTCTCAGAGTAGGATTATTGTGTTATAATTTGAAATACATTTAAGGGTCATCTTATCCCAATTCCACCAATCACGATTTATTAATGGTCCCTTACAGTTGTGGCATGATTTACCTGGCAGGTGAGAGCTCGTGGGTGCTACACCATGATAAAAGTTATTTAACTGTAGCCAAGATAAAACAACTGTGGTTTTTTTTTAAACGTAACAGGCATTTTATTTAAACCGGAACAAAAGGAACTGGATCCCACCACGTACAACAACATTAACTAGATGAAGAAGATATAATAAAAAAATGGTTCAAATATACACATATACACACTTACTATAACTTACTACTAAGTGTACTTAACTAAACATAACCCTATAAATAAAGCAATATATCTATATCTATCTCTGTATGCACAGGCCATTATCTTATAGGTTACTATTTTTTCCCCCTAGTTCAAGGTTCCTCTTTCCCCAAATATCTCACTGGGCACTGTCTAATGCCCAAGTCAGTCTTTGAGCCTGAAGCATCTCTCATGACTTCCTGAAGAGATGGACTCGACTCGAGTGGTGCTTGCTTGTAAGGGGACACATTAGACCAGACCTACTGGATCTGTAGGACCTTTGGTTCTCCTCTTCCTGATCTCCAGGACCAAACAAATCAAATGATAGGAAATGACCAGAACTGATGATCAGGAACAAACAGGAATGGATGCTCAGGAACAGGCCCTCAAACAGGGACTGACTTTCATAGTCAGCTTTAAACCAAAGGGACCCTCATGCGTATATCTTTCTGTCCTGCTCATTCTCAGTTTCTCTACTTACTCTTGGTGTCTCTGAGTCCCAGTTTCCCTCCATCCCTCTGTCTTGCCTCTCCCATCTCCCTCTTTCTCTCATTTTCCTCAGTCTCTCTGTTTTTCTCTCTCTCTCTCAGACTCTCCACTGCTGCCTCCTCTCTTCCCCTTTTCCTCCAACTGCCACTTCCCTCTCCGAGGGAAGGGCTACCTCCTCTCCATAGAAAAATGACAATGCATTCACTCTGAACACAACCTAAATCATATATCCCCATACAGGGTTGAATCCCTTCACCATATTTACACTAGCATAAAACAGTCTCCAACACCCCCTGCCCACCGCCAATGTCCTAAATCTTTCCCAGCTAGACTTCAAGTCAGGACATAGTACAGTGATGGCTCCTGTCTTCAGACAAGGGAAGCCCATCCATGTGCATCATTCTAGACATCTTTCTGGCATTTCATACCACTAATCACCAATTGTTCCTGTCCTTCCTCAAAGAGACTTCAGTGCTGAACATAAATGCTCAGGTCTTTCCTCTCAGGCTGAAGCCCAAGTCTTGCTATGGGCTGTTAGGGTCTGTGTGGACTGTCTGTGTATCCAAACTTTTTTAATACCAAGTGTTTATGATTTTTGAGGGATGTGTTGCCATGGAGAGGATTTTTCTATGAAAAGGCAAAGCACACTGAGACACAAGTTTTGTGGCATAAGAGAGGTAAAGCAATCCAACAATAAGATCTTCAGAGATAGTTAGGAACAATTTAGTATATATTTTCCACAATACAAAACTTTGCTTCAACATTAGAATTACAGCAGCTGTTACTGTCATGAACTGAAAGTAGTTAAGATTAGCTTTTAGTTTTCTTCCAAATGAAATGGCTGGATTACAAAATTTTCCATTCAATATTTCTCAGTGCATTTACTTTATACCAAAAAGTATGCCTCCTGCGCCCCTTAAAAAATAACAACAACAAATCTCGAAGTACCACGGCCTACACTGCCTCCATGCCATGTATGGAAGAATTAAAAATTACCCATTTGGAGTTTCATAAAACACTTGAACTAAAATTTGGGTGCACAAAGTTAAACAGTTAAATAAAAGGCCACATAAATAAATGGTCAGTGGGAGCTGAAGGTGTTCTGCACCTATGAAAGTAACTTATGTAGCTACACCTCTACCCCGATATAACACAAATTCGGATATAACGTGGTAAAGCAGCGCTCCGGGGGGGCGGGGCTGCGCACTCCAGTGGATCAAATCAAGTTCGATATAACACGGTTTCACCTATAAGGTGGTAAGATTTTTTGGCTCCCAAGGACAGCGTTATATCAAGGTAGAGGTGTATCTAGGTCCTAGTTCAACAGGGTACGTAAGCACGTAAGCACGTGGAACTTGAAACATGCAGATCATTTCATTGAAGCCAATGGGACTGCTCACATTTAAAATTAGGTTTGTGCTTAAATTCCTTGCTGAATTGGGGCCTCAACTTGGAAAAGTTTATCCTAAATTTAAATTAAACATTAGAGCTGGCTGGAAATTTTCCAACATTATGTTTTTTTCATTGGAAAATGTTGATATGTTGAAACAGAAACTGTTCAGGGAAAAGGGTCGGTTTAGATTCATCTCCCAATTTGAAAAATGTTTGAAAGAAGTTTTGAAGTTGTTGAAAAGTTTTCAAGTTGCTTCAACATTTCCAAAATGACAAGGTTTGTTATCTCCTTTGAAATGACTTTTTGTTTCAAAATTTAAATTCATTTATGGAAAAAAAGGTTAAAATATTTAAAAGATCAAAAATCATTATTGACACAAAGCATTTTGATTGACCTGATCCTCCCCAAAATTTCAGATGATCAGTTCATGAAAATTTTCAAGATTGATTTTTCAGATGGAAAAAAATTCAAAATCTTAAACTCTCATGGAATGGGAAAACCATTTCCTGCCCCAGTCTCATAAATAGGGCCCTACCAAATTCATGGCCTTGAAAAATGCATTATGGACCATGAAATCTCATCTCCCCCTGGGAAATCTGGTCTTTTGTGTACTTTTACCCTACACTATACAGATTTCACGGGGGAGACCAGTGTTTCTCAAACTGGGGGTCTTGACCCAAAAGGCAGGTGCAGCGGGGTCGCAAGCTTATTTTAGAGGGGTTACGGTATTGCTACCCTTACTTCTGCACTGCCTTCAGAGCTGGGCGACCGGAGAGCAGCGGCTGTTGGCCAAGTGTCCAGCTCTGAAGGCAGCGCCCCGCCAGCAGCAGCGCAGAAGTAAGGGTGGCAATACCCTAGCATGCCATCCTTACTTCTGCGCTGCTGCTGGCAGAGACTCCGCCTTCAGAGCTGGGATCCCAGCCAGCAGCTGCCACTCTACAGCCGCCCAGCTCTGAAAGCAGCGCTGCCGCCAGCAGTAGCACAGAAGTAAGGGTAGCAGTACCGCAACTCCCTCCCGCAACCCCCTCCTACAATAACCTTGTAACACCCCCACACACACACTCCTTTTTGGGTCCAGACCTCTACAATTACAACACCATGACATTTCAGATTTTAATAGCTCAAACCATGAAATTTACAATTTTTTAAAGCTTATGACCGTGAAATTGACCAAAATGGACAGTGAATTTGGTAGGGCCCTACTCATAAACAGCCCAAACAAACAATCTCAAAAGGGAGAGAAGTCATACAGTTGTTCTTGTTACTCCTAGTATCTAGATAGACCTCTACGTTACTTTCTCAGCAGAGCACTGAGCAGTAGACTAAGCCACACTGTTTTATTTACAAATGGTCTTCCATCTGAAGCTGTTTTATCTAAGGGCTTGTTCCTGCTTTCACTGTAGTCAGTGACAAATCTCTCATTGACTCAAATGGGAACATGATTAAGCCTCTCTGAAGCAGACACAGGACTCCAGCATTGTAAACAATTTTCTCTTTTGTTTGATCTCAAGTTGCGGACATTTGCTAAACAGGAGGAACGCAGACATTCCCATGTGCCTACAATTTCACTCAGGTGTATACACTGTAAAATCATTAATCCCGTAATTACTAGAATAAAGTGTTATAAACCAACTATTATTTAATACGAACTGTGCAATGTACATATCCAACTCTATAAATTGTTCTGATCTAAAATTCAAGTACAACTGCCTAAAACAAAAGTTGATCCAATTTCTTTGTGGTGTCCAAGAACAAAAGATGAACATGGTGTATGGGTCAGTATCCGGGTTTCATTAAAAACCCCAAAGTTCACCTGCGAGCCTTGAAAAACAGGTTTGGTTCTAGACATGAATGAAGTTTTCTTGGCAGGATAGGTTATTCTTTACCTAACTGGTACTTTCATCCCTACATTTCAAGGCAGCCATGATTATTATTACAAAATCATTTATATAGCACTGCATGCAGTTTTTATCTATTTGGTATCTGCAGTAATATAAAGTTGGAGTCTACTCAGAACCCTAGCTGCCCTGACACAAGTTAGGAAAAAAAGAAATAAAATTAACAGCATCACACCCACTGACAGCTAATGGAATGGAACCGCTAACCAAACATCTCACACACAAAACTCCGCTCCCCAGCACAGTTCTTAACCCCACCCTCCAACAATTTGCAGAAATAGTTGCCCTGAATGCCAGCGGACCTGGATTATTTCAGACCAGATGGACTGACATATTTCAGACACATATAGCCATATTCCTTACTCTCAAAAGCTAATGGGAACTGATTTGCATGATGGCCCCTTTACACCACTCTAGCAGTGCAAAGGGGCCATATAATAGGTATAGGTGTAATTTATAGCCCCTCTGCACTGCCAGAGTGGTGTAATGGGACTGTAGTGCAAATGAGAAACAGGTCCACCACCTATAGGCTTGATCCTCTCAAGAGATACTTGTGAGGAAACTCCCTTCTCTTCAGGAGTCATTATATAATGCCTGCATCTGTAATTTTCACTCCAGGCATCTGAAGAAGTGAGGTTTGTTTTTTACCCATGAAAGCTTATGTCCAAATAAATCTGTTAGTCTTTAAGGTGTCACGGGACTCCTTGTTGTTTTTAAGCACCCACAGCCTCAAGAGAACATGGTAGTAGTGGGATTTGAACCCACGTCTCCATATGGAGACCAGAAAACCCAGTTGAGGTGACAATAGAGGCTTAAGTCTGGCGCCTAAGACCACTCGGCCATCCTGACACCGACATCCTTACTACTGACACCCTTAAACACCCTTAGCTCCCAGTGGGCTAGATTCTCTTCCATTGAAAAGAATGGGGTTTTTGCAATTGTGGGTGCAGAATTTTGTCCAAACCAGGGCCGGCTCCAGCTTTTTTGCCGCCCCAAGCAGCGAAAAGGTGCGGGGGAGGGGGGAGAAAGGCCACGATCGGTGGCACTTCAGCGGCAGCTCCACCGCGCCGCTTCATTCTTTGGTGGCAATTCGGCGGCCGGTCCTTTCCTCTGAGAGGGACTGAGGGACCCGCTGCTGAATTGCCGCTGAAGACCCGGACGTGCCGCCCCCTTCCATGGGCTGCCCCAAGCACCAGCTTGCTGCGCTGGTGCCTGGAGCCGGCCCTGGTCCAAACGTAACAGAAGCTAAAGGTATTTCTCATCACTTTTCAGGGTAAGGTCCAATATAAGTACAAGACAAACAGGGAATAATAAAACACCAGTCAAAACAGTCTCATTGTTACCTTTTCTTACCCCCATGCCTTTGTTGTATCCACAACTTATCTCTCGTCTTGTCTTAGACTGCAAGCTTTAAGGGGCAGGGCTGTCTTTTCATTTTATTTTTGTACAGCGCTTAGCACAATAGGGAGCACTCCTAATCAATGCCTCTAGACATTATAATAATGCACAGTTCAGAAGAGAAACTTCAATATATATGATGAATATTATATATGGAGAAGCAAGTTTTCCCTTATTTTATTAAGTCGCTATTGGCATTCCCTAACAAAACCGTGTTTATTCGAGATATTTTATGTAAACTAAGGAATACAATCTTTGGCAAAAGAAGAACTTCATAGCACAAACACTATTTTCTCCTACAGAATTATGTACTTTAAAGCTGATCAGATTTTTAGATGTGGCTCCATCACATAGTGACGGGGATGTGATTTTTCCCATTTAAAGTAATAACTGAATCTTATAAAGTACTCTGTAACAATGGAAAATTTTCACTGTGATTGAGCTAGTAAACCTATGCCAACAGCTCCCTCTATGTACCATAACATAGATGCTAGTTAATTCATTCCCTGGAAAAAATATGCCAGAGAAAGTCAGCACTAAAAGAAAAATAAATAAATAAATACATAAAAAATAATCATGTGTATGTCATTTAATCTGTCTGCACTGTGGCTTAGGAAAGTCTGAAGAAAAAGATTCAGTTGGTGGTACCTGCATAACAATATAGCTTCATTTTCATGTTTAAAAATTACTTGATTATTTACTTTCACTGGTTGATTCATTCAATTTCTGCCTTAATCTCATTTCATACACATAGATTACTGAAATACAGGTAGTTCTCTGAGAATACAAATAATGGAACAATGGAATAAAGGGCAGTTACTAAAAATCAACTGTGCAAACCTAGGAAAATGGAAGAGGAGGAGGAACCAAGGATTAATTCAAATGGGAGTTATATGTTTGCATGAGAAGGAAAGATATGCTGTTAAAATAAGAGAGACAGTGTGGACAGTGCAAGGTCTGGGCATTAGGAGACCTGGGTTCTATATTGATGTTGCTACTTACCTACTATGTGACCTTGGGTAAGTCACTTAACCTCTCTGTGCCTTCACTACCTTTTGTGTCTTCTCTGTTTAGACAATAAGGTCTTCAGGGCAGGGACGGACTTTCATTATGGGTATGGCCAGTACCATCACAAAAGATCTTGGCTGAAGCTTTTTGGCACTCCCACAGTATAGATAACAAAAGTTAGTTATCTCCTGAGATTTGAATTCAGATCATTCCCAATTGGTACTTTACACTTAACTAAAAAATCTGACCTGCTTACAAATTGGTAAGAAAATAAATGGAATGGCACACACTGAAAACAAACAATGGTTTCTCATCCAGAGATTCACAGTCACTTATTGGGTACTGTTTATGTCTGGTTGCAAAAGCATCTATGAATCCCATAAGGAATCTGAACATGACATAACCACCATGTGCAAGTTTTTTTGGCAGAATGACTCAGAAGTGCACATTGTTATTATTCCACTAAAGTTCAAAATTAAACCCCATCCAGAGCTCCTGGAGCATAATAAAAAAATTCCCCTTCTCAGATTGAGTCCGGACACAGTGTACTACTAGCTTTATGTTTCAGAACATTAACATGGGATTTAGCCAGGAGAATTGCTACGTGATTATGCTCTGATGCCAGTGCAGAACAGCTTTTCAGTATGCATGGGCTAGGCTGGAAAAAAAATGAAGTGGGAAGAGTTAAGACAGACATTCTGAGCTGCCGTTTTCCCCTTCAGTTATTTACTCTCCAAAGGGTACATTCTCTCCCTGAGATATACCAACTTGGCCCACCGTTTGCTTTGATTTTAGAAGCAAAGCAGTGTCAGGACTGATCCACATATACAGGCTTCTAAGAACAAACATATAAGCTGTTGCAGGAAGCAAAGATGTCACCCTCTGATGAATATTATGTATTTGTATTACAGCAGCAGCTAGAGGCTCCAACAGAAACCAGGGCTCCATTGTGCTAGAGGCTGTACAAACACATGATAGACAGTCCCTGCCCCGAATTTCTTACAATCTAGTAGACAAGACCAAGGGCAGGAGCAGAAACCGAGGTAAAGTGACTTGCTCAAGGTCACACAGTGGCAGAGGCAAGAATAGAACCCCCATCCTCTGCAGAACCTCAGTACGGTCCACCAGATAACAGTGCCTTAGATCTGCCTTTGAGTAAGTTCACAAGAAACTTCTTGGCCTGGCTTTCAAGGACCTACAGTAGAGGTCCTCCATCTCTGACTTGGTCTCCTATTCAGCAATCCTTCCCCCTTCGCTCCACCCCAGCCCTGGATGCCTACTTTCTGCCTTACCCTTCCCCAATCCATCTTCCATGCCGTTTCTTTGCACCCACAAATGTGTATTTACTTGGCTGTGTGCTGCACTCACAGGCCCACCACCTGAAACACTGCAATCAAGCCGTCAACACAACCAATCAAGGCCTGACCTGCAGCAGTTTCCTAGGTAACCCGAGCCACAGCCACCGAAACAGACTGTAGACAGTGGAAGGAAACATGTATTTTAAAAAATTGCAGCATTTTAGATTTTTCAGTACTTCTGAGTTGTTAAAAAACCACTTCAAAAGTAGCAGTAATGACAAATACTCTTGTTAAGAAAGATTGAGCTTGGTACTGGACCACTCCAGTGCTGATGGTCATATAAGTAAGTACTTAAAGCTAGACAGAGCTTATAAGAGCAACAGGACTTGAGTTCCATTCGCCGCTCTGCCATCAACCCACTTTATGGACTTTTCCAAGTCCTTCCAGCCAGATTTTCAAGTCAATATGAATTGAGGATCCAGCGGGGCCAAGGACCCCTGGAAATTAGGCTCAAATTGAGGCTTTGAAAATAAATCAGGGGCCACTTTTGAAAATGTTGCCCTGCACCTCTATCAATTATCAATTTCCTCATCTGTCCAAACCAAGGAGCGAGGGGGGGGAAATCTCCCATAGTTGTGAGACTTACCTAGTTAATGTTATCTATTTAGCGCTTTAGAAAATGTCAAATGCTATATAAGTATTATGCAGCCTCCCCCTCTCTAGTATCTTAGTGCTGCTCTTTATTAATTGGTGTACATCTGTAGACATATTAACTATGAGCCAAATTTAGGCTGCTCTAGCCTCAGGTGCATATGTGGGGAAGGGCACACGGAACATTTCCCCCCAGCTTTGTGTACCTGCATGAGAGGTGGGCTATAATTGGTCAGACTTAACCAAAAAAGCTTAACATAGTCACATGGCCCGGTGTACACTATTGCAGTGCTACCTTTCCTGTCATCGCATGCCAACACTCACAACAGGGCCAATAACCAGCAGCAAAGACTGAGACTGAGAGCCAGGCTAGATTGCGGCAGCAGCAGAACTGTCTTTACAGGCTATTTCTTGCTGTTTGTTCAGTCAACAAGTTAATCTCAAACATGCCTCAGTTATGACTGAAATGTTGGAGCTGCACTTGCCATCTTGGTACCTGCATTTCCTGAGAGCAACCTCCAGGCACGCCGTAGCATAGCTGCCATGGCTAGACAACCCAAAGGGATGGGAAAAGGTCCCAACCTCGTCTCACGCTACCCTCTGGGGAAGTGTGCACTTTCTCTTGTCACAGGGTTGGCCGTTGTTGCTGGTGCGCGCACTCCCTTCCCAAACCCATTCTGCCTAGCCTGTGGCATGGTGCTTGTCCTCACTTCCCCTGTTGTGGCCATAGCTACTAATGCCCCAGTGTGGCCCTAAGGATGGGTGAAACGGATCTGGCAAGATAAGAATTGTCTGGAACTTTTGTCCATCCTGTAAATTGAACTCTTCTTCCAACTCATATCTTTTGGGATGTCCCCCACCCCTCCTCTTACCATCTATTTCTTTCCCCGTCCCAATGTTACATCCCTCCCATGCCCTCTCTCATCCCCTGAGTCCCCGAGCCTGCCCCCTTCTGCACAGACCCACTCTTTCTACTCTTATCTGCAACCTACTCCCACTGCTGCTTCCCCTTGCTACCTTTTTAAAAGGGATGCAGCAGCACCTTTGCCAGCTTCTATTCTCCTTGATTCCCTAAAATTACCAGCTGTGCTCATTGTACGCAGCTCCAACTTCAACAGGAGACTCCGTGATGCAAAAATCTCAGGCTACAGAAGCCCATTACTCTCCTGGTAAATGGTACTTATGTCAAATATGAAATGCCCTGGAAAAAATCTCTTTGTGTCTGTATTTTTGGAGTCAAGCACCTTGTTAAAAGTCAGAGCTGTAGTTAATGTGTTTGCACCCTCTAGTGGCTACAGGGGTAATAGGTGGTTAAACCACACTCTAGAGTCTAGTGGCACTAGGTGTTGACGCTCCGTCAGGTCAAGTGGCACAAGCTGCTGCTTTTGGTCCAGAGAAACCTCCAAATTCCAGCAGAGACAGACTCTTCACTCAGTTACACGCCTGAAACATGTGCTTCTGTATGAGGATGAGCCCTGCGGAGTTTGTTCAGTTTAATTAACTTATTTTAAATACAGCACCCAGCAAATGATCCCATCTGCCAGAGCAACATCGACTGGGTGTTCAGAATCCTTACCAGGAAAAGTACAGAAAAATGTGTGCAGCCGTAGCCTAGAGAGACAAGGTGGGTGAGGTAATATCTTTTATTGGACCAACTTCTGCTTGGGAGAGAGACAAGCTTTCCAGCTTACACAGAGCTTTTCTTCAGGTCTGGGAAACTGTAGCCTCACAGACACAGGGGCTTAAGTGTAACACCGGTATCTTCATAGTCAAACAGCGTAGCCATTATACTTTTCACCATAGAAACTGGGTCAGGTCCGGGACCCCACCAAGACAGCTTTGCTCCCCTACGGTGGCACCGTGCAGATTTAAAGCTAGCCTGAGAGGCCAGCTGAGGATTCCCTTACTATAAGGAGCAATCCTGGGGCAGTTTCTCCCAATCAGCATAGCTGGCCCTCTGCCACCCGCTTTCGGGGACATGTTGAGAGTGTGGTCAGAGCTCCCTAGCCCTCCAGTGATCCCTGATTGGTTTAACAGCCCTTAAGGGATCTGTACAGGTCAAAGCAGCCCTAGGACTATAGAAATGATGGTTATTAATTTATAATAAAACTAAATCTTCTCTGGGAGAGGAAGGATGGTTCATTGGATAGGGTACTAGCTTGGAAATAACTTCAGTTCCCTGCTCTCCCAGGACTTCCTGTGTGACCTTGGGCAAGTCATTTAGCCTCTCTGTGCCTCAGTTCCCCATCTGTAAAATGGGGATAGTGGCATTGCCTTGCCTCAGAAGGGTGCTTTAAGATTAAATACATTACACACTGTGAAGCTCTCAGATACTGTGGTGGCGTGGGCCATATAAGATTTAAGACAGATACAGTGGCCAATTCTTTGCAGTTCTAAAGGCATTACCAATTCTAAAAGTATTCCCCACTTTAAGTACAGGAAATATTGCTGAAACTATGACTGTTCCTAAAACTGGAATGAACTTTTTTTAAGTGCTCCCATTATATTTATGCTATCCATATCCATATTTATACTTGCCATATCTAGCAAGGTATGTACAGATAGCTATATACCAGCACTGAAACCAAAACAGGCATTTTATTTTCAGACTTCATAACCTTTTCTCTAGCTTCTCTAGGGAGGTTTCCTAATCAGAAATATACGTCTATATAGAAAGATAGAACATAAATACATTAGAGCTATCACAGTAGCATCTAGAGGCCCCAACCTAGGGTGGGAGGAGAAAGAGAGAAACAGATATTTAGCAGAGAAGCGGAAGAGCTAGGAACCTGACTTCCACTCTAGTACCCTAACCACTGAGCTGCACTGCTTCTCTTTAAATGGTGTTTTGATATAGTTTTCCATTCAATACATTACCTAGAATTGGTCCCTGAATATAATTCTGTATTATGCCCCTAACCATTCAGCTGTTTTGCTGTTCCTTGCTTTGATAACCCTCTTATTCCCCCATGCATAATGCTCTCCTGGACTCTGCTTCTTGATTGTCTGGGGGTGGTTTTGCTGCTGATTGACTGGCCATGTCTTTTGTTCCATTTCTGTTTGTGTGGGTGGGGGTTAAATCATTGAAAAGAAGGAAAAGATGAAGGCTTACAGCTAGCAACTCAGCACTTAAATGACTGACATCATGGTAATTAGATATTGGCAAGTTCCAAGTAGTGCTGTTGCATGGTTATCATAATGATTTAAAATCCAAACTGGCTCTTTGTATCCTCCAGAGTGTTTCCAACATACGTTTTTCCAATTCCCCTATATGGGTTCTCTCTCTTGAAACACAGACAATTTGTGCTAGTGTCTATCTACTGCTGATTGTGTCCTAGTTACTACAAACTCCTTTGCTGGTTTGTTTAATCAAAGGCTTTATTTTGTGGTAAATTCTCATGCATGGTGGTTGAGTTGCTTGAAAGCAAGTCACCGTTTTGCCTCTGTGCAGGGTTGGCTATCCTTGTCACTAGACAACTATCATATTGATTTTCAGGGATTGTTATTCACATACAAAGCTTAACTGTCTGGCACCTTGATATCTGTATGACCTTTTCAGAGGCCCTGTTTCCCAGCATGCCCTTAGGTCAGTGAACAAACTACTGCTGTCTATTGTGTCCATTTGTCTAGCATCTCAAGGGAATACAGAGGAATCACAGTTATATACCAAGGTTCTGGGGCACTCATCTAAAAAAAATATTAGCAAGTCTCTCAGCTCTTAAGCCCCAGTTCAGCAAAGGTACTTAAGCAGATAAACTACTCATGTGCTTGAAGTTAGGCATATGTTTAAGTACCTTTGCTGAATTGGGGCTTTAATACTATTTAAATGACTGTTGTGATTTAATTGACTAGATTTTGATACTGGTGGTGAAATGCTGAAATGTAAAGAAGTGATTTTTTTATACACCACTGTTTCATTTAACAAATAAGATTTTTTTGTTTTTAAAAAGAACAATTAATTTTGTTTTGAATCTTGCTTTGAGTTGTGAAGACTCATCTACTGGTGGGAATGGGAGGTTGTGTACACAAATAACCCTGTATGCAGAACTGGCATGCACAGGTTGGAGGCGGGGGGGCTACTTGTAGGCAATTTCAAAAAGTTGTCCCAATAGGTCTAATTGACATACAAACTGCTGAGTAATGTAAGAAGGTAGCAAGGGGCATGAGCATTATCATATGGAAGTGATCATTTATTTTTTAAATTCTACAGCTGCCTATGGGTTGCAATCAGGTATTGGGACTCCAATTATTTATTCTGATTAAGTAATAAGAAGATGCCTGTAGAAGGCTCTAGCTGCCCTATCACAATTCAGGAGACCCTCAGTTATGAACACCAAAGTTAGGAACTGACCGGTCCACCACAAACCTCATTTGGAACCAGAAGTGTGCAATCAGGCAGCAGCAGAGACCAAAAAAAAAAGCAAATACAGTACAATGCTGTGTTAACTACTGAAAAAATAAAGGGAAAGTTTCAATTTTTTTTTTGACAAGGTAAGGAAACTGTTTCTGTGCTTGTTTCATTTAAATTAAGATGGTTAAAAGCAGCATTTTCCTTCTGCATAGTAAAGTTTCAAAGCTGTATTAAGTCAATCTTCAGTTGTAAACTTTTGAAAGAAGAACCAGAACGTTTTGTTCAGAGTTACGAACATTTCAGAGTTATGAACAACCTCCATTCCCGAGGTGTTAACTCTGAGGTTCTACTGTACTACATCAAAACTGCAGCAGCATTAAAATAATCACTCAACAGGAACTCTGCCAGCCTGCCGCCCGCAGAAATGTTCATTGCCATGGTGCTAGGATCTGTACAAACATGCTCAAGAGAGTATCTTCCACTCTGGTAACTGTGACGTCTTCCTTTCACCCTCCTCCCCCTTTCACTTGTGGGGGAGGGCGAAATCAAATGCAAATAAAATAAAGCCGTATGAAACAACCACAAACTAACACCGTCAATTAAATACACACACCGAGATGTCTAGGGTGGAGCTGTGGGAAGACATCCTGAACTCCCTAACATAGGAGAGAATTATTCTGCCTTTTGTTCATAGACGTTTATAACCAGCGGGACTCACTAGGATCATCTAGTCTGACCTCAGGGATAGCGTAGGCCACAGAACCTCACCCAGTAACTTCTACATCAAGCCCATTACTTCTGTTTGAGCTATAGCGTATTGTTTATAAAGATAGCCAGCCTTCATTTAAAGACTTCAAACGATGGCGAATCCATGACCTCACTACATAAGTTGTTCCAGTGGTTAGTTACCCTCACTGTTAAAAATACACGCCTGCTTTCTAGCCAGACCTCCACATCTAGCCCTGGATCTTATTCTGCCTCAGTTTCCCAACCCACAAAATGGTGATAAAGATAACTGACTTCCTTTGTCAATTGCATTGAGATCTACTGATGAAAAAGTGCATCAGATATTGTAAATATTAGAGATTATTGCCATCCCTAAACTTCTATGACTTTCCAATCACAAAACCTCTTCTTGATAGTAAAATACCTCGTCACGGGTGGGCTGGCTGGCCTTTTGAGACAAGCTGGGCTCAGAACTTGCCCAGAACTTAGCAACTCTCCCTCTGCCTCACTTATGAACTGGTAACATAAGGGCCAATTAGTGATCCCAGCTGGGTGTAATGGGGCTTAATGAGAAAGACTTACCTCAGCTGTGGTGCTGGAGCAGGGAGAGCACTACTTAAATAGAGCTGGGAAGTCAGTAGAGAGAGAGGAAGGTGGGGATTTTGCCTCTGGGAAGACCCTGAGGTAGTTAGGCTGAGTAACCTACAGGAAGCAGCATAGGCTTCTTGTGTGGGAAAGCCCTGATTTAGGCCTGCAACAGGAGAAACAGATCTATAGGGAGAAGAGTATGCTTTTGTCAGTAGGAAGGCTCTCATTGGGCCTAAAAGGAGCAGTGTGGTTCTCAAAGGTGAACTGCTGGAGTCCTGGTGAAGGGAGGCAGTAGGGGAATTCTGCTGGGGAAGAAGCAAGATAAATACTCTGTAGGAGCCAGGAGAAGTAGGCCAAGAAAGCAGAGTACAGCAGTGGAGCCTGCGAGAGGCAGAAGAACTAGTTTGCACCTTTGATTTGGACTTTTGTAACCCCAGGAGGGGATGTGAACTGTTGCGTGACTTGACCAGAGGGCTGAGCCACATAAAACCCAAAGAGGGAGTCAGGAGAAGCCACTGGCTGGGACTGACCATTGTGGCCAAGGATTTGGCCACCAGGGAGGGGGGCATGCGAGGAAAATTCCCCTGCAGCACCGCGTCCAGGTATGAGAGAGCACCCTACAAGTGAGGACATGCCTCCTTTTGTAGTGGCTGGCCGAAGTCGACAGACCCACTTGGAGTCTGTTGCTGCTAGTGTATATGAGTTACTTCTATCAGCACAGGAGCACTGTCAGTAAGCAGCATTCTGAGTGTGCTTAGGAAACAGAGCCCTAGTGTCCTCCTTTGGTTTTGTACAGATGGCTGCTGTTCCTCCTGTGGGACTGACTCTTGTGGGCGATTCTGACATAGGAACTTGGTGCAGATCCTGGCAGGTTTCCAGCTGCTTTCTGTTCAGAATACATTTCCTCCCTCTTACAATGGGTGTGATTGACTATGACAAGAATTCCATGTTCTGGTTTCTTGGAAGATAGCTCTTTTTGTAAGGGCGAAGGGTAATTTTCTTTGGCTCAAGAAGCATGTTAGATGCTGACATAAAGGGTTTTTGTCCCTCTGCTAATCCCACTTGTTTCCAGTAAATTTTGGAAGTGCTGTAGTTACCTCTACCAGTCCCCTTCCAAAATCAGTGATTCAGGCAGCTTCATTTGCTCAGTTTTTGCCAGCAGATTGAATTCGTTTCTGATGCCACATAACAAAGGCGCAACACACAGGAGCATTCAACGGAGAATGTTTGTTTTTTTTAATTTCCTGGCCCCAGTTACCTGATAAGGGACGGGGTGTGGAAGGATAACACCTCTCTCCATACCTCACAACCTGCCTATGCCCAAATGCATGACAAAGACCCAAATTTAAAAAGAGTCAGGCAGGAAACTTGAATTTCAGTGAGCTTCCTTGTTTAAGTAACCTTCTATAACCTAGTATCAGAGGGGTAGCTGTGTTAGTCCGGATCTGTAAAAAGCGACAGTTCTGTGGCACCNGCTGTAGTTACCTCTACCAGTCCCCTTCCAAAATCAGTGATTCAGGCAGCTTCATTTGCTCCGTTTTTGCCAGCAGATTGAATTTGCTTCTGATGCCACATAACAAAGGTGCAACACACAGGAGCATTCAACGGAGAATGTTTGTTTTTTTTAAATTTCCTGGCCCCAGTTACCTGATAAGGGACAGGGGTGTGGAAGGATAACACCCCTCTCCATACCTCACAACCTGCCTATGCCCAAATGCATGACAAAGACACAAATTTAAAAAGACTCAGGCAGGAAACTTGAAATTCAGTGAGCTTCCTTGTTTAAGTAACTTTCTATAACCTAGTATCAGAGGGGTAGCCATGTTAGTCCGGATCTGTAAAAAGCGACAGTCCTGTGGCACCTTATAGACTAACAGATGTATTGGAGCATAAGCTTTTGTGGGTGAACACCCACTTCGTCAGACGCTTCTATAACCTGTGTTTCATTCATCTCTTTCTCTGATGTAAATAATGTTCAGCAATTAAAGTGAGGGACAGCAAACTTGTGTGGAACACACATAGCTTTGGGACTAACATGAGTGATGTTTGTCAAAATGATGACATCTTAGAGGTATGCCTCTGCCACGTGAGGAGGAATTAGTAGCCACTGGAATCAGTCTCCGCTATTATAGTTGGTGTAGCCTGAAATCTGTTCTCATTAATGGCTGCTCAATGACCTTTGGGAAATGAATTCGGTATCCATCCAGTATGTACCATGCTACTTGATCTCTGCATTATATAACAAAGATCACCACATCATACGCCTGTGGGGTCACCTTTGACACCATGGAGGACACATGCAGAGACTGAATTCCTTTCTGCTCCCATGATGTGTTTCTTTCGGGTCAGTATTGAAGAATATTTGGTGGGGTATCTGAGGCAAGTTTGCACTGCTGCTCCCTGCATTCTATCTGCTCTTGGGATAAAGAGACTTTGGTTTCCAGGTGTGTCATTGTGGTGCAGATCAGTAGCAATAAGTTCCCTTTAAAAAATAATAAACTTGTTTCACAGCACATCAAAGGAAGTTCAACATCCTTGAGAAAGCCAAAAGAACTTCAGTGTACTCTGGGTCATGGTCTGGCTCCGACAATTGCCTGGAAGAATGAGCTAATCTAATGTATCAGGAAGGAAGGAAATTGTTCCAAAAAACTTAATTAACCAGGACATCAGCGTATACTTGCACTACTTTGCATATTTAATGTTCTAAGTGCTACATAACATCTCCTTAATCCTAACAGCTCTGTGAGATATTACTATTGCCATTTTACACATCAGGGAAAGCAAGTCAGAAATGTTATAGGCCAAATATTATTAGGATGAAAGATCAATGAATTAAGAAATGTGTTTACCAAAAATGCCACTCCACCATCAGCAATCAGGTGGTTGCCAAAAGCTTTGCTGGCATAAGATCACCATTGACAAACATAGACCGAACATCCAACTGATAACATCCAAGACTATTTTAAGGACCTAGCTAGGGGTTTGCTATGATGATGATGATCCTCTCTAAATTGTCCTCTTAATTGTCAGTGCCTCCATTTTTTAAGTCTCCAACTCCGAACGCCTAGGCTAAAATTTTCAAGTTTGGGTGCCCAAAATTGAGGCAATTTTATCTATAGTTAGCTACCTAAACAAATGGCCTAATTTTCAGATGTGTTAAGAACGTGCAGCTTCTGGAAAAGCTCGCTGCTTAGGTGCCTAGAGATGGATTTAGATGCCAAATTAGAAATATGCAAGATTGAAAGTGTTATCCTCAGAGTCTAAGGGTGGGGCACCCAAATTTAAAGGGTGGCCTGGAATTTTTGGAGCTCAGCAGTTTGCCCAAGGTCATAGAGGAGGGCATGTCAATACTGGGATTAGAACTCAGAGCCAGTGCTTAAGCTACTAGATCAAACATCTCACTTCTGTTATCAAGTGCTATCTCTGAAGAAGATGAAGACAGAGTTACAGTGACAATGATTTCTTTTAAAAGCTGTATTGATATGGATAGAGACCCTCATGCACCAGGGCATAAGCAGACTTCTAACTGTTGGGGTCAGGAAGAAGATTTTTCTGTGGGCAGGTTATTCCATAAATACCTACTTTAGGTTTTCTTGCACCTTCCTCTGAACTGGCTAGTACGATCCATTGTCAGAGACAGGGAACTTAAATAAAATACTCGTCCGATCCAGTATGGCAGTGCCTATGTCATATAGTCATGCACAGTACTTAACTTTAAGCATGTACATAGTAAATTAATAATTCTTAGCTCTTATATAGAGCTTTTTATCAGTAGATCTCAAAGCACTTTACTAAGGAGCTAAGTATTCTGATCTCCATTTTACAGATAGGGAAACTGAGGCACAAGGTAAGTCCTACTGGCTTTAATTAAAGTTAAAAATTTGCTNTACCTGCATGAGAGGTGGGCTATAATTGGTCAGACTTAACCAAAAAAGCTTAACATAGTCACATGGCCTGGTGTACACTATTGCAGTGCTACCTTTCCTGTCATCGCATGCCAACACTCACAACAGGGCCAATAACCAGCAGCAAAGACTGAGACTGAGAGCCAGGCTAGATTGCGGCAGCAGCAGAACTGTCTTTACAGGCTATTTCTTGCTGTTTGTTCAGTCAACAAGTTAATCTCAAACATGCCTCAGTTATGACTGAAATGTTGGAGCTGCACTTGCCATCTTGGTACCTGCATTTCCTGAGAGCAACCTCCAGGCACGCCGTAGCATAGCTGCCATGGCTAGACAACCCAAAGGGATGGGAAAAGGTCCCAACCTCGTCTCACGCTACCCTCTGGGGAAGTGTGCACTTTCTCTTGTCACAGGGTTGGCCGTTGTTGCTGGTGCGCGCACTCCCTTCCCAAACCCATTCTGCCTAGCCTGTGGCATGGTGCTTGTCCTCACTTCCCCTGTTGTGGCCATAGCTACTAATGCCCCAGTGTGGCCCTAAGGATGGGTGAAACGGATCTGGCAAGATAAGAATTGTCTGGAACTTTTGTCCATCCTGTAAATTGAACTCTTCTTCCAACTCATATCTTTTGGGATGTCCCCCACCCCTCCTCTTACCATCTATTTCTTTCCCCGTCCCAATGTTACATCCCTCCCATGCCCTCTCTCATCCCCTGAGTCCCCGAGCCTGCCCCCTTCTGCACAGACCCACTCTTTCTACTCTTATCTGCAACCTACTCCCACTGCTGCTTCCCCTTGCTACCTTTTTAAAAGGGATGCAGCAGCACCTTTGCCAGCTTCTATTCTCCTTGATTCCCTAAAATTACCAGCTGTGCTCATTGTACGCAGCTCCAACTTCAACAGGAGACTCCGTGATGCAAAAATCTCAGGCTACAGAAGCCCATTACTCTCCTGGTAAATGGTACTTATGTCAAATATGAAATGCCCTGGAAAAAATCTCTTTGTGTCTGTATTTTTGGAGTCAAGCACCTTGTTAAAAGTCAGAGCTGTAGTTAATGTGTTTGCACCCTCTAGTGGCTACAGGGGTAATAGGTGGTTAAACCACACTCTAGAGTCTAGTGGCACTAGGTGTTGACGCTCCGTCAGGTCAAGTGGCACAAGCTGCTGCTTTTGGTCCAGAGAAACCTCCAAATTCCAGCAGAGACAGACTCTTCACTCAGTTACACGCCTGAAACATGTGCTTCTGTATGAGGATGAGCCCTGCGGAGTTTGTTCAGTTTAATTAACTTATTTTAAATACAGCACCCAGCAAATGATCCCATCTGCCAGAGCAACATCGACTGGGTGTTCAGAATCCTTACCAGGAAAAGTACAGAAAAATGTGTGCAGCCGTAGCCTAGAGAGACAAGGTGGGTGAGGTAATATCTTTTATTGGACCAACTTCTGCTTGGGAGAGAGACAAGCTTTCCAGCTTACACAGAGCTTTTCTTCAGGTCTGGGAAACTGTAGCCTCACAGACACAGGGGCTTAAGTGTAACACCGGTATCTTCATAGTCAAACAGCGTAGCCATTATACTTTTCACCATAGAAACTGGGTCAGGTCCGGGACCCCACCAAGACAGCTTTGCTCCCCTACGGTGGCACCGTGCAGATTTAAAGCTAGCCTGAGAGGCCAGCTGAGGATTCCCTTACTATAAGGAGCAATCCTGGGGCAGTTTCTCCCAATCAGCATAGCTGGCCCTCTGCCACCCGCTTTCGGGGACATGTTGAGAGTGTGGTCAGAGCTCCCTAGCCCTCCAGTGATCCCTGATTGGTTTAACAGCCCTTAAGGGATCTGTACAGGTCAAAGCAGCCCTAGGACTATAGAAATGATGGTTATTAATTTATAATAAAACTAAATCTTCTCTGGGAGAGGAAGGATGGTTCATTGGATAGGGTACTAGCTTGGAAATAACTTCAGTTCCCTGCTCTCCCAGGACTTCCTGTGTGACCTTGGGCAAGTCATTTAGCCTCTCTGTGCCTCAGTTCCCCATCTGTAAAATGGGGATAGTGGCATTGCCTTGCCTCAGAAGGGTGCTTTAAGATTAAATACATTACACACTGTGAAGCTCTCAGATACTGTGGTGGCGTGGGCCATATAAGATTTAAGACAGATACAGTGGCCAATTCTTTGCAGTTCTAAAGGCATTACCAATTCTAAAAGTATTCCCCACTTTAAGTACAGGAAATATTGCTGAAACTATGACTGTTCCTAAAACTGGAATGAACTTTTTTTTAAGTGCTCCCATTATATTTATGCTATCCATATTTATACTTGCCATATCTAGCAAGGTATGTACAGATAGCTATATACCAGCACTGAAACCAAAACAGGCATTTTATTTTCAGACTTCATAACCTTTTCTCTAGCTTCTCTAGGGAGGTTTCCTAATCAGAAATATACGTCTATATAGAAAGATAGAACATAAATACATTAGAGCTATCACAGTAGCATCTAGAGGCCCCAACCTAGGGTGGGAGGAGAAAGAGAGAAACAGATATTTAGCAGAGAAGCGGAAGAGCTAGGAACCTGACTTCCACTCTAGTACCCTAACCACTGAGCTGCACTGCTTCTCTTTAAATGGTGTTTTGATATAGTTTTCCATTCAATACATTACCTAGAATTGGTCCCTGAATATAATTCTGTATTATGCCCCTAACCATTCAGCTGTTTTGCTGTTCCTTGCTTTGATAACCCTCTTATTCCCCCATGCATAATGCTCTCCTGGACTCTGCTTCTTGATTGTCTGGGGGTGGTTTTGCTGCTGATTGACTGGCCATGTCTTTTGTTCCATTTCTGTTTGTGTGGGTGGGGGTTAAATCATTGAAAAGAAGGAAAAGATGAAGGCTTACAGCTAGCAACTCAGCACTTAAATGACTGACATCATGGTAATTAGATATTGGCAAGTTCCAAGTAGTGCTGTTGCATGGTTATCATAATGATTTAAAATCCAAACTGGCTCTTTGTATCCTCCAGAGTGTTTCCAACATACGTTTTTCCAATTCCCCTATATGGGTTCTCTCTCTTGAAACACAGACAATTTGTGCTAGTGTCTATCTACTGCTGATTGTGTCCTAGTTACTACAAACTCCTTTGCTGGTTTGTTTAATCAAAGGCTTTATTTTGTGGTAAATTCTCATGCATGGTGGTTGAGTTGCTTGAAAGCAAGTCACCGTTTTGCCTCTGTGCAGGGTTGGCTATCCTTGTCACTAGACAACTATCATATTGATTTTCAGGGATTGTTATTCACATACAAAGCTTAACTGTCTGGCACCTTGATATCTGTATGACCTTTTCAGAGGCCCTGTTTCCCAGCATGCCCTTAGGTCAGTGAACAAACTACTGCTGTCTATTGTGTCCATTTGTCTAGCATCTCAAGGGAATACAGAGGAATCACAGTTATATACCAAGGTTCTGGGGCACTCATCTAAAAAAAATATTAGCAAGTCTCTCAGCTCTTAAGCCCCAGTTCAGCAAAGGTACTTAAGCAGATAAACTACTCATGTGCTTGAAGTTAGGCATATGTTTAAGTACCTTTGCTGAATTGGGGCTTTAATACTATTTAAATGACTGTTGTGATTTAATTGACTAGATTTTGATACTGGTGGTGAAATGCTGAAATGTAAAGAAGTGATTTTTTTATACACCACTGTTTCATTTAACAAATAAGATTTTTTTGTTTTTAAAAAGAACAATTAATTTTGTTTTGAATCTTGCTTTGAGTTGTGAAGACTCATCTACTGGTGGGAATGGGAGGTTGTGTACACAAATAACCCTGTATGCAGAACTGGCATGCACAGGTTGGAGGCGGGGGGGCTACTTGTAGGCAATTTCAAAAAGTTGTCCCAATAGGTCTAATTGACATACAAACTGCTGAGTAATGTAAGAAGGTAGCAAGGGGCATGAGCATTATCATATGGAAGTGATCATTTATTTTTTAAATTCTACAGCTGCCTATGGGTTGCAATCAGGTATTGGGACTCCAATTATTTATTCTGATTAAGTAATAAGAAGATGCCTGTAGAAGGCTCTAGCTGCCCTATCACAATTCAGGAGACCCTCAGTTATGAACACCAAAGTTAGGAACTGACCGGTCCACCACAAACCTCATTTGGAACCAGAAGTGTGCAATCAGGCAGCAGCAGAGACCAAAACAAAAAGCAAATACAGTACAATGCTGTGTTAACTACTGAAAAAATAAAGGGAAAGTTTCAATTTTTTTTTTGACAAGGTAAGGAAACTGTTTCTGTGCTTGTTTCATTTAAATTAAGATGGTTAAAAGCAGCATTTTCCTTCTGCATAGTAAAGTTTCAAAGCTGTATTAAGTCAATCTTCAGTTGTAAACTTTTGAAAGAAGAACCAGAACGTTTTGTTCAGAGTTACAAACATTTCAGAGTTATGAACAACCTCCATTCCCGAGGTGTTAAATCTGAGGTTCTACTGTACTACATCAAAACTGCAGCAGCATTAAAATAATCACTCAACAGGAACTCTGCCAGCCTGCCGCCCGCAGAAATGTTCATTGCCATGGTGCTAGGATCTGTACAAACATGCTCAAGAGAGTATCTTCCACTCTGGTAACTGTGACGTCTTCCTTTCACCCTCCTCCCCCTTTCACTTGTGGGGGAGGGCGAAATCAAATGCAAATAAAATAAAGCCGTATGAAACAACCACAAACTAACACCGTCAATTAAATACACACACCGAGATGTCTAGGGTGGAGCTGTGGGAAGACATCCTGAACTCCCTAACATAGGAGAGGATTATTCTGCCTTTTGCTCATAGACGTTTATAACCAGCGGGACTCACTAGGATCATCTAGTCTGACCTCAGGGATAGCGTAGGCCACAGAACCTCACCCAGTAACTTCTACATCAAGCCCATTACTTCTGTTTGAGCTATAGCGTATTGTTTATAAAGATAGCCAGCCTTCATTTAAAGACTTCAAACGATGGCGAATCCATGACCTCACTACATAAGTTGTTCCAGTGGTTAGTTACCCTCACTGTTAAAAATACACGCCTGCTTTCTAGCCAGACCTCCACATCTAGCCCTGGATCTTATTCTGCCTCAGTTTCCCAACCCACAAAATGGTGATAAAGATAACTGACTTCCTTTGTCAATTGCATTGAGATCTACTGATGAAAAAGTGCATCAGATATTGTAAATATTAGAGATTATTGCCATCCCTAAACTTCTATGACTTTCCAATCACAAAACCTCTTCTTGATAGTAAAATACCTCGTCACGGGTGGGCTGGCTGGCCTTTTGAGACAAGCTGGGCTCAGAACTTGCCCAGAACTTAGCAACTCTCCCTCTGCCTCACTTATGAACTGGTAACATAAGGGCCAATTAGTGATCCCAGCTGGGTGTAATGGGGCTTAATGAGAAAGACTTACCTCAGCTGTGGTGCTGGAGCAGGGAGAGCACTACTTAAATAGAGCTGGGAAGTCAGTAGAGAGAGAGGAAGGTGGGGATTTTGCCTCTGGGAAGACCCTGAGGTAGTTAGGCTGAGTAACCTACAGGAAGCAGCATAGGCTTCTTGTGTGGGAAAGCCCTGATTTAGGCCTGCAACAGGAGAAACAGATCTATAGGGAGAAGAGTATGCTTTTGTCAGTAGGAAGGCTCTCATTGGGCCTAAAAGGAGCAGTGTGGTTCTCAAAGGTGAACTGCTGGAGTCCTGGTGAAGGGAGGCAGTAGGGGAATTCTGCTGGGGAAGAAGCAAGATAAATACTCTGTAGGAGCCAGGAGAAGTAGGCCAAGAAAGCAGAGTACAGCAGTGGAGCCTGCGAGAGGTAGAAGAACTAGTTTGCACCTTTGATTTGGACTTTTGTAACCCCAGGAGGGGATGTGAACTGTTGCGTGACTTGACCAGAGGGCTGAGCCACATAAAACCCAAAGAGGGAGTCAGGAGAAGCCACTGGCTGGGACTGACCATTGTGGCCAAGGATTTGGCCACCAGGGAGGGGGGCATGCGAGGAAAATTCCCCTGCAGCACCGCGTCCAGGTATGAGAGAGCACCCTACAAGTGAGGACATGCCTCCTTTTGTAGTGGCTGGCCGAAGTCGACAGACCCACTTGGAGTCTGTTGCTGCTAGTGTATATGAGTTACTTCTATCAGCACAGGAGCACTGTCAGTAAGCAGCATTCTGAGTGTGCTTAGGAAACAGAGCCCTAGTGTCCTCCTTTGGTTTTGTACAGATGGCTGCTGTTCCTCCTGTGGGACTGACTCTTGTGGGCGATTCTGACATAGGAACTTGGTGCAGATCCTGGCAGGTTTCCAGCTGCTTTCTGTTCAGAATACATTTCCTCCCTCTTACAATGGGTGTGATTGACTATGACAAGAATTCCATGTTCTGGTTTCTTGGAAGATAGCTCTTTTTGTAAGGGCGAAGGGTAATTTTCTTTGGCTCAAGAAGCATGTTAGATGCTGACATAAAGGGTTTTTGTCCCTCTGCTAATCCCACTTGTTTCCAGTAAATTTTGGAAGTGCTGTAGTTACCTCTACCAGTCCCCTTCCAAAATCAGTGATTCAGGCAGCTTCATTTGCTCAGTTTTTGCCAGCAGATTGAATTCGTTTCTGATGCCACATAACAAAGGCGCAACACACAGGAGCATTCAACGGAGAATGTTTGTTTTTTTTAATTTCCTGGCCCCAGTTACCTGATAAGGGACGGGGTGTGGAAGGATAACACCTCTCTCCATACCTCACAACCTGCCTATGCCCAAATGCATGACAAAGACCCAAATTTAAAAAGAGTCAGGCAGGAAACTTGAATTTCAGTGAGCTTCCTTGTTTAAGTAACCTTCTATAACCTAGTATCAGAGGGGTAGCTGTGTTAGTCCGGATCTGTAAAAAGCGACAGTTCTGTGGCACCTTATAGACTAACAGACGTATTGGAGCATAAGCTTTTGTGGGTGAACACCCACTTCGTCAGACGCTTCTATAACCTGTTTCATTCATCACTTTCTCTGATGTAAATAATGTTCAGCAATTAAAGTGAGGGACAGCAAACTTGTGTGGAACACACATAGCTTTGGGACTAACATGAGTGATGTTTGTCAAAATGATGACATCTTAGAGGTATGCCTCTGCCACGTGAGGAGGAATTAGTAGCCACTGGAATCAGTCTCCGCTATTATAGTTGGTGTAGCCTGAAATCTGTTCTCATTGATGGCTGCTCAATGACCTTTGTGAAATGAATTCGGTATCCATCCAGTATGTACCATGCTATTTGATCTCTGCATTATATAACAAAGATCACCACATCATACGCCTGTGGGGTCACCTTTGACACCATGGAGGACACATGCAGAGACTGAATTCCTTTCTGCTCCCATGATGTGTTTCTTTCGGGTCAGTATTGAAGAATATTTGGTGGGGTATCTGAGGCAAGTTTGCACTGCTGCTCCCTGCATTCTATCTGCTCTTGGGATAAAGAGACTTTGGTTTCCAGGTGTGTCATTGTGGTGCAGATCAGTAGCAATAAGTTCCCTTTAAAAAATAATAAACTTGTTTCACAGCACATCAAAGGAAGTTCAACATCCTTGAGAAAGCCAAAAGAACTTCAGTGTACTCTGGGTCATGGTCTGGCTCCGACAATTGCCTGGAAGAATGAGCTAATCTAATGTATCAGGAAGGAAGGAAATTGTTCCAAAAAACTTAATTAACCAGGACATCAGCGTATACTTGCACTACTTTGCATATTTAATGTTCTAAGTGCTACATAACATCTCCTTAATACTAACAGCTCTGTGAGATATTACTATTGCCATTTTACACATCAGGGAAAGCAAGTCAGAAATGCTATAGGCCAAATATTATTAGGATGAAAGATCAATGAATTAAGAAATGTGTTTACCAAAAATGCCACTCCACCATCAGCAATCAGGTGGTTGCCAAAAGCTTTGCTGGCATAAGATCACCATTGACAAACATAGACCGAACATCCAACTGATAACATCCAAGACTATTTTAAGGACCTAGCTAGGGGTTTGCTATGATGATGATGATCCTCTCTAAATTGTCCTCTTAATTGTCAGTGCCTCCATTTTTTAAGTCTCCAACTCCGAACGCCTAGGCTAAAATTTTCAAGTTTGGGTGCCCAAAATTGAGGCAATTTTATCTATAGTTAGCTACCTAAACAAATGGCCTAATTTTCAGATGTGTTAAGAACGTGCAGCTTCTGGAAAAGCTCGCTGCTTAGGTGCCTAGAGATGGATTTAGATGCCAAATTAGAAATATGCAAGATTGAAAGTGTTATCCTCAGAGTCTAAGGGTGGGGCACCCAAATTTAAAGGGTGGCCTGGAATTTTTGGAGCTCAGCAGTTTGCCCAAGGTCATAGAGGAGGGCATGTCAATACTGGGATTAGAACTCAGAGCCAGTGCTTAAGCTACTAGATCAAACATCTCACTTCTGTTATCAAGTGCTATCTCTGAAGAAGATGAAGACAGAGTTACAGTGACAATGATTTCTTTTAAAAGCTGTATTGATATGGATAGAGACCCTCATGCACCAGGGCATAAGCAGACTTCTAACTGTTGGGGTCAGGAAGAAGATTTTTCTGTGGGCAGGTTATTCCATAAATACCTACTTTAGGTTTTCTTGCACCTTCCTCTGAACTGGCTAGTACGATCCATTGTCAGAGACAGGGAACTTAAATAAAATACTCGTCCGATCCAGTATGGCAGTGCCTATGTCATATAGTCATGCACAGTACTTAACTTTAAGCATGTACATAGTAAATTAATAATTCTTAGCTCTTATATAGAGCTTTTTATCAGTAGATCTCAAAGCACTTTACTAAGGAGCTAAGTATTCTGATCTCCATTTTACAGATAGGGAAACTGAGGCACAAGGTAAGTCCTACTGGCTTTAATTAAAGTTAAAAATTTGCTTGTGTCCTTCCTGATCAGGAATGCTTTCCTGAACTGGGAACCAAACACAGATCCACCTAGTCCAAATAAAATACCAAAACACTTTTTTTTTTTTTAACATAAGCCAATTGTTTTACCGTCTTACACAGGGAACCAAATTATCTGACACTGCTGTTGTGATCGCAGTTTAAAAGAGAAGCAGGCAAAACAAGAAATGGCCAAAATTAAATGGAGGGGGGAGGAGTTTTAAAAATTATCTGTCTGTTTCACAAATGATTTTTTAAAAGCTTTCATTCCAGGAATAGGGCACCATTACAATGAGAAACCCTTTAATTATGTTGTAAAGGTCTGGTATTCCAGTGAAATGTCATTTCAAAATAAACTTCTAACAGTTAATTATCAGTGATATTTAACTTGTGGGAAAATTAAATATCACCACATACTCCTGTGATCATTTTATTGCTTTTGTAGACATTTTAATATTTTAATGGTTTCCAAGTAACCACGTAAAAGACTTGCTACCAAGCACACTTTCCTGGCTTTCTGTGCATAGCCATCTAACCTTTCTTTTGGCTTCTTTATACAAAACAGACCTTTGAACAGGAAGGGGGGCGGGGGAGTGGGGGGATAGAAAGACCATTAGAGGATAGACCTGGAATCATGCCACCATTCTTTTAGCTAGAATGATTCCTAGGCATTAAGTTTTATTAACCATTATAATATAACTGGAAATGTAATACCAAATGAACAAATAAGGAAATATTGCAGGCCATGGCAGTGGTCAGTGGAGGAATCAGATTAATGTGCATTGCTGCAGTGAGTAACCTATATTTATCCAGTGTTTCTAAAATGTAGTGTGCAATTCAGCCTCCAGAGGTGTGTAGTGACCCATACCACTGGTTGACATCTAGGAACTGGGACCCTTTATACTGCATCACCGTCTAAAACATAAGCTAAAGAACCAAGCCCATTAGCAGAGAGAGCACAGATTCCGTTTTTAAGACAGGCCAAATGATAGCAGCAATTCTCAATTCTCAGTGGATCAGCTATAGAAATGGGTGTATGTATCTCACACTGTGTTTGATCCATAGAGGATGTGAATCTATTTCAGGTGATAGCTAAAACACATGGCTCTTTAGTGCAATTTGTAGTGTATTGTGCTTCTGTAGCTAGAGGTTGCTTGGTTCAGTTCTAAGTATTGCCAGGGGTGTGTAAGGATTACAGGGATCTCTTAGGTCTGCTATCTACATATTAGTTTGAAAGAGTGTCTCATAAAGTCTTTACTGAAAGCTGGTCCTCAATCATTGTGCAGCGTATGTCTGGATAATATGTAAGGAGGTCTCTATATATATACTGAAAATAATGTTCTTGGGGCTGGTCACCCAAAGGCGAGAAACAGATTTCTTTCAGGCCAGGAATGCTCATCAAGACTGTCTAGCTGCACACTGAGTATTGTGTACTTCACAATGAACGCCTGTTGATGATCTGAGCAAAATGTTAATCAAGGGATTGCAAAGTCTCTAGGGCAGCGGAACTGTGCGTGGTTCACCCTCAGCTGAACTGCACTCACTAAGCAGGGGGTAGGGGCTCCAAAGCCCAGTTGAGAGAGACAGAGGGTGGCGACAGGTGTTTCTATCTGGTGGGGTGGTCCCTTCCTAAGAGTCCTAGATACCATTTGACCCTCCCCCTCTGCACTGTTTAATGACAGAGCTGATTAAGACTCAAGTGAGAGTCTTTTTGTTGTGAATCAGCAGAGCTGAAATCACTGATAGCTGGGTCTAAGCATTAGACCCGCTATGGGACAGCGTTGCTGGTGAAAAGGCTGCCCTGCCTGCACTGCAGTGAGGCTCCCCCACTAACTGCTGAAATGACTGAGAGCTGTGGTAAACGGCGGGACCTCAAGGCGTTCCAGAGGTTGCAGTAGAGAGGGCAATGGTGGAGCGAGTGACTGATGGAGCAGCTGACGGTGAAGTGAGCGGCCAGTGGCAGAGTGAGCAGCCGGTGGCAGAGCGTCAGCTGAGGCATTGCTCAGTACCTCCCCACACACACTCGGGTGGGAGGTGAACTCGTACGAATACAACCTCTGGTCTTTGCTGATCAAGGACAAGTGGGGTGTGGCGGCGGATGAGGGGAGTGGCGTGTTAAAGGGACATTTGTTTGTCGGACTTTCACACCACAAGGTGAGAAACTGAGGAAAAGGATGCTGCCCAGTGTACTCTGGGGTGGGTGTTTTGCTCATGGGCATATGTTTTCGAATCATGCTTGTGGTGTTTTCCCAAATAAATGCCGGGTTCCTTTCCCCTTTTACTAAAAGTTTTCTTTTCCCTACACAGACACCATGCCTGTGAGAGGGCAAGTATGGTCTCTTAGAGGTGCTCGGGGCAGTGTGTCATTTTTCCAGATGACTGGGTGGGGGTTCTGTGTTGTATTGTCCAAAGGAACCCCTAGATATTGAACGTGGCCCTTGTTGCTGCCGACGTCACCTGGCAGAGGGGTTACATCTGTAAAGAGAGAGCAGACCCTGTGTAGGCCTGGAGGACAGTGCTTGTGCTGGTAGAGGCAGGTGGTGTTGGGGAACTGACCCACAGCGGGCACAGAGGAGGCTGTCTTCCACTAAGAGCAGGTGACAGTGAGTTGCCTCACAACGCAGGGTACCCTGGGAAGCATAACAGCAAACATTAAAAAACAACAACTGTGCGCTAGGCTTCGAGATATCCTGAAACTTTAAACGAGATAATAAGTGTCAGGTTCTATCTGTTTGTCTTCTGGTTTTTGAGCCTCTAAGATGCACCTGGGTCATGTTTTCAAGCTTTTCGCCTGAACTATTGCACAGGTGTAACACATTAGTCTGTGTGTGTTACAGGGCCTGCACTATGCCCAATCCCCTGAAGATAAGCGTATGCCTCAGCTGTCCCTAGCAGGCCTTGACTCTTGAGATCAAGCTATGGTAGCTCCCACTTTTAGTTCAGGATGTCCATGGTTCAATCCTTGGTGTGGGCTAAAATGGCAGCTGTCACAACTACACATGAAAGAGAATCAGATCTTTTATTACCAAACATGGTACTGATTAATGCAGGGACTTTCTTTTTGGTGTTCCCAATTCATTTGTTACATTAAAGTCAGGCAGTTTAATTTTATAAGCATTACATTGGTTTAAATTACATTTTTAAATCATACATTTTTCTTCCCATGGAGACAGGCAAATCTTGAAACCACCAAAATAATGTTGCTTGCTAACTTATAAATAAAAAATCAGCCCTTAAAAAAAATCAATGCCTTAAAAACTGTTTTCTGAAGTACATTTTGAATGATCTCATAGGAAACAGTGCTTTTTTGGCAGACATAACTTAGAGAATCTTTTCTAAAAAAGAAAAAAATGGATTGCCCATGAGTTTAACATAGTTCCATAATATCTACATTTACAATTTGGATAAAATTCTGAAACATCTGACTCAGTAAGGAGAAGCAACAAAAAAAGCAATTCAATTTCCAAGTAGAAGTAATGGATGAGTTAAAGGATAATATTTTAATGATATATGAGTAATTATATTGGGCTAGATCAGGGGTCAGCAACCTCTGGCACGCGGCTCGCCAGGGTAAGCACCCTGGCGGGCCGGGCCAGTTTATTTACCTGCCGCGTCGGCAGGTTCAGCCGATCGCGGCTCCCACTGGCCGCGGTTCGCCGCTCCGGGGCGACGGGAAGCCGCGGCCAGCACATCCCTCGCCCGCGCCGCTTCCCGCTGCCCCCATTGGCCCGGAGCGGCGAACCGCGGCCAGTGGCGAGCCGCGTGCCAGAGGTTGCCAACCCCTGGGCTAGATCCTCAGTTGGCTTATGTCACTGTAGCGCCACTGTCTTTACCAGGGATCTTTAATTCAGAATTACCACAGATTGTTTTAGAAGCTATACATACACAGCTATCACCTCTCCCACCACTGACATGCTGCCACCTCTGAAGTGAAATTCACAGCTACTAGTGAAAAAACACACCCATATGGTTTGGTATGGGAATTACTGGGCCTTAGCTGACCTCCTGCATAACACAGATGATGACACTGGTCTCTTCAGGCCTTAACATCTAAGACCTGATGCAACATTGTGCTTTGGATCCTTTGTGCCAGCTAGGCAGATTTTTACCTTTTTAATTTTCAAAGTCACATCTGGCCCTTCTCTCATGGTACCATGCAAAATGCAATGCAAAGGGTGTGGAGATTAACAACATGCAGGTAAAGACACTGATTAAAACTCAGGTGATGTATATCACAATATTCTAATTAAGGATGCTTAAGGACTTACTGCAGCAAGTCCCACCCCTCTTCCCCCCAGTAAATAACAGCATTTATCAATTCATTTGGGAACACTGAAACACCAGAAGTTACCGTTACTGGTGCCCAGATAGCACTTGGTGATGGGTATGTTAAAAATGCCTAGGTATCCAGATCTAGATTTTACAATTCCTCTGCCAGAGGCAGGGGCACCTCTTTTCATAAAGTGGCATCTCCCTCCTTGAACTGCTTAACAAGTGCTCCTTCATTACGAAGAATTAGGGGCCAGATCCTCAACTGATGTAAATCAGCAAAACTCTGTAGAAGTCAGTGGAGCTTCATTAATTTATACCCTCTCCCACCATACTGGGGCTCCAGTAAAGAGGTTTTACTTCTACCACTAGGCACTCAGCAGCACAGAGCACTATTTTAACATAAGAAGCAGCCCTTATTGATGTATATGAAATTCTGAAGAGGGAAAAACGAGGATTGATGTTCCATGGATTTTTAAAACATTGCCAGATGGAAAGACTGAAGCAAAGGAAAGAGCTGGACATGCAAGGAGCTTGGGCAGAATTTTAGCCAGAGACCAGTTACACATAATAAACTAATAAGGGCAATAGCAGAAGGAGCTAATATAAACAGCATTGAAGAAGGATGGCAAGTGTTTGGAAAAAATACCACAGGGTATAAATGCAATACTCAAAATATATGAAAGAGCTGGTTGGACTTTCTATCCTCCATCTGCCATGAAGTGCCCATATGTACTGTATAGGTTACCAGTTCAGCACAGGTCTGTGGTTCTAACCTCCTGGCAAACGCGTCAAAACTACATTGAATCAGCAGCCAAACTCCTGTCAACAACCCAAGGAGAAGGATATAGCTCTTGTGTCTATAGTTTTGCATACAACCCAGATGGAAGTACAAGTACTTCTATGTTGAAGTGCCAAACAATAACTCCCCCAGGTCTTATATTATCTTTCCTTCGTCTTGCCTCAGAACAACTTCCATACTGCTGGGAACTCTGCAGCTGTGAGCACTCCAGTAGAAGGCTGTGCATGGCAAGCCAAGCTTTGTGTTTACTTTTCAGGCTTCTGGTTAACCAGGTTTCCCCTGTCGCCATCTTCAACAGAAATTATTCCAACAAGGCAATGCAGCTGCAGAATCTTCACACTTCCTTTAAAACAAGTTTTAAAGAAACATTCACTCATTTTGTTGGAGCACTTCATAGTGTGAACAAAAAGGCCACCATTTTGATGCTTCCATAGATAACCAGGAGACAGGTTAGCAAAATAATATAAAGCCATTGCAAGGGGAAAAATGGAATTCAGCCGAGCTGATATTGTTTTTCAACATGAAATTTGTACTTTAAATATATTGATTTAACCTTGCCACTGGTGTCTCTTGTTTTTAAGAATGGAGGGCTTTAGCTGCACATTCCCATAAGTCAGAGGATTAAGAGACAGAAGTGGAATATGGAATTATTCCTACACTAAAAATATCAGTGTTGACCATATTAAGCCTAGATGTAGTTTTTCATTAAATCCACTCTAAGTGGTATTGGCTAAATAGTTTCACTGACCTATTCACCTAACATGAGTGCTGATTTTGGATAAGAGAAGACCTTTATGGTCTTGTATCAACTTTATCTATTTCATTTTTGTGCCAGGGGATGCCCTGACTGGAATAAATTCATTCCTCCCTAATACACCAATATGCAGACAGATTACTGTTGAAGGGGTAGAACAAACCATATACTCATTATGCAGGCATTGGCAGACCAGTTTCTGTAATAAGAGAAGTTTTGTTTGTGTTTCTAGTTTTAAAGTCTGGGTTTATGTATTGGGGCTGTTGTCTGACGGCCTCGGGTTTGAATCCCACCTGTGCTCACTCTGCTCTCCTTAGAATGGGCTGGGGGAGCTGGGGGGACAATTTCTCCTTTAGTCATCAAATATCACCTCACTACTGATGAGAGGAAAGCTGGTCCAGTGGTTGGGTGCTGGGCTGAGATAGTAGAGATGCAGGATCAATTCCTTATTCCACTACAGACTTTTCCAAATGCCACTTAACCTCCATGTGTCTCCCTTGCCTATATGTAAGATGGAGATAATAGTCTTTCCTTCCCTTATAGGGGTGTTCTCATGATGGTAATGGGGGACATATAAGTAGCTAAGACAGAGACACTGAAGGAGGTTTGGTTTGTATTCACATGGGGAATTGTGGGTGAGAGGGTGATCTGAGACTTTGAGTTGCCTGGTTTGCTAGTAGCAGATTCTGTTGAATTATACTGCTGCACTCTTAGTTATGTCTGGGCATTCATTTTGTTGTGTCTAAATTATGTCAAGGGTACCCTAAAGATAGCAATAGGTGCCCATTTTTAGTGTGTGTGTACATCTAAATTAAATGTATGATATTCATTGGTGACTGAGACAGGTTTTAGGGTTAAGTTATTTACCTACCTCACAAGAACAAATAAACGTATAAAACAAAAGAGGATCCTGACGCTGCTGTGTTCTAGTCTGGCTTTATGCTCTATCTCAACCTCTGCAGTTAGTTCCTGTTTCTGTGTGTTGGAGAGTTAGCAGTGGAGCTGTTTGATAAAAGAAGGGAGGGAAAACAAAGCATTTTATCCCCCCTCCACCCTCTGCTTTTTGGTCAAAATTCAAAATTTGCATGAAAAATTAGATTGGTACAAACTACAACTGTCTACTGATGATTATATTATTTTTTTTTTTTTGGTATACAGACATGTTTCTTTAGACATGGTCCTTCCCATTTAATGCCTAGATGGTCTATAGACAGTTTCTACTTGATGCAGGGAGCTGGCCATTGCTATGAGGGAGGTGCTTTCAAATCTACCATCTATGAACCTGATTTAAAATAACCTTCTGCTTTACAAATCTATGCAGGAAGGTTATTTATTGTGGCTTATTGCCTTTGTAACATAGGCTTCCTGGACAAGCAGCTCCACTGCTCTCTGTGGACAACAGGAATAAAACTCAAACCATCAAATGAAGCATGGTCTTTAACAACCTAATCACTGCCGGCAACAATCATCCACATTCAAGCAGAACCTATTTCACCTTGTAAAGGGCAATACACACATTATCATGCTGGTGGAAAGAAATGGAAAAATTGATCAGTTTTATGAATAGTATCTAAGTAAAGAAATACATTAATTAAATAAATAAGATGCCTTTGTATATGAGTACCTAGCAAATTATATGGTCTCCTAGATTCAAAGGCCAGAAGGAGCCATTGTGGTCATTTAATCTGATCTCCCCTACAACACAGGCCACAGAACTTCCCCCAAATAATTTCTTTTGAATTAAAGCATTTTAAAAAAAAATCTAATCTTGATTTTAAAATGTCCAGTGATAGAGAATCCACCACGACTCTTGGTAAATTGTTCCAATCATTAATTACCTCACTGTTAAAAATGTACACCTTATTTTCGGTCTGAATTTGTCTAACTTTCAGTTTCCAGCCATTGGCTCAGGATACCTTTGTCTGCTAGACTGAAGAGCCCATTATCATATATTTGTTTCCTATATAGGTATTTGTAGACTGTAATCAAGTCACCCCATAACATTCTCATTGTTATGCAAAATAGATAGACTCAAGGAGCTCAATTACTATAAGGAATGTTTCCTAATCCTTTAAGCATTCTCTTCCCTTAATCCTCTCCAACAACATTTTTCTTGAATTGTGGATACCAGAAATGGACACAGTATGGCAGAAGCGGTCCCACCAGTGACAAATACCATGTAAAATAACCTCTCTACTACTACTTGAGATTCCCTGCTTAGGTATCCAAGGATTGCATTAGCCCTTTTGGACAAGTGTCACACTAGACAGGGCCAGCTCCAGGCACCAGCTTAACAAGCAGGTGCTTGGGGCGGCCACTCGGGAGAGGGGCGGCACGTCCAGGTATGCGGCGGCAATTCGGCGGAGGGTCCCTCACTCCCGCTCAGAGCGAAGGACCTCCCGCCGAATTGCCGCCGCAGATCACGATTGCAGCTTCTTTTTTTTTTTTGGCTGCCGGGGGCGGCAAAAACCCTGGAGCCAGCGCTGACACTAGAAGATTATATTCATCTGATTATCCACCAGGACACCCAAATCTTTTTGAGTCACTGATTCCCAGCATAGAGTCCCCTGTCTTGTAAGTGTGGACTACAGGCTTTGTTCCTAGAGGTATATATTTACATTTAGCCATATTAAACCACATATTGTTTGCTTGTGCCCAGCTCACCAAGTGATCCAGATCGGTCTGTATCAGTGACCCATCCTCTTCATTATTTACCACTCCACCAATCTTAATGCTGTGTGCAAACTTTATCAGTGATGGCTTTATGTTTTCTTCCAGGCCATTAATTAAAATGTTAAATAGCTTAGGGCCAAGGACCGATCCCTATGGAACTCCAATAGAAACACACATGATCAACGATGTTTCCCTGTCTTCAACTACATTGTGACCTATCCATTTAATGTGTGTCATGTTAGTTTTATTTCATCCTACTTTATTTTAGTCGAAATGTCATGTGAAACTAAGTGAACGTATATTACACCAACGCTATTACCTTTATCAACCAAACTTGTAATATCATTATATAATTAATGATTAATACAAATTAACCTCCTTTACCTCTATTTAGTTGAATCCCTTTTAAGCTGCTCTGTTTTACTTAAGTTGAGACTGGTGTCAGAATGACAGGTTTATAATTACCAGGATCATCCCATCTACTCTTTTTAAATATTGGCACAACATTAGATTTCTTCCAGTCTTCTGGAACTTCCCTAGTGTTCCAAGATGTATTGAAAATCAGAATTAAGGGTCAAGCAAGTTCCTCTGCCAGATCTTTTAAAACTCCTGCATACAAGTTATCTGGACCTGTTGATCTAAAAATGTCTAACATCAGTGGCAGCTGTTTAACATACTCCTGAAATACTAGTGAAATGGAAAGAGGGTTATCATCATACGATACGATTACTTCATCAGTTTCTTTCCCAAATACAGAACAGAAATATTTGTTGAACACTTCTGCCTTTTCTGCATTATTATTGGCAGTTCTATCATTTCCATTCAGTAATGAACCAGTCCCATGTTAGGATGATTTTTGTTCCAATATACTTTTAAAAACTATTGTCCTTAACTCTGCTGGCCATAGATTTCTCCTTGTGTCCCTTTGCTTCCCTTATAAATTTTCTAAATTCCTAGCTTCTGATATATATTCATTACTATCAACTTCCCCATTCTTCCATTTCTTATATACTATTATTATTATTTTTTATAGTTTCCTTCACTTCCTCTGTAAACCAGGTTAAATTTTTAACCAATATGGCATTCTTCCTCAATTGTGGGATTGTGACATTTTGTGTATCTAGTAAAGTATTCTTAAGCAATTTCCAATTATCATTCCATTTTTCTGATTAAATTCTTCCTCCCAGATGATTTTGCTAATAACTGGTTTCAACTTTATAAAATTGGCCCTTTTAAAGTACGAAGTTTATGTATTACTGGTCTGAGTTTTATGATGAACAGCATATTTGGCTACTGACTGTACAGACTGGCTAACCTAGTGAGGAGGGCTTTAAACTAGTTCAACGGGGAAGGTGACCAAAGCCCATGGGTAAATCAAAAACATGGAGACCTGGGAGAAGGGTCAGAATCTGGGGGAAGCATGGCCTGTTATAGCAGAAATAAGAGAGAGACAAGACAGAACTGGGGCGGAGGAATCAAATCAGTATCTTAGATGTCTGTATACTAATGTGAGAAGTATGGGGAATAAGCAGGAAGAACTCAAAATGCTACTAAATAAACACAACTATGACATAGTTGGCATCACAGAGACTTGGTAAGATATTACGCATGACTAGAATGTTGGTATAGAAGGATACAGCTTGCTCAGGAAGGACAGGCAGGGAAAAAAGGGAGGAAGTGTTGCCTTATATATTAAAAATATATACACTTGGACTGAGGTCGAGATAGAAATAAGAGACAGACTTGTTGAAAGTCTCTGGGTAAGGATAAAACGGGTAAAGAACCAGGGTTATGTCATGGTAGGGGTCTACTACAGACCACCAAACCAGGAAGAAGAGGTGGATGAGGCTTTTTTTTTTAAACAACTAACAAAATCATCCAAAGCGCAGGACTTGATGGTGATGGGGGACTTCAACTACCCAGATATCTGTTGGGAAAATAACACAGCAGGGTACAGATTATCCAACAAGTTCTTGGAATGTATTGGAGACCATTTTTTATTTCAGAAGGTGGAGAAAGCTACTGGGAAGAGGCTGTTCTAGATTTGATTTTGACAAATAGGGAGGAATTGGTTGAGAATTTGAAAGTGGAAGGCAACTTGGGTGAAAGTGACCATGAAATGTTAGAGTTCATGATTCTAAGGAATGGTAGGAGGGAGAACAGCACAAGAAAGACAAATGGATTTCAAGAAGGCAGACTTTAGCGAACTCAGGGAGTTGGTAGGTAAAATCCCATGGGAAGCAAGTCTAAGGGGAAAAACAATTGAACACAGTTGGCAGTTTTTCAAAGAGAAATTATTAAGAGCACAAGAGCAAACTATCCCACTACGTAGGAAAGATAGGAGGTATGGCAAGAGACCACCCTGGCATAACCAGGAGATCTTCAATGATCTAAAACTCAAAAGAGAGTCCTGCAAAAAGTGGAAATTCGGTCCAATTACAAAGGATGAATATAAACAAATAACACAAGTATGTAAGGACAAAATTAGAAAAGTCAAGGCACAAAATGAGATCAAACTAGCTAGGGACATAAAAGGAAACAAGAAAACATTCTACAAATACATTAGAAGCAAGAGGACAACCAAGGACAGAGTAGGCCCGTTACTCAATGAGGGGGGAAAGACAATAACAGAAAATGTGGAAATGGCAGAGATGCTTAATGACTTCTTTGTTTTGGTTTTCACCAAGAAGGTTGGTGGCAAATGTACGTCTAACATAGGGAATGCCAGTGAAAATGAAATAGGATCAGAGTCTAAAATAGGGATAGAACAAGTAAAAAATTACTTAGACAAGTTAGATGTCTTCAAATCACCAGGACCTGATGAAATGCATCCTAGAATACCCAAGGAGCTGACTGAGTAGATATGTGAATCATTAGTGATTATCTTTGAAAAGTAATGGAAGTCGGGAGACATTCCAGAAGACTGGAAAAGGGAAAATATAGTACCCATCTATAAAAAGGGAAATAAGGACAACCTGGGGAATTACAGACCAGTCAGCTTAACTTCTGTACCTGGAAAGATAATGGAGTAAATAATTAAGCAATCAATTTGCGAACACCTAGAAGATAATAAGGTGATAAATAACAATCAGCATGGATTTGTCAAGAACAAATCATGTCAAAGCAACCTGATAGCTTTCTTTGACAGGGTAACAAGCCTTGTGGATAGAGGGGAAGCGGTAGATGTGGTATATCTTGACTTTAGTAAGGCTTTTGATACTGTCTCGCATGACCTTCTCATAAACTAGGCAAATACAACCTAGATGGAGCTACTACAAGGTGGGTGCAAAACTGGTTGGAAAACTGTTCCCAGAGAGTAGTTATCAGTGGTTCACAGTCATGCTGGAAGGGCACAATGAGTGGGGTCCTGCAGGGATCGGTTCTGGGTCCGGTTCTGTTCAATATCTTAATCAATTATTTAGATAATAGCATAGAGAGTACACTTACAAAGTTTGTGGATGATACCAACCTGGGAAGGGTTGCAAGTGCTTTGGAGGATAGGATTAAAATTCAAAATGATCTGGACAAACTGGAGAAATGATCTGAAGTAAATAGGATGAAATTCAATAAGGACAAATACAAAGTACTCCACTTGGGAAGGAACAATCAATTGCACACATACAAAATGGGAAATGACTGCCTAGGAAGGAGTACTGCGGAAAGGGATCTGGGGGTCATAGTGGATCACAAGCTAAATATGAGTCAACAGTGTAACACTGTTGCAGAAAAAGCAAACATCAGAAGAAGAACAAAAATGATTAAAGGTCTAGAAAACATGGGAAGATTGAAAAAAATGGTTTTGTTTAGTCTGGAGAAGAGACGACTGAGAGGGGACATAACAGTTTTCAAGTACATAAAAGGTTGGTAGAAGGAGGAGGGAGAAAAATAGTTGTTCTTAACCTCTGAGGATAGGATAAGAAAAAATGAGATTAAATTGCAGCAAGGGCAGTTTAGGTTGGACATTAGAAAAAACTTCCTAACCGTCAGAGTGGTTAAGCACTGGAATAAATTGCCTAGGGAGGTTCTGGAATCTCCATCATTTGGGATTTTTAAGAGCAAGTCGGACAAACACCTGTCAGGGATGGTCTAGATAATACTTAGTCCTGCCTTGAGTGCAGGGGCCTGGACTAGATGACCTCTCAAGGTCCCTTCCAGTTCTATGATTCTATGTTTGCACATTATAAATGTGATCAAGTGATGATCACTTGTACCTAAGCTACAATTAATTTTCAGTTGTGTGATCAGTTCCTCTTTTTCTGTCAAGATAAGATTCTCTCACGTTGGATGTGACACCTTTTGAGTTTTAGAGTCCATATTTCTATATGTAAATAAAACAGAATCCACAACATTACATACAGAAGCAAAAATTGTCGCAACATCTGCGGATCTGTCCAACAATCAAACTAGAGAGACAATATTCTGGAACCAACATGGCTACAATAACACTGCCTACAACAGTCAAACTGTCAGCCAAAACTTGCTGATCCAACTTGCCTGTTACACATGTTTGCGCCAGGGCAAAAATGATGAGAGGATCACACACAAGAATTAAAAGAGGATGACAAATGCTGCCTGACCAAGTGACAAAAGAGAATAACCTCACTTCATCCATCTAGGCAGTGAGGGTGGAAGAGGGCAGGAAGAGTATAGAATATCAGGGTTGGAAGGGACCTCAGGAGGTCATCTAGTCCAACCCCCTGCTCAAAACAGGACCAATTCCTAACTAAATCATCCCAACCAGGGCTTTGTCAAGCCTGACCTTAAAAACCTCTAAGGAAGGAGATTCCACCACCTCTCTAGGTAACCCATTCCAGTGCTTCACCACCCTCCTAGTGAAAAAGCTTTTCCTAATATCCAACCTAAACCTCCCCCACTGCAACTTGAGACCATTACTCCTTGTTCTGTCATCTGCCACCACTAAGAACAGTCTAGATCCATCCTCTTTGGAACCCCCTTTCAGGTAGTTGAAAGCAGCTATCAAATCCCCCCTCATTCTTCTCTTCTGCAGACTAAACAATCCCAGTTCCCTCAGCCTCTCCTCATAAGTCATGTGCTCCAGGCCCCTAATCATTTTTGTTGCCCTCCGCTGGACTCTTTCCAATTTTTCCACATCCTTCTTGTAGTGTGGGGCCCAAAACTGGACACAGTACTCCAGGTGAGGCCTCACCAATGTCGAATAGAGGGGAACGATCACGTCCCTCGATCTGCTGGCAATGCCCCTACTTATACAGCCCAAAATGCCGTTAGCCTTCTTGGCAACAAGGGCACACTGTTGACTCATATCCAGCTTCTCGTCCACCGTAACCCCTAGGTCCTTTTCTGCAGAACTGCTGCCTAGCCACTCGGTCCCTAGTCTGTAACAGTGCATGGGATTCTTCCGTCCTAAGTGCAGGACTCTGCACTTGTCCTTGTTGAACCTCATCAGGTTTCTTTTGGCCCAATCCTCTAATTTGTCTAGGTCCCTCTGTATCCTATCCCTACCCTCCAGCGTATCTACCACTCCTCCCAGTTTAGTGTCATCTGCAAATTTGCTGAGAGTGCAGTCCACGCCATCCTCCAGATCATTAATGAAGATATTGAACAAAACCGGCCCCAGGACCGACCCTTGGGGCACTCCGCTTGATACCAGCTGCCAACTAGACATGGAGCCGTTGATCACTACCCGTTGAGCCCGACGATCTAGCCAGCTTTCTATCCACCTTATAGTCCATTCATCCAGCCCATACTTCTTTAACTTGCTGGCAAGAATACTGTGGGAGACCGTATCAAAAGCTTTGCTAAAGTCAAGGAATAACACATCCACTGCTTTCCCCTCATCCACAGACCCAGTTATCTCCTCATAGAAGGCAATTAGGTTAGTCAGGCATGACTTACCCTTGGTGAATTCATGCTGACTGTTCCTGATCACCTTCCTTTCCTCTAAGTGCTTCAGAATTGATTCCGTGAGGACCTGCTCCATGATTTTTCCAGGGACTGAGGTGAGGCTGACTGGCCTGTAGTTCCCCGGATCTTCCTTCTTCCCTTTTTTAAAGATGGGCACTACATTAGCCTTTTTCCAGTCATCTGGGACCTCCCCCGATCGCCATGAGTTTTCAAAGATAAAGGCCAATGGCTCTGCAATCACATCCGCCAACTCCTTTAGCACCCTTGGATGCAACGCATCCGGCCCCATGGACTTGTGCTCGTCCAGTTTTTCTAAATAGTCCCGAACCACTTCTTTCTCCACAGAGGGCTGGTCACCTTCTCCCCATACTGTGCTGCCCAGTGCAGCAGTCTGGGAGCTGACCTTGTTCGTGAAGACAGAGGCAAAAAAAGCATTGAGTACATTAGCTTTTTCCACATCCTCGGTCACTAGGTTGCCTCCCTCATTCAGTAAGGGGCCCACACTTTCCTTGACTTTCTTCTTGTTGCTAACATACCTGAAGAAACCCTTCTTGTTACTCTTAACATCTCTTGCTAGCTGCAACTCCAAGTGTGATTTGGCCTTCCTGATTTCACTCCTGCATGCCTGAGCAATATTTTTATACTCCTCCCTGGTCATTTGTCCAATCTTCCACTTCTTGTAAGCTTCTTTTTTGCGTTTAAGATCAGCAAGGATTTCACTGTTTAGCCAAGCTGGTCGCCTGCCATATTTACTATTCTTTCTACACATCGGGATGGTTTTTTCCTGCAACCTCAATAAGGATTCTTTAAAATACAGCCAGCTCTCCTGGACTCCTTTCCCCCTCATGTTATTCTCCCAGGGGATCCTGCCCATCAGTTCCCTGAGGGAGTCAAAGTCTGCTTTTCTGAAGTCCAGGGTCCGTATTCTGCTGCTTTCCTTTCTTCCTTGTGTCAGGATCCTGAACTCGACCATCTCATGGTCACTGCCTCCCAGGTTCCCATCCACTTTTGCTTCCCCTACTAATTCTTCCCGGTTTGTGAGCAGCAGGTCTAGAAGAGCTCTGCCCCTAGTTGGTTCCTCCAGCACTTGCACCAGGAAATTGTCCCCTACACTTTCCAAAAACTTCCTGGATTGTCTGTGCACCGCTGTATTGCTCTCCCAGCAGATATCAGGGTGATTAAAGTCTCCCATGAGAACCAGGGCCTGCGATCTAGTAACTTGTGCTAGTTGCCGGAAGAAAGCCTCGTCCACCTCATCCCCCTGGTCTGGTGGTCTATAGCAGACTCCCACCACGACATCACCCTTGTTGTTCACACTTCTAAACTTAATCCAGAGACTCTCAGGTTTTTCTGCAGTTTCATACCGGAGCTCTGAGCAGTCATACTCCTCTCTTACATACAATGCAACTCCCCCACCTTTTCTGCCCTGCCTGTCCTTCCTGAACAGTTTATATCCATCCATGACAGTACTCCAGTCATGTGAGTTATCCCACCAAGTCTCTGTTATTCCAATGACATCATAGTTCCTTGACTGTGCCAGGACTTCCAGTTCTCCCTGCTTGTTTCCCAGGCTTCTTGCATTTGTGTATAGGCACTTAAGATAACTCGCTGATTGTCCCGCTTTCTCAGTCTGAGACAGGAGTCCTCCCCTCTTGCACTCTCCTGCTCGTGCTTCCTCCCGGTATCCCATTTCCCCACTTACCTCAGGGCTTTGGTCTCCTTCCCCTGGTGAACCTAGTTTAAAGCCCTCCTCACTAGGTTAGCCAGCCTGCTTGCGAAGATGTTCTTCCCTCTCTTCATTAGGTGGAGCCCGTCTCTGCCTAGCACTCCTCCTTCTTGGAACACCATCCCATGGTCGAAGAATCCAAAGCCTTCTCTCTGACACCACCTGCATAGCCATTCGTTGACTTCCATAATTCGATGGTCTCTACCCAGGCCTTTTCCCTGCACAGGGAGGATGGACGAGAACACCACTTGCGCCTCAAACTCCTTTATCCTTCTTCCCAGAGCCATGTAGTCTGCAGTGATCCGCTCAAGGTCATTCTGGGCAGTATCATTGGTGCCCACGTGGGGAAGCAGGAAGGGGTAGCGATCCGAGGGCTTGATGAGTCTCGGCAGTCTCTCCGTCACATGGTGAATCCTAGCTCCTGGCAAGCAGCAGACCTCTCGGTTTTCTCGGTCGGGGCAGCAGATAGCTGACTCAGTCCCCCTGAGGAGGGAGTCCCCGACCACCACCACCCTTCTCCTTCTCTTGGGAGCGGTAGTCGTGGAACCCCCATCCCTAGGACAGTGCATCTCATGCCTTCCAATTGGTGGCATCTCCTTCTGCTCCCTTCCCTCAGATGTATCATCTAGTCCACTCTCCGCATTAGTACCTGTGGAGAGAACATGAAAACAGTTGCTCACCTGTATCTCCATTGCTGGTACATGGACGCTCCTCTTTCTTCTTCTGGAGGTCACATGCTGCCAAATTTCTTCACCGTCCCTCTGTCCCCTCTGCGCAGCCTGCTCCGATTCTTCAGAATGTTGTCCCTGTAGAAGCATATCCTGACGTCTGTCCAGGAAATCTTCATTTTCTCGTATGCAACGCAGGGTTGATACTTGTTTCTCCAGACCCTGAACTTTCTCTTCCAATATGGAGACCAGCTTGCACTTTGTACAGACAGAGTTGCTTCTGTCCTGTGGAAGAAAGACAAACGGTTACAACAGCTGAACGCTCACCCTCCATATTACCTTCCTTCTACGAGCTTCCTCAGCTGTTGCAGCAACTCACAGAAGCCCGCAAGATGAAAGCCTCTTGATCCCTTTCAACAATCAGATTATGAAATTTGCTAACCAAAGCTCAGTCTTTCTCAAGTGCTAGCAATATGCAGATGAGACACAGCTCTGCTTATCTTCTACCACATGACCTAACACTAACCACCAAGATGGCTCACTGCTTGGACAAAATTGGCTGATGGATGAAGAACAACTGGATGAAGCTAAACCTGAACAAGACGGAGGTTATGCTTGTTGTCAGAGGAAAGCATTTTGAAGGGCTTGTAGCCATGGTGCAGTGTCCCTGAGTTGAAGGCATGTACCCACAATTGGTCAATTCAGTCTGTATTTTGTAGTGCACTTGGATTCCTCACTGATACTAAGATCTGACACAGCAGCATTGATAAGAAATATGTTTGATTGTTTCCTGTTGGCTAGGAGACCCCCTCGCAAGCTGCTGAATGATGATCTGGCATCAGTTATTCATGCTTTCATTACGTCTCAGCTGGACTACCTCAATGCAATAAAACTGTGTGTGAAGCTTTCAGCACTTGGGAAACTCCAACGAATATAGAACAGCTCCTCAGTAACATGGACTATTCACATTTCTTTGATCTGCCTTCTTTAATATAAACACAGAACAACCTCTGTATATATATTATATATTTTAAAAACCCTACAAACAAGACATGACACTGCACACACTTCTCACTTCTCCTCCTGGGGAGAGGATGAGAGAACAAACCACATGACACTTAATGCTCTACTGGAAGAGGTTAGATACCATAGTGATAAGCATGATATAAGAACTTACATAGAACAGATAGTAAAAAGCATGGGACATGCCCCCCTGAAAGGTGCAAAGGACAGACTTCAATTGTTTTCCAAAGGCTCAGCTTTGATTGTAAAAAAAAAAATGTCTCTAGATGTTAAGCCTGTGAAGAAAACCTTGAAAATGTGACTCGGGTGTAATTTGCAGCTATGACCTCCTGAGTTTGCAGACAGCCTGAAACAAAAGCTGTGAGAGGTGTGAATTGCCCCATTCATTTCAGCAGGTGCTTACTCAGATGCCTAAATGGCAGCAGCTAACAATTTAGCTTGTGAGACAGGAGAGGAAATAAGCTATTATTAAGAGCTGCACAATCTACTCAGTGACGGGTCATGTTGGATGCCCTTAAACAACCCATGGCAAGGATGAAAGAGGGTGCAGCTGCGGGAATTGTCCTGAACTGTGGGCTCAGCTTTCAAAAGTTTGAGAAATGCTACCTCATAAATCAACATCATACAGCATTTGACTCCGTCACCTATGGTGCTAAATTCCACAGGTCAACAATTTAGGGTGGGCATAATTTCCAGAATCATGGAGCCACTGCAGCTCCTACTGAAGATAAGGGTAAACTTTGGAGCTCAGAATCTCTTGGGGGAAAAGAGGGAAATCAGGCATGGTGCAGGTTGTATCAAATTGATTCATTTGACATTTACTAGTCAATGTTATCAAGTGCCACCTTCCCTCATTTTTTTTTTTTGGTAGATTGGTGGTAACTACTGCATCAAGCAAGGTATTAATGAAATTGAAAGATAAAGGGTTAATGCTCTGCTGTTCAATAGCACTTACAGACTTGGCATGATCCTTTCTTATACTCAGGGTGCTTCTGCTGTGATCTACCGGCTGCAGCTGGTTTAATTCTCCAACAATGAAGCTTTACTTCCATGATTAATGAACAAATTGCTATTTTCACAAGGGCTCATAAGACAGTTAATTGTTCCTCTCTGGTTATTTAGGGGGCCCTTAAGGCTTTCTTTGGGGACCTCATTATTTTCTATATGGCTTCAAAAAGAAATAAACAAAGCCCTAAAGGACGTTTATGTATACATAAAGCAGAGTGAGTTATCCCTCTCAAGGGAATGGGGAAGAACTGGTGAAGGAATCAGGAGGCATACAAGTAAAATTCTTAAATATTCCAAAATTGTAAAAGGCCCAGGCATCCTCCCTGAATATTAATGTTGGAACAATATTAATAACATGCAGACAATTCTTCTCAATCATTAACATACTCAAGGTTAGAATTAATCTGCAGAGCAGCTTATTTTATAAGCAAAAGGCAATGGACCAGATCCTCGGCTGGGGTGAATCAGTGGAGCTAAATGGAACCATGCAGATTTACACCAGCTGCAGACCTCGCCCAAAAAGGGTGCAAAGTCCAATGCATGGTCCCAACTGCCCAGACAGGTGAACGGTGATGTTGAGGAATTTCACTGCTTGTTGCTACGCGGTGCTTTGCACTCAGGTGTCGTCTGCTGCTCTCCTTTCCCTGATTATGTTCAGGAAACAAAAATCTGAATTTGCAAGCTGCACACAGATCGCTCCAATGTGAATCTGTGGGCCAGATGCTTGGCCAGTGAAAGTGGATGCAGCTCCATTGAAGTAAACGGAGCTACACCGATTTATACTAGCTCAGGCTCTGGTCTACAATGTTTTCTTTATTATAGACTTTGAGCCCGTCCTTCTAATCTTCCTCATTTGGGGCTATGATGTTCATAGAATCATATAATATTAAGGTTGGAGGAGACCTCAGGAGGTCATCTAGTCCAATCCCCTGCTCAAAGCAGGACCAACACCAACTAAACGTTGTTAGCCCTTGTCCAGGTGTTCAGTAATAGAGGAGGGTGTAAGGAGAATCCCGTCTTGAATGGTTCATATAAGGGCTGGGCAGGAAGCACAGTCACTGCACTCAGGGTCTGATCCCTGGCTACCCTCATGGAGAGGTAGAGAATAGGTGGAATCACAGGTCTGCCTGCCCACCCCCACTCAGATCTAGCTATCTGTGCAAGGGGCATTCCTTAAAGGGCAGAAGCAGCATGTACTTTTCCCCTGTCTACTGGGGAATTCCAGGAAGCGGAATGAACAGGATGAATTACACTCTTAGGTGCTACAAATCCATGCCATCTCCAGTGAAGGGCTATGCCTAAATAGTACAATCTACAACCCTTTTGTCCGCTATCACTTCCTCAGTCTAATTTAGGGCCCAATCCTGCATGGTGCTGAGCATCTTCCACTCAGATGTATCAATTAAATCCAATCTCAGTTACACCCAAGGAGTTGAAGGCAAAGGGACTGGAAGGCACTTGCTACATGCTGCTTCAGAATGGGCTGTGGACCACACAGCAGAGTCCTGAATTGGATATTTTCCTGGAATAGGAAGGAGGCCACCTTCTGAACGGACCTGAAGGGAAGAGCATGTGTCCTGGCCACCCCTCTCCCAGGTGGGACTGGTTGGCATGGAAAAGTGTACAGAATGTTGGCTGCTTCTCTAACTCAAGAGAGATTTACAAAGGTTCTGTGGTTTGTTTTACTCATCACTAAAAGTCAAGGGCAATACTTTTCTGATGAGAAACAATTACTCTGGGTATTTAAGGGAAGCTTATGAGGAGCTCCAGAAGAAGTTACGGGGGAAAATAGGATGGGGAGGAGGAATCTCAAAAATTGCAAAGTTTGTTTCTGCTTTTTTCCCCCGTCAAGATTCACCATCTCTAAGAACTATGGAAATAAAATCTTTTTTTTTTAAAGTAAGAACAAAGTCAAGCAGATGATGGTAACAATTTGTCCTGCTTGCATATGTAATCCACACACCTCCTGGGTGTGGTGTTCTGTCCTATCTAGTGGCACCGAGACTACTTAGAGAGAGAGATTAATGAGTCTGCTCTACAGCCTTAGCTAAAAATCATGTGGCTTTTAGTTCATGCTGTAGAGGCTCATGCACTAAGCTCCAGAGGTCCCAGGTTGGATCACACCCACCGATGACTGGGGTCTGTTGGTGTTACAAGTGGGGGCTCAGCCAGGATTTCAACTGGGAAGTCTCTGAAGCTCAGGACGCGCATCCTCAGCTAGGGGAAGTATGTAACCCACACATTGCATTCTGTCCTATCTAGTGGCACCGAGACCACTTAGAGAGAGAGATTAATGAGTCTGCTCTACAGCCTTAGCTAAGAGGCATATGGGGATGTGCTGCTGTGAAACTAGTGTCTTAGAGTGAAGAATCAGATCTTAGGAGACTTACTGAGGAAATCAGTGAAGACATCTCCTCAGTGTTTAGCACTGAAATTGAAGGCTGAATTAAGAAGCGGATGGAGAATAATTTGCAAAATATTATTAGGCTATTATAGCAATCAATTGCATTCACTCACTCTGAATATGGCATTCAGTTTTGATCATTTCATTTTAAAAAAGAAAGTACAGTAACAGGAATAAAATCAGTCTGGAGAAGGGCAACCAAAATGATTAGAGTCATGGGGAGGCTTCCATCAATAAGAGATTAAATAGACTAGACTGATTATTTCATTTGGAAAGAAGAGTAATGGGAGACATGATAAAGATATATAAAATAGTAGCAGAGAGAAGATCAGGCTGGATCTCATATATACCCTGCCCCTTGTTCCATTGAAGATCTAGGAGTTTAAATTGGAAGCAGGTGCAGATCAAGAGACTAGGGTTGTTTGGTGGTATGCAATTTGGTTGCTTGAAGGGAACTAATGTGCTGAAAACTTTCCCCTTTTAATTCAAAAACATTAAAATACTCTTCTAATGTAAGTGCCCTGAAAACATTTTTCTAGAAGACTCTCTCCATATTTTTGCATGCTCACGTCTATATTCTGGTCTATATTTTGGTCATATCAATGCCAGCTCTAGAACCATATGACAGTCAGTGGATTGATGTGTTTAACAGCCAATGCCAAACAGAGGAGTAAATTGTGGATGGGGGCTGTCTGTCTTCAAACTTGGGTGAGACACCTGGTCTCATGCAGAAGATTTTCTTTGTGATCACATCAAGTCAGAAACTTGGTTTTAAAAAATGAAGCTGAAGTTTGGTTGAAACTGATGGGATGGCTTGAGAGGATGCTCAATCCGCTCTTCCTCTATCTACCCCAGAGATGAAATTAAGAATGGATTATACATTTATGTACTACTACTAAACTTAGAATGGATATATACATTTATGTACAATGTATAATTAACCTACCAGCCAGAAGCCTGCTGCTGCAGGATATTATTAAGGAAGAGCTTATTAAGATTTTTTTTTAAAGTATTAGACACGTATGAATAAGAAATAGCATCTGTATAGTCACTGTACATTAGTTAGGCTGAAGATTTTAAAGGCTATCATTCAATACTCTTGCTTCAGAGCATAAACTGAACACCCTATCTAGTGTCAGGAAGAGATTTTCCCATGCTATCGTACTGAATGTAATGCCAAGGACTTCCGTGTAGGGTGCCGTTATCAAATAAAAAATCTTTCTCTTAACCTCTCGGCTATCAGTGTCTTTGTCTAGGAGGTTGAATACGATTATTGATCATCTCCAATGACCTAAGGCCTTTCAGATTTATATTTTTAATTAGCTTCAGAAGGAAAAATAATTTGACCATAATCAAAAACCTCAGCTATCTTGCCCATTTGGACAGACACTGAACAATGTATAATATGCTTTCATTGGTGAAGTTACCAAGTGAAACCTACACACCTCTTGGGTATGGTGCTATGTCCCCGCTAGTGGCACTGAGACCACTTAGAGATTAATGAGTCTGCTACTGCCTTAGCTAAGGGTCATTTGGCTTTTAGTTCATGCAGTAGAGGCTCATGCATTTAGCTCTAAAGGTTCCCAGGTTCGATCCCATCTGCTGACAACTGGGGTCTATCGGTGTTGCAAGTGGGGGCTTGTCTGGGATATCAATTGGGAAGTCTCTGAAGCTCAGGACATGCTTCCTCAGCTAGGGGAAGTATGTAACCCACACACCTGGGTGTGGTGTTCTGTCCCCTCTAGTGGCATCGAGGCCACTTAGAGATTAATGAGTCTGCTACAGTCTTTGCTAAGTGCTATATGGCTTTTAGCTCATATAGTAGAGGCTCATGCATTTAGTTCCCAAGATGCCAGGTTCGATCCCACCCGCCAACAACCGGGGGTCTGTTGGTGTTACACAAAGAACCAAGTGAGCACGCAGTACCTGGGTACAAACTATCCACAAATCTCTTCTAGTGCTTTTCTAAAAGCATTCCGCTCCTCTCACAAATATTGAGGGTAACTCAACGCTTCCAGCAGTGTGCATGATGGACCTGGACTGCACACTATGATGGGCCTGATTCTCCACCACTTTGCACCTTGTGTAGTCAATTACACCTCTGCAAAAGGAGTGTAAAGTGGGGGTAAAATTGCCAAATAAGAATGTTTCCAGTTCACACCCACTTAATACAGGCATATAGGCAGAAGGGCAGTACTGAGAATCTGGGATAGTCTGGTGCAGGCTCTCTCCAGCTAAGAGTGTTCCATTTTTAATAAGTACTCAGGGGAGGATGTCCTCAAACCTGCGTCTTCCAGGTAAGTACCTTACCCACCAGGCTATAGCGACACACTCCTGTATGTTCCCTAGCCCACTTGCTATTCATTGTCACTACAAATTATTGACTTGCTCCTGCCATTTTGTGACTCTAGTCCTCCCTTTGCTTTTTAATTAAAATGCAAAATTCTGAATCATTTTGACATTTCCAAAATATTTTGATTTTTTTTTTTGGTTTGGTCAAAACTATTTGGCAAACAACACAAATTCGTGAACAATTCTGGGTCAAGTGAAATTGCCTTTTTTGGTGAATAAACTATTAACTGTATAATTTTTGCCCATGTCTAATCTTCACATTAAGTTCTATCTTGTAGTCCTTCCTGTGGCAATACTCCCACTTAAGTTACAGGGGTTTTGCCTGACTACTGATCAAGCTCACAAGTGAAAAATTACCTCTAACCAAACAGAACACAAAGCTGGTCCTGAACCATAAGAACAACCAGCAGATCTCACAAATATGCAAACCACACAGTAATAACAAATACTTTGTACTTATCTGCCCAACCAAGCTTATAACAACTGTATCAACTCCTGTAGTATCTATACCTTAGTATAGCACTTCTGACACCAGATCTCAAGGCACTTTAAAATTAACAATGGTTATTTTTACCATTACTACAATAATTTTATATGATATTAATCAGAATTGAGAATGAATGCTGTATGATACCGAATGGATAGTCCCTGTCCTGATTAATTTTTATGTTAAGTCAAACATTAGTGAATTAAGCCTGTGAGGTAGGTATTATCTCTATTTTGCAGGAGGGGAAACAGAGGTACAGAGCAGTTAGGTGAGCTGTCCAATACCAGGCAGGAAGTCTGTGGCACAGCTGAGACTAGAAGCCAGATGACTCCCCCCCCCCCC